>SKCR01006516.1:0-600000 GCA_019454045.1 Zanthoxylum bungeanum
TACATTCATAGGCAAACACATCCACAATGTGGGACCTCACGTATCTGATTAAACTCATCTCACATCCAACCGGATATACACCAACCGGCACGGCGAAGCATCATGGTAAAGCATTTTAACCCCTCCAAATAGGCCTTTAATCCGCTTACTAAGCCATGCGCTCGATCGCATCATGCATACAAAGAATAAAGAAACAATAATACCAAACTTAGTATGCCCGATTGAACGTATCTTGCATTCAACCGAACACACACATCAACCGGCGCGGCAAAGCATCGTGGTAAATGGTTTTAACCCCTCCAATATGGGACCTTTCATCGCACTTACTAAGCCCATGCGCTCGATTGAATCATGCATACAAAGAGTAAAGAAACAATAATATCAAACTTAGTATGCCCGATTGAACGTATCTTGCATTCAACCGAACACACATCAACTGGCGAGGCAAAGCATCGTGGTAAAGGATTTAACCCCTCCAAATAGGGGACCTTTCATCGCACTTACTAAGCCCATACGCTCGATTGAATCATGCATACAAAGAATAAAGAAACAATAATATCAAACTTAGTATGCCCGATTGAACATATCTTGCATTCAACCGAACACACATCAACCGGCG
The DNA here is from genome assembly GCA_019454045.1 of Zanthoxylum bungeanum. Classification (NCBI taxonomy): domain Eukaryota; kingdom Viridiplantae; phylum Streptophyta; class Magnoliopsida; order Sapindales; family Rutaceae; genus Zanthoxylum; species Zanthoxylum bungeanum. The sequence continues at coordinate 620 of SKCR01006516.1, forward strand.
CGGCAAAGTATCGTGGTAAAGGGTTTTAACCCCTCCAAATAGGGGACCTTTCATCGCACTTACTAAGCCCATGCGCTCGATTGAATCATGCATAAATAAGTAACACGCAGAATTCAAGTGACGAAAAATAAATAAACCAAAGCAACACAAAACAAAAGAGGGTGCCGTTTACTCAAGCGGTACGTGGAGTTGTATCCCGAGTACAGATCATACTACCGTCCATTCGAAATCGGCTATGAAATTTATGTCCGGGTTTCCATCCGATATACCGCGAGAGTTGACACATCTCTCATTTTATTCCAAAGCCACACATACAACATCTCATAATTCATGTATATTTATCTACTCAAGGGCCACAACATGCATTTCAACATAACAATCATGCAAGCAATACTCAATAAATAATACAATAAAACAGAAAACGAGTGTGGAAAATACCCTCAGGTCTAACCTTTTTGCCGACTTTCAGGCTTGCGTTTCACGGACGTCGGAAGGGTAAATCTCCTCAACTTCTCTGGTTCACTGGTTTCGCGCCCTAGCTCACTCTGGCTTGTTTTGTTTCGTCTTCTTGTTCTGCTGTTGTCGTCTCTTCTGCTTCTGTTCGCTCTGCTGCTCACTGTTCAGGTCACTTGTTTTGACGTTTCACAACGGACTGTTCTGAGTGTTTTTTTTGTGGTTTTAGTGTAGTCTTGTGTGATTATTTTAAGGATTATGAATGAGTTTTTATGTTACTGTTTTGAGGATTTTAGGGACTGTTTTAAGAGGATTTGGCTGCTGTTTTGGGGGTGATTTGGGTTGCTGTTCAGGCATGTTTTAGGAGGTGTAGTGGGCTGCTGTTTTCGGTGGGAAGGGGCTGCTGTTTGGGGTGTATTTTTGGTGATGTGTGGCGGTTTAGGGGCTGCTATTTTCGGTTGTGGAGTGAGGGAGATGAAGATAATTATTTATGTTTTTCTTCTTGCTATTGCCGTGAGTGGCTAGGGCTCTTGGTGTTGTGATTTTCGTGTAAGTTTGTGTATGAGCTAGGGGGTGCATTCTTGGTTATGGTTGTTTATATAGAGAATGGCTAGGGCTTCACCTTGTCTCACAAGGAAGGGATTTGATCTTGTGTTGAGCAAGGAAAGTCAAAGATTGAGGGGGGAAAAATTTGGTTTAGATTATGAATACAATATCTTTAATTTGTTATAATTGATTTAATTAGGCCTGACATCTTTTTAATTTAGTATGTGATTTGTTTAGTTAGGAAGTTAATATATTTGATTTGTCTTAATTAAGTATGATTATATTATGTTTTATTTAATTGGTAAATGGTTTAAATATTTTATTTAATTCAAATTACATTATTAATATTTACCTTAATATTTATTTAATTTCCCATGTGTTTTAAATGTGTTTTATTAATTGAGATGTGTTTTATGGGCTTTGGGGGGCTAATTGGGCTGGGGTGCGAGGCTAGCAGCAAAACCAGAAATACCGACGCCGTTCAAACGCCCATTCGAATGCTACACGAACGTCCGCAATCTACCTGACGTTCGAACGAAGTAACGAACGCAGCACTAACGAAGACAGTGAACTTGCGAAATGAATCTGATGACGTACTTATTCTGAATTTCCCCTTCCGACCTCCGTTTCCCGCAATATCCTTAGCTAAAAAGGTAGTGCCTCCAACTGAGACTCATCATCGGGTTTCACATGTGAAAATGCAATGCCTACACCATTTCATGGAGCAGTAAGAAACAGTCTTGTATAGCCTTATCCACAATGGAGGCTGAATTTGTGGCCTTTTCATCAGCAGTACAAGAGGCTGTGTGGTTGAAAAGGTTCTTGGATCTTTGGGTATGTCAATGAAGCTTTTGGTCCAGTATTAGTTAACTGTGATAGTGAAGCAGCGATAGCCTACACAAAAGACCCAAATTCCATTGTAAAACGAAACTTATAGATACCAAATATAACTTGTGAAATACATAGTTGCACGAGAAGAGGTAAATATGAAGTACATTTCTACGCAAGAAATGGTAGCAGATCCATTGACCCAAGCCTGTTCCTAGAGATGTCTTTATTAGACATGTAAAAACTCAGAGATTGCGTAGATGTTAATGTGCTTACATATTATGATATGTATTTTTCCCAAATAATGTTTACTAATGTTAATACTCATTGATATTTGTGTTCAATGCTTACATGTTATTATATTGATACATGTTTTAAGCAAATATATTATTTGTTAGTATGAGAAATATGTCGGACAAGTGAATGATTGGCCCTCTCACAAGGGCAATCGCCTCCATTACTTTGTGTTAATGGGAGATGAGACAAATTTTTAAGCTAATTATCTGAGTGATAATTTAGAGAGCTCAAGCTTGAAAATTAAGTAATGTCGTTATGAGGTCACTTTCTCTGTGATATGACCTAAGGTGAATAAGTTCGTTTCACCTTACTTGTCTTAATGTCAGATATGAGTTAGACATTGTGTTTGTCTGAACTATAATATGTACGGTATTTTATGAGACATGCGCTCCATGGGAAATGAGAGAATACCGTAGCACATGTTTTCATACCATGTTTACATTTGTGACTATTGAGGGTAATACAAGTAAAGATCTCAGTCTTGATATTGTGTGAGACCCTTGAGATTATTTCAATCTCACATTGTACCCTTTAGACTCTTGTATGCTTCTTAAAACTTAGATTTGATGATCGCTATCTTGGAGTGTTACTGAAGGATCATGAGAGATTCGATCCGAAAGGATATATCTGGAAAAGTGAATTGAATCAAGGTTGAAAGATTCGAGAAAGGAGAAAGATCATTACATGAGTAATATCACATTAGCTTGTATTCACTGGTCGACCAATTATGTTATTCTATGTGATCAAACATGATTTTGAATACAAAATAAATATTACATTCGAAAAGAGATCGAGAGAGATTTAATGTGATAAATGATCGAGGATACTACATACATAATCCATTATGGTTCTATCCATTTTTCGAGCGGCTTATAATTCCTAACAGATGTATAGCAAGTGAGCTCTCGAAGTATGCTGGTCGCACGACACAATTGCAAAGTATGAATTATTCTTGTAGAGATAATAAAAACTGTTGATCCCATCATGTGTGAGTGGGAGATGTTGGAAATTAATTGTTGTTAATTATTTGGTGTTGTTAAATAACAACAATTAGTAATAATTTCATGTTGGAAATTATTAAGTTAATTATTTGGTGTTGTTAAATAACAACAATTAGTAATGATTTCATGTTGGAAATTATTAAGTAACAACAAGAGTTGTTAATCAAATAATTAAGTAACAACAATAGTTGTTAAGTAACAACAATTAGTAAAATGTTAAGTGGAGAACAAATTGTACACCCATGATGGTAATATTTTTGGAAGGGTTAGAGAAAGTCATTATTCATCCAAATACATGTGATTACATAGTAATCAATGCATATGATTAAATAGTAATCAAGGATTAATAGTAATCCATGCATGTGAGCTAATAGTGACTTGGTTTCCCTCCTATAAATAAGACCATTTGCTTATTGAGTTAAGTAATCAATTAAGTTTGATTAAGAGGTCTCTACAAGTTTAAAAGGTATGCAATTGTGTTGTGGTTAATATAGATTTATTTCAATTAGTTTGTAAATAAATATAGAACTAGTAATACATGTATGGTTAGATCATAAGAAGACAAACATGTAAATATATTAGGGATTATGTATTTCCCATACTATAATAACTTAAATTTTAGGGTCCTTGTTGGAAATTCATTGTAACATTAAATAGGATTTGTGGTGATTAATTCCGCATGACAAATTCCAACTTTCAGAGTGCAACTTTATCGTTCTTGCTGCATCTTTCATAAATATAATGACGCGTGTTCCATAATATTAATATAAAGTGAATCACATAAATAATTTATCTTTTGGAGAATGATGAATACCGTGAACCATTGTTTGGGCTTTATGCTCAATCTTTAATCTCACAATAATTACTCTCTATAACAAGACTATTCTGAAATTCCCTACAAGTAATAGCGACAAAACAATCTCTATACCCAAGAGGGGGGTGAATTGGGTTATCGCTACAAATGCGGAATTATAAAATCTTTACCGATTTTTAGCTCTTATTACCAAGTGGGGACTTAGGACAATTTTCTCTATTCCAATTAATAGCCTATATGCAAGTTTTCTATTCAATATGTATAAGCATAAATAAACTTGCTATAAACAAAAGTATAGGGAAAGAGAAATACGACACCGAGATTTATAGTGGTTCGGCCAAACGTGCCTACGTCCACTCCCCCAAGCCTCGCTTGAAGATTTCCACTAGAATCGAGTTTTCCGTGGTTCACTCGTAAACAAGAGTTTTCCGCAAAGGCACACTCCGAACCTTTTACAACTTTGAGTTTTGTTCGTAGGTGCACTCACAACCTTTACAACTTACCCAACCAAATTGGATTTCACAAACCGCAAGTGTTTTGATAAAGAAGAATTAAAACACACTTGGGCACTCACAAATAATAAGAAGATTGTGTGAGTTGCAAACCCAAGTGATCTAAGCTCACTAATGTAATGAAGATGTGTGTGAGCTTGTATGAGTGTTTAAGTGTATGAAGGTTTAAGACACTCTTGTATTTGCCTTAGAGAATGTATGAAGGTTGTGTATTAAGTCTCTTTAGGTTTCTCTTTTGGGGCAAATGAGTTGGGGTCCTATTTATAATAAAATGCAAAGTATTCCCCAACTTACAGCGAAACCGGCGAGCAAACCGGCGCGAGGAGGGACCGGCATGCCGGTCTAGGTTTGCAACGGCTCCTAACGGCTATATGACGTTCAAAAAACTATTCGTTAGACCGGCGAGCAAACCGGTATGGAGACCGGTGAGGAGCTCCCTGGTTCCAGAGAGCATGATTTTCTCAGCCAAAACCGGCATGAAGACCGGCGAGAAAACCGGCATGGAGCTCCCTGGTTTCAGTATGTGCATGACCAGTCAAGACTGACGACACTTGGTATTTTGGTTATAACTTTCTCTAGAAATTTCCAAATCATGATCCGTAAGTTTATACATACACTAGACACATAGATCTAGCTTCTGTAAAAAATTCAGCTCCAAAACCATTAAGATGAATTTTATGTAATTTTTCTAATGTGACATGTATGCAGAAAACGCACATCTGAACATGTTGTAGTAAAATGGCTCTAGAAAAAGTTCTATATATCGGAATTGTGTTCCGTTTGAACCGTAGCAAACTAGAGACACATATATATCTAATGGTATATCATTTGAAGTTTAATTCAACCATTTGATAGTTTTTAGAAGATCATTTACCGATGCACTTGTGCATGAAGTTCATTTTGGTGCAAATAAAATGTAAATGATTATTTTAGCATTCTAAGACATTTTAAATGCAAGTGATGCAAAATGTATGATTCCTAAGAGCTTTAGATCACTTGATTAAACTCACTTACAATTAGAGCACTAAGCTAAGACTTCACATGATTTCTTCAATTATGCGCAAGTCTTCACATTCTCGCTCTTCACCTCATATGCTTCGACACTTTTTGTATTGTTTCGTGTTTGTACGTCGAAGTCTTCTTTCGTGTTGACGTCATCAAAACCAATTAAAATCGATTATGCGACCAAGTCGCCAACAATCTCCCCCTTTTTGATGATGGCAATTCCTTAAAACTTGTTGCAACTTGTGAGCTTCTTGGAGTCCAAATTTGACAATTTTGCTCCCCCTCAACATAAGCTCCCCCTCAATGTGTGCTTGTCTTCAAAATAGCTCTATAAGACTTAGACAAACACATTAGCACATTTTGCTCCCCCTCAATATAAGAGTGAGGGAAAAACAAGTTTTAATCTCATTTCTAATGATTTCTCCCCCTTTGACATAATCAAAAAGTGGAGAAGCAAAATTAAGTTCTAAAATGAGATACCATAGATAGAGTGTGCAAAAATGATAACAAATTTAAAAAATATGCACATTTGGTATTTCCCCATTTTTGCCATAAAAAAAATCAAAATCATGCATAAAATAGCATTTTTCAAAAGATAAATACTCATGAATACCATTTAAAATCTAAGATCATTTTAAGCATGATTTTTCCCAATTTGATACCAATTAAAAATATATAAATACATTCCATGATATCAATTAATTAATTATCAAAGTTCATGCATTTCATGATGCCAATTATATTCATATAGGATTATGCCAATTTACATGCATTTCATTTTCAACCAATTAGTTCATATGGCAAGACATATTCAATCAAGTGATCACATATTGCATTTAACTCAATAAATTTCATGTGATACCATTTGAAATAAAGAAGGGGTTTAAGTATATGATTAAGGCATTTAATGATATCAAATCAACAATTGATACCAATAGAAGTTTGAATACTTGCCTAATCATTTTGTATGCTTCAAAAAAATTAACTAATATAAAATTTGCATACATATAGATATTTAGAGGAAACGGTACCAATGTTTCCGTGAATACGGATTTTACCTTTACCGTTGCGATTCCTCATCTTTTTGAGCCTTTGGGATCAATTTTGCAATTCTCTTTAAAGATCCATTCCCAAAGCTCCCCTTACAAATTTATCAATTGCACTTTGGTACCCAAACTTTCTTGGGTCCATGGGGTTAATTTTGATTCCTTGAGGAATCCATGCATTTTTAATCACTTTCTTGTTCATGCATTCAAAAATTTTATGTCCTTTTTCATTACATGCATGATATGTGATATTTTCATTTTTAACATTCTTAGCATAAGAATTGGATGCCTTAATAAAATAATTTTTCAAAAATTTCCCTTTAATGTAAGGCCTATATCCTAATCCTTCTCTTTTAAATGCACATTTTTGGGATCCAATAAGCATGTTAAAATTTTTATGTCCCAATGTGAATTTGCTAAGTATGTTTTGCAAATCAATAACCTTTGTGTTTAAAAAAAAATTTTCATTTAAAATTGATTCGCAATCACATGTTTTAGAGCTAGATGGCATATTTGATATGGCATTTTCAAGTTCTAGCTTTTTCAACTTTAAACATGTATTTTCATCATTTAAGCATGCAATTTCTTTTTCATGTTTAGCCTTTAAGCATATAATCTCATTCTCTACAACATGAATTTTATCCATACTAGTTGCATGTTCAGTTTTAAGTGTAGCATGCTCATTTTTGACCAATTTTAATTTCTTTTTAAGCATATCACACAATTCTTTTAAACCATTAAAAGCATTAAGTAAATCATTATAGTCTTGAGAATTGTGTACCTCTTCTTCTTCGATTTCAAAACGGATGTCCTCATCCGTGATAGCCATAAATGCTATTGATTTGTCTTTGACTTCGACTTCTTCCTCCTCGGATGAGCTTGAATCGCTATCGCTCCAAGTTGAGGTTGCTTTCATTGCCTTTTTCTTTGATTTTCCTTTCATTTTCCTCAATGGGCAATCAGTAGCTATATGACCCGGTTTGTTGCATTCATAACAAATAATTTTCTTGTTCTTCCGCGGACATTTTTCTTCTTTCTTTTCATCCGCCTTTGATTTTCCTTTGAGCTTTGCGGATTTGAGAAGCTTCTTTACTTTATTGGTGATGCTTGCCAATTCATCATCACTATCATCTTCTTCACTTGAACTTGAGTCAACTCTTTTTCTCGCTTTTAAGGCCAATGACTTTCTTGTCTTTTTCTCATCTTCCTCCTTTTTATCCATCTTGATCTCCATTTCATTCTCAAGCAATTTGCCGACCAAATCATCCATCTTTAATGTGTTTATGTCTTTTGCTTCTTTAATGGAGGAGGTATAGCTTCTAAATTCTTTCGGGAGTGATCTTAAAATTTTCTTTACTTGATCCGATGTCCCGATGACTTTTCCCAAGGCTCCTAAATGATTGATGATGACCGTAAACCTCGAAATCATGTGATCAATTTCTTCCCCAGATTCCATCTTGAAATTATCCAATTCGCACATGAACCGGTTGATCTTTGATTCCTTCACTTGGCTTGTGCCCTCATTGACCATTTCCAAAGACTTCCATAAATCATATGCATTTCCACATTCTGGAAGCTTGCTAACTTGATCCCGATCAATGGCACATAGGAGTTGGTTGAGTGCCTTAGCATTTTGTGAGGCTATTTTTACATCCTCACTATCCCATTCCAAACTCGGCTTCGGAATCTCAACCCCATTGCTATCCATTTTTGTTGGTCCTTTTGCATCTCGTGTGATGACCAAATAAGATTGCGGATCTACGGAAAGGAGATAATTTAGCATTCTCATCTTCCAATAATTGTAGTCCGTTCCGGTGTAAAATGGAGGTCTAGTCGTTGAAAATCCCTCGGCAAGATTTGGCGAGTTGCTTGTAGAAGCCATGATCTATTCTCGGACGGTTATGTCTTTCTTGAGAATACCTCGCTCTGATACCAACTGAAATTCCCTACAAGCAATAGCGACAAAGCAATCTCTATACCCAAGAGGGGGGTGAATTGGGTTATCGCTACAAATGCGGAATTATAAAATCTTTACCGATTTTTAGCTCTTATTACCAAGTGGGGACTTAGGGAAATTTTCTCTATTCCAATTAATAGCCTATATGCAAGTTTTCTATTCAATATGTATAAGCATAAATAAACTTGCTATAAACAAAAGTAAAGGGAAAGAGAAATACGACACCGAGATTTATAGTGGTTCGGCCAAACGTGCCTACGTCCACTCCCCCAAGCCTCGCTTGAAGATTTCCACTAGAATCGAGTTTTCCGTGGTTCACTCGTAACCAAGAGTTTTCCGCAAAGGCACACTCAGAACCTTTTACAACTTTGAGTTTTGTTTGTAGGTGCACTCACAACCTTTACAACTTACCCAACCAAATAGGATTTCACAAATCGCAAGTGTTTTGATAAAGAAGAATTAAAACACACTTGGGCACTCAAAAATAATAAGAAGATTGTGTGAGTTTCAAACCCAAGTGATCTAAGCTCACTAAATGTAATGAAGATGTGTGTGAGCTTGTATGAGTGTTTAAGTGTATGAAGGTTTAAGACACTCTTGTATTTGCCTTAGAGAATGTATGAAGGTTGTGTATTAAGTCTCTTTAGGTTTCTCTTTTGGGGCAAATGAGTTGGGGTCCTATTTATAATAAAATGCAAAGTATTCCCCAACTTACAGCGAAACCGGCGAGCAAACCGGCGAGGAGACCGACATGCCGGTCTAGGTTTGCAACGGCTCCTAACGGCTATATGACGTTCAAAAAACTATTCGTTAGACCGGCGAGCAAACCGGTATGGAGACCGGTGAGGAGCTCCCTGGTTCCAGAGAGCATGATTTTCTCAGCCAAAACCGACATGAAGACCGGCGAGAAAACCGGCATGGGAACCGGCATGGAGCTCCCTGGTTTCAGTATGTGCATGACCAGTCAAGACTGACGACACTTGGTATTTTGGTTATAACTTTCTCTAGAAAATTCCAAATCATGATCCGTAAATTTCTACATACACTAGACACATAGATCTAGCTTCTGTAAAAACGTAAGCTCCAAAAACATTAAGATGAATTTTATGGAATTTTTCTAATGTGACATGTATGCAGAAAACGCACATCTGAACATGTTGTAGTAAAATGGCTCTAGAAAAAGTTCTATATATCGGAATTGTGTTCCGTTTGAACCGTAGCAAACTAGAGACACATATATATCTAATGGTATATCATTTGAAGTTTAATTCAACCATTTGATAGTTTTTAGAAGATCATTTACCGATGCACTTGTGCATGAAGTTCATTTTGGTGCAAATAAAATGCAAATGATTATTTTAGCATTCTAAGCCATTTTAAATGCAAGTGATGCAAAATGTATGATTCCTAAGAGCTTTAGATCACTTGAGTAAACTCACTTACAATTAGAGCACTAAGCTAAGACTTCACATGATTTCTTCAAGTATGCGCAAGTCTTCACATTCTCGCTCTTCACCTCATATGCTTCGACACTTTTTGTATTGTTTCGTGTTTGTACGTCGAAGTCTTCTTTCGTGTTGACGTCATCAAAACCAATTACAATCGATTATGCGACCAAGTCGCCAACATGTTCAAATGTCACAAATATCAGATCTCGCAAATATGTGATAAGTACTCTCCTCTTGTTGTTGTTGTTCCTTCAATTACAGGATTATGATTTGTACGAAGAAAATCCTGGAACTGCTCATTTCAGTGAGCCTGAAAGCCAAATATTGCAGAAATTTCGAAAATAAATTAAAATAAATGAGATTAATTTAATAAATAAATAAAATTATTACATTGAAAAGCTTAAGCTTAAATTTTTAAAAATTTAAGTTGCCTACGTATCCTCCAGGGGTGAGAGGAATCAAAGCTCACGTAGTTCCATTACAATTTTAAGATATTTCCCCTTTATAAATTTATAATTTTATAATTATCAATCATCATTATCAGTTGATCCTTCAGCTCTGGTTCTGCTTGCATTTGTTGTTGCAGATGCATTATCGAACAAATCTTCAAAATCATCGGGGGCATCTTCTTGTTGTCTCAGATCAGCTCGAGTCCAATCATACACACAAGCTGTTGCTTCTAGAGTGCTTGGATGTAATGAAGATCGTCTACCTTCCAATATATTGCCTCCCAAGCTGAAGGCTTGCTCAACCGCAACGGTGGAAATAGGTGCTGCCAATATCTCTTTAGCAATAATTGATAAAAACAAGATATATATTTTGATGTCGGTTCCACCAGTCAAGGATTTTAAAATTTTTACTAACTAAACTTTCAGTAGGAAACTCAAAATTTGTAGATAAATAATTATCTAATTCGGGGTTATTAGTTGTCATATCTCTAGCTTTTTTATTTCGTTGCATAACCAACGATCCCCAGCACTAAGTCTTGTTTGAATTACCGGTTCGCTACTACTAGATTCACCTAATGTTCCTAAGTTATATCTTACAATATAATCATTAAATAACTCAATTAAATCATTTCTTAATTTCGTCATTATTCTTGTAATATCAATTTCATAGAGTTGAGAATTTGGTGTGTTGAAATAATGAAAAATAAATCCTATTTATAGAGTTTTAGAATTTTTTGATACCAAAAATTCCCCTAAATATAACCGTTTTATTACCGTTATTAGGGATATATTAGTAATTTATAATTTATAATTACTAGCCGTTCGGGCCCCAACGGCTACTAGCCGTTGGGGTTAGGGTTCATGTTGGAACCCTACGGTTCCAATAGGAACCCTACGGTTCCAACCGGAACCGTTTCGGTTCCGGTTGGAACCGTTGAACCGGTGGAACCGTAAGTTGGGGTCGAACCCCAACCGAACCGGTCGGCCAGAATTTCGGTTCCGGAATCGGAATCAGTGTTGGGTTTCTAAGGTCAAACCAAGATCATTCCAAACATGAAATAACGTGAATACGGAAAGAAGTATAACAGAAATATACTTACAATGTTCGGTTGGATGGATGTGTAGAGTTCAAAAATTCCTCTCTTTGAAGTTGTGTATCAAGCTCCTCCAAAGTTGTGTATCAAGCTCCAAGCTTTGATATTTGAGATTCCAAACTCTAGGGAAGGTTTCCCTAACACCTTTGTATGATTCCTTTGAGTGTGCTAGCACTTGAAAAAATTGCAACAATTCTTCCTTTCTTTATTTCTTTGAAACTCTCGACCAAGACAAGTTGGGAGAGAAAAATTTGCTTTGGGTGTGAATGGAGAGAGATAAGAAGAGATGAATGTTGACTTGTAATTTTGATTTCCAAAAAAAAAAAAAGATATACCAAAAATCTAATGTTTGGTATATGTCCATCATCTCACCATTAGTGTGTTGAACAAGTCATCAACAACCCACCAAATTCCATCAACTAAAAGTTGATTAAAGTGATTAAGTGATGTGACTTGTGATGTCACTTGTGGGCCCCACTTGATTCCAAATCCGAGTGGGCCCGCAAACACATTCCGGGCTCGGGTTCTTTAATTCCGAATTAACGAATTTTCCGTTGCGACTTAATTAAATCAAATTTAATTAAATAATTATGCCTAGCAAAATTTTTATTAAAGTCGCTCGCTAATTAATTCTAAATTAATTTGTTCGCCCGAATTAAAATCCAATTTTAATTCTGTTATGAAATCTAATTTAATTTAATATATCGAATATATTATTTTATCGATTAATTCCAAATTAATCGTTCTCTCTCTTCTAATTAGAATTTTATCCCAGATAAAATCTTGTCGTAATTAATTCTAGATTAATTTTCTCTCTCTTCTAATTAATCTCAGATTAATTATGTTCGAGTCATATATCATCGGTGAATCTTCGGGAAGCGACCCATGAGATCCCTGGATATGTTGGCAGTAAATCCGGTCGTCGGACTATCCGAACATGTGCGTACCCGGTACCACTTTCTTACCGATTTACGAGACATGGTTGGTTTCTAGCAAAGCGTCATGCCTACCCAATTCTCCAGAAATATTCTTTAAGGAATATATAATCTATAACAGGCGTAATATACGTAGTATTGCGTATTGAGATCCAGTATCTGATGTCACATGCAAGGCCTGAGGCTGGAATAGTGTCTGCCCCGTACGAAGTATATATCGGATCACAAGCAACTAGTCTCTATAATCGGATAATCATGACCTTGTCATATTATCCCGATAGTTGTGATGAGTGGTAAATCTATCACTATTTCCCACTCATTTAACCTAATATATTGTATAGTTTCTTGAGTTTTGTGAACGTTTTGATGTGTTTTGTGTTATTTTGCAGATAAATAAAGTTTGGAAAGCATTGGAGGCAATTTGGGGCCAAAATAGACAAAAAATGACAAAAGGACATTTTTGGAAAAAACCAGCGTCGCGCCGCCCAGACATCCCGCGTCGCGACGGTTAAATTACGCCGCCTGCTAACTTGCGCCGTGGACATGTGTCAAAATCTGGGTGGCCTGCTAACATGCGCCGGATGCTAACGTGCGCCGATCATGCTAACGTACGCCGCTGTCATGTGTCATCTGCTAAAATGCGCCGCTGCCACGTGTCACATGCCCATTGGACCGAAGCAAAATGCGTGCCACGTGTCACTTCTCTATTAGACCGAATCACATGTTGCCACGTGTCGACATCTCATTTGACCGATCCTAAGCGCGTGCCATGTGTCAGAAGATCATTGGACCGAAAGCTCAGCCAATCACCGTGTGCCACGTGTCATCTTCTCATTGCACCACCTTCACCACGTGACACGTGTCATCACCAGATTCTACCGACAATGCGCGTGGTCAAAAGCCACGTTGACTGAAAATGAGTGCTGGCGTCGCGACGCCAAGCACTTCAGCGTCGCGACGCCAGAAGCCGAAAGTGCCTATAAATTCAGCTCCTCTTCACTTCATTTGGTATGCTTTCCTTGGGATTTTCCCTGATTTTATAGGAATCATCTAGTTTTGTATATATAAATAATATTTTTAATTATGTATTTTAATTTTCAGTAATAGTAATAGTAGTTCTTCTTCTTTTCTTTTCTTTTATGTTTAGTAGTTAATTTTCCGCTGGGGTAAAAGGTGAAACCTTTAATATAATTATCTAGGTAAATCTCACTTAATTATAATTTATAAATTATAATTTAACCGGATTAATTAATGTCAGACTTTATTACCGCCTATATGGCTGGTTTAAATATAAATTACCTTACCGCCTATATGGCTGGTCTTTATGTGACAGATAATTACCGCCTATATGGCTGGTGTAATTGGACAAAATGGATTACCGTCTATATGGCTGGTTTTAAATGTTTAATATTATTAATTCCTGAGAAAGCAGAAGATGAAATAATTTATATATTATAATAAGTGAGATTCCTAGATAAGAAATATTAATTGTGGATCCTCTAACCCCAGCATTTTATTTTCATTCTAGGGAAGTGATGAAACACAATATCCACACTTAATAATTGATTTTCTTTTTATGGGTAATTCTTTAGTTTGTTTATTGAGTCTTAAGCTTAATGCTTCTTGTTGTCTGATCACCAATAAGATTGATCTGGTAAACTTAAAATGAACTAGACATAGGGATTTTAGGTTTCAGCCTTAGATTCAATAGCTCACGATCTTCCTTGAGGATAAATAACCCTTTAATAGATTTCCTTACAGGATAGGAATATACCTCTCGGGCGTGGGTAGCCATAATTGGAACTTAATCTTAATGAATCAAGGTAATTTGGTTGACATAGACATATGGTTCAATTGGGTTATACTGGGTATTGCGTTTGACCATCGGAAGAGGCTTTCGCATATCATCGTGTTCCAGGTTAGCAAATTAATTTATTACACATAAATAAGATAATCAATTCATCTTTATAATAATATTGTCTGGAGTCACGACCCTAGACCCTTGAGTCTTTTATTTTATTTTTCCTTAGTATTTTCTTTTGAGTCTGTTTTTATTTTATTTTTGCAAAACCACATTCAACCAACCAAAAGCAATCAATTCCCTTCTCCCTATAATTAGATATCTGTAAATAAATAGTATCAATAATTAATAACAACAGTAGGAATTAAGTCCTCGTGGGATCGATATTTTTATACTACTTGAACGATACGTGCGCTTGCGTTATACGTGTGTGTTTACGCCGGTCAAGTTGCAACATAATAGAGAACCATTTCCGTGTCCCTGCGTGATCATCATCTCCCTATGACTGAAGTGATACTTCCGTCTTGACATCACACCCAATACACTACGATTCTCAATAAACCCAGAAGAGGCGTACACAGAACCTGTTAAAGTCCCGGATGACCAAAACCAAAGCGTATTGATTGTCACAAGTACTAGCGATGCAAGTCTCAAGTTAAAACCAAATACAACCGACCCTGAATCGGATTCCCATAGACACATAGTCATACTACCAATGGGATTCTGAGGGGTCTATCCAGAGCGAATCTGTTTCCGTACCATCGGTAAACACAACCTCCTATCACATTTGCATAAGTATCCAATACTTAAGTATATGAGAACTATGTTGTTACGCTTCCATAACACGCACAAGTGCAATACTAGTATATTCTGCATTATCGATGTACAGTCTCGATAATACTACGACTATGGATATTTAATGATTAAACCTTTGTAGATTGATATTGTCTCATATCTTATAATCCGGAACTAATCATAAGGACTTTTATCATTTATATATTTAAGTAATTTAATTACAAAATGATAAAATGCAATTTCCATTGTCACATAGTTAATTTGTTCAAAAACCACAATGTCTTTTACAAATAGTGACGTTATGGGTCATAATTGTCCAACAATCTCCCACTTGGCCTATAGCCAGTCACTCAAACATCTAACACCTGAACTATGTACATGTGACTCAAAATTTTGTTGAGGAATAGCTTTCGTCAGCGGATCTGTAATATTGTCCTATGATGCGACCTTCTCGATCTTCATATCGCCACGATATATGATCTCACGAATCAGATGGAAACGTCGAAGAACATGCTTGGATCATTGATGAGACTGTGGTTCCTTAGCATGCGATATAGCCCCATTATTGTCACAATACAATGGAACGGGCTCAGCTGTTAATGGAACTATTCCTAATCCAATTAGGAATTTATGGATTCAAACTGCCTCTTTTTCTGCTTCAGCTGCAGCAATATACTCCGCTTCTGTTGTTGAATCGGCAACAGTCTCTTGCTTGGAAGATTTCCAGCTTACTGCTTCGTTGTTCAAACAAAATATGTACCCAGATTGCGACTTACAGTCGTCTTTATCGGTTTGGAAACTTGTATCGGTATACCTAGTTACCTCAAGTTCTCCATCTCCATAGATCAAGAAAGCATCCTTAGTTCGTCTAAGATACTTAATGATATTCTTAACCGCCATCCAGTGACCATCACCTGGATCGGCCTGATAGCGACTACACATACTCAAAGCATAGGAGACATCAGGTCGCGTACATATCATGGCATACATGATCGATCTGACTGTCGAAGCGAACAGGATCTGACTCATGTTGTCTCTCTCATCTTGAGTTTTAGGACACATGTCCTTAGTAGAGTGACGTCATGTGACACTGGCAACAGTCCCCTCTTAGACTGTTTCATGTTGAATCTCTTCAACACTTTGTCAATATATGTGCTCTGGGAGAGTGCAAGCAGCTTTCTAGATCTATCCCGGTAGATTTTTATTCCCAGAATAAAGGCTGCTTCTCCCAGATCCTTCATGGAGAATTTTAATGAAAACCAAGCTTTCACCAATTGTAGTATAGGAATGTCATTGCTAATAAGTAATACATCATCAACGTAAAGGACAATGAATGTCAGTGCGCTCCCACTAACCTTCTTATATACACAAAGATCATCCTCGTTTTGAACGAAATCATATTCTTTTATGATCTCATCAAAACGTTGATTCCAAGAATGCGATGCTTGCTTCAATTCATAAATGGATCGATTTAACTTGCAAACCTTGTCTGCATGTTTAGGTACGACAAAATCGTTAGGCTGTTGCATATAAACATTCTCCAAAAGGTTTTCGTTAAGGAAAGTGGTTTTGACGTCCATCTGCCATATCTCGTAATCGAAATATGCAGCAATAGCAAGCATAATCCGAATGGATTTAATCATGGCAACAGGTGAAAAAGTTTCATCGTAATCGACACCATGTCGTTGATGATACCCTTTCGCTACAAGCCTAGCTTTGTACGTTTGTATGTTGCCATCCATGTCGGTCTTCCTCTTGAAGACCCACTTGCAACCAATAGGCTTTACGCCTTCGGGTTCATAAACCAGTGTCCAAACTTGGTTGGTGTACATGGAATCCATTTCGGACTTCATGGAATCTTGCCATAAGTATCACTTCCTCATACGTAGCCGGTTCGTCTTCCTCAATAAGATTAATATCCACATGAGGTGAGATCAGAAACCCATACCTCTACGTGGTTCTTGTGTATTCGAAAATTGTGGTACAGTCTCATCCCTGATGAACTGTTCGTGCTCCGTTAAGGATTCTGTGCCAGGAATAGTATCACTCCGATTTTCATCGAGTTCTACTTTCCTCCCACTAACCACTACATTTAGGAATTCCTTCTCAAGGAAAACCGCATGTAGAGCAACAAATACTTTGTTCTCTTGTGGGTGATAAAAGTAATATCCTTTGGTTTCCCTAGGATATCCTACAAATAGGTATCTTATCCGATTTGGGTTCTAGTTTGGTACCTTCCAAACATTTAACATATGCCCAGCATCCCCAAATCTTCAGGAATGAGAAACCCGGTTTCTTTCCTGTCCATATTTCATACGGAGTCTGTTGAACAGACTTTGACGGAACCTTATTCAAAATAAGTATTGCATTGTTCAATGCATATCCCCATAAGTAAATATGTAGCTCTGTGCGACTCATCATAGACCTTACCATGTCCAACAAAGTTCGGTTTCTCCGTTCGGACACACCATTTAATTGAGGTGTTTCAGGATGAGTCCACTGTGAAAGAATACCATACTCTTTCAGTAATCAAGAAACTCATTGCTCAAGTATTCTCCACCACGGTCCGACCGTAATGTTTTAATACTTTTACCGGTCTATTTTTCAACTTCGTGTCGAAATTCTTTGAATTTCTCAAAGGTTTCCGACTTGTGTCTCATAAGATACACATAACCATAACGTGATGCATCATCCGTAAAGGTTACGAAGTATTCATATCCACCTCTAGCCTGGTGTAGGACACAGATGTTGGACGATGCTGTCCCGGGCTCGCGGCCCTGTTTGGAGTACGGAGTAGCCCGCGGGGGACTAAACTGGAGAAATAACATTGAGTAGCCACCCGGTGTGAACCGGGATAAAGATTTAAGGCCGCACTCACCCCTCGCAAGGAAGACCTCAAACCGTTGGGTTCGGAATGGTCCCTTACTTATGCCACTTGTAACGAAATGATTTGTGCAATAATCTAACCAAGCCTAAGCAACATATATTTCCAAGGGTATTCTATTTCTAAGTTCACATGCATAAAAGTAATCATTATAACGACAAACATGCGATATTACACAATAATCTCATGAACATGTTGAATCATCGAACACAAAAAAATAAATAACAACCTAAACATAAATGTAAATTGAACGCCTATTGCGAAAGGAGATAACCAAATCATGCATAAAGGAATAACGTACTAACGGCTAAATCATGCTTAAGAAACAAGTAACATACTAACGACCTAATCAAGCTTGAACACAATCTCACGAACACATCAAATAGATAAATGCAGGAATACAAATAGATGATAACAGTAAAAGTGTCAATAATGGAATGGCATGGTTAATTACATAGTGCAAGAGAAATCACCCAAGGGGTAATCATGCACGAAATGTGATGAAAATGACTCAGTTCAGTGTATGTGCGTTCGTGTAGCGTTTGAAAATGCGTTCGAACGGTAAACAGAAGGTTCGCATGGGTATAGTGTTTGATGACGCGTTCGAACGGGACGAGACCTGATGAAACAAAATATATACGCGTTCGAGTAGCATTCGTAAACGCGTTCGAACGGTAAATAGAATGTTCATATTCGTATAGCATTTGATAACGCGTTTGAACGGGACAAGACCTGATGAAACAAAACACATGCGCATTCGAGTAGCGTTCGTAAACACGTTCGAATGGTAAATAGAAGGTTCGCGTTCGTATAGCGTTTGAGAACGCGTTCGAACGGGACAAGACCTGATGAAACAAAATGCATGCATGTTCGAGTAGCGTTCATAAAGACGTTCGAACGGGACATGACCTGATGCCTGATAGACGACGCAAACACATACACAGATGCACAATATAGGACCTCGTGTGCCCGATTGAACTTATTCCCATTCAATCGAGTATACCTCGTCCGGCGCGGCAAAACATCATGGTAAAGGTAGCCTTTTAGGCATTTTCCCTCGGATAGAGGACCTTTATTCCACCCTAGTTAGCCTATGCGCACTAGAATGTAATACATGCGTAAATAGAGCAATGATATGCAAAAGGTCAATGACATAACAAAAGGCGCGGAAAAATATCATGGTAAATGTAGCCTTTTAGGCATTTCCCTCGAATAGATGACCTTTAATCCACCCTAGCTAGCCCATGCGCATTACATCATAATGCATAAAAATGAATAAGACAATAATGTGGACTTCCGTATATCCGATTAAACGTATCTCACATTCAATCAAACATACTTTGTCCGACGCGGCAAAATATTGTGGTAAAGGTAGCCTTTTGGACTTTTCTCCCCTCAAATTGAGAACCTTTAGACTAACATACTAAGCCCATGCGCATTACATCACAATGCATAGAAGGTAAAATGCAGAAAGTAATAGCATACTAACGAATAAATCATGCTTAAAAGATAAATAACATGCTAGCAACCCGATCATGCTCGAATACAAGGTTGGATGAAACAAAACGTGTGAATCTCTCAAGTGATACATGGCATTGTATCCCGAGTGCAAACCGTAATACCGTCCATTCGGATTCGGCTACAGAATTTACGTCCGGGTTTCCATCCGATATACCACAAGAGAGAACACATATTTCATTCATTCAAGGACCAAAACATATATTAACAAACGACTGTCATGCGAGGGAATTCTAATAAACAAAAAAAAAGATGAGAATAGATAAAAAAAAAAGGTGCCCTCAGGTCTAACCTTTTAAGTCGTATCTCGAACGTATGGTACACGATCGTCGGAAGGGTTAACGCTCCGAAACTCCTCCGGTTCACTGGTCCACTGCTTCCTTTCACTGTTTCATTGTTTGGACCGCTGTCTTTACTCCGTTCTGCTGTTGTTTTTACTGTATTATGGGGCTATTTTGTACAGTAATCTTAGGGGTTTTAAAGTGCAGTTTTTGTTCACCGTTTTTGGTGATTTAGGCTACTGTTTTAAGGTATTTGGGCTGCTATTTTTTGGTGGGTGTAGGGGTTATTTTAAGTTTGATATGCGGCTATTGTTTTGCTTATTGATGTGTGGCTGTTTTTGGCTTGTTGGTGTGCGGCTGAACTGGTTTTGATGGTGGTTTGGTTGGACGGCAATGTAAGGGATTTTTTGAATGCTTGGAGGTTTCTTGCGAAGGTTATGTGTGAATGGACCAAGAGTTTTTTTTGTGAATGAGTTAGGGGTCCTAAGGGTTGGATTTATGTCTCTTTTATAGACGAAGGCTTGGGTGAATCTTTGTTTGAAAAGGAATGAGATTTGTTAATGAAGGTGATATCTTTTAATTAGGGACAATATTTGGCTAGATCAGGAATATCATATATTTGATTTATTTAATTAGGCGTTAGATTTCTTTTATTTAGGTAGGTTATTATTTAGATTGGATTTGATTTGGGATGTGATGTGATTTATTTAATTTAGGAAGTATATTATTTTAATTTGTGACATGTGTTTTAAATGTTTTAATTATTTTTGGGTGGGTTTTGGTGGGCTAAATGGGCTTGGACATGAGGCTAGCAACAAAACCAGAAGTATCGACACCGTTCGAACGCTGATTCGAACGCTGCATGAACGCCCGCAATCTGCTTGACGTTCGAACGTGTTCACGAACGCAACACGGACGAAAGCAGTGAACATGTGAATTGAATCCGATGACATACTTATTCTGAATTTTCCCTTCCGACATTCATTTCCCGCGACTTCCGTGACTTAAAAGGTAGTGTCTCCAAATGAGACTCATCATAGGGACTTACATGTAAAATGTAGTGCCTACAGTCGCCCCCACTTTGATGGGACTTGTACAGTGTGTGACAATGACAATCCTATCAAAGTCGTGCAATGCATTTTTACTTACCTGGCTCACCAGCTGCCACCTGACTTGCCTGCTGCCTCGAGCTGAGTTGATGACGCAGTGGACCTCGATCCTGAGATGCATCCCAATAACTGTAATGGACAATGAGGGTCCCAATTCCGCAGACAAAATGGGTCACGACCCTGGGACGCATCCCCAAAACTGATGATGCAGGGGGCCATCGACCCTGGGACGTATCCCAATAACTGCAACTGACGATGGGGGCCTCGACCCTGTGACGTATCCTAATATTGTTGACAATGTGGGTGACGACCATGGGACACATCCCAAAACAGCTGATGATGTGGGTCACGACCCTGGGACTCATCCCCAAAACTGATGCTGATAATGTGGGTCACGACCCTGTGACTCATCCCCAAAACTGCTGATAATGTGGGTCACGACCCTGGGACTTAATACCAAAACCGATGCTGATAATGTGGGTCACGACCCTGGGAATCATCCCCAAAACTGATGCGGATGTGGGCCTCGACCCTGGGACTCATCCCCCAACTGATGCGGATGTGGGCCTCGACCCTGGGACTCATCCCCCAACTGATGCTGACATGGGCCTCGCCCCCAAACTGGTGTTGATGTGGGCCTCGCCCCCAAACCGATGTTGATGTGGGCCTCGACCCTGAGACTCATCCCCTAACTGATGCTGACATGGGCCTCGCCCCCAAACTGGTGTTGATTCTTTCCTGAAACTGATGACACTGTACTGTTGCTGCTTCTGGTTGGCTTGCTTTTGCCGCTTTCTATTTTTCTTCTTTGAAACCTGTTATTACAAAACAGAACAAACACAAAAAGAATGCAATATATGTTACGTGTATGCATGCATGCATGAATGAGTTTCCTATCTGTTGGGTTAGGTCTTCTGTCAATTCTCTTGGTGACTGCTCGATCTTCTTTCCCTCAGGCAAAATACTGCTTCAATCTATCCACGTTGATCGGCTTGGTGAACTCGTTCCCTTCCAAATCTGACAGTCTCACTGCCTCATTTCCCATTACTTTCTGCACTATGTAGGGTCCTTCCCAGTTAGGTCTGAACTTTCCTCTTGGGTCTGTCGTCGACGGCCTCGACTGCTTAAGTACCAAATCACCCTTTCTGATCTTAGTAGGACACACCTTCTTGTTGAATGCTCGGGCTAGTCTCTTCTGATATATCTGCATATGATGCAATGACTTTAGCCTATTTTCATCCAGTAGTGCTAACTGTTCAAATCTCTGTGCGGCCTATTCTTGTTCAGGTAACTTTGTTTCCACTAATACCATCAAGGATTGTATCTCAACTTCCACTGGCAGTACTGCTTCCATTCCATAGACCAAAGAGTAAGGCGTGGCTCATGTTGTTGTTCTTACTGATGTTTTGTACCCCCACATGGCATACGGTAGCTTGTTAGCCCAATCTTTACAGTTCTTTGTCATCTTGGCTAATATCTTCTTTACTGTCTTATTGGCCGCCTCAACTACCCCATTTGCCTGCGACCGGTAAGGTGACGACTTGTGATGTCCTATCCCATATCTCTGTAGCATTGCCTTTGTTTCCCCTTGAAAATGAACTCCATTATCTGTCACTACATGATGTGGCATCCCATATCGACATATGATGTTCCGAGCTATGAATTTCGCCATCTGTTTTGCTGTAACACTACGGAATGACTTGGCTTCCACCCATTTTGAGAAGTAGTCCACTGCCACTACTATGAAACGATGTCCATTCGATGCATTCGGTCGAATCTCCTCGATCATATCAATTCTCCATGCTAAGAAAGGCCACGGCTCTGATAGCCCATGCAACTCGTGTGCGGCAGATGAATCAAATTACCATGTGCTTGACAATCATGACAATATTTTACCAGCTTTGCACAGTCTGTCTCCATGGTCAACCAGTAGAAACCCTGTCTTACAATCTTGCGAGACAAATTCAGCCCATTCATATGCGGTCCACATACCCCAGCATGTATTTCTTCCATTACCTTTTGAGCCTCTTCTTTTCTCAAACACTTCAGCTGAATACCATTTACTTGCCTCTTGTACAGTTCCCCTTTCAAAATCACATACTGAGAAGCTAACTTCTGAATAGCTACCTTATTTTTTCTGCTTGCTCCTTCCGGGAGTTCCCCGTGTTCCAGATTCCTCTGAATGTCATGATACCAAGGTTTACCATCGTCGATCTCCACTTCCAGAACTCTTTCTATCTCATAAACAGGTCTGCTTGCTATTTTCAGTACTAAAGGTCTCATCACTAACTTCTCTGGATTTTCCCAAGTTGCCGCAAGTGTAGCTAATGCATCTGCCATCTGATTCTCTTCTCGCGGCAAGTGCTAAAACTTACAATCGGGGATAGCCTGTGCCAACTTTCGGAGGTAAAAAATGTAAGGTTTCAACCGTTCTTCCTTCAATTCCCATTCTCCCTGCATATGTCGGACTACCAACATCGAATCTACGTAGACCTCCACGCTCTCAGTCTTCAAGGCTATCAATGCAGTCAATCCAATAGTACATGCTTCATACTCGGCCATGTTGTTAGTTACTTCAAACGTCAACCTCTTGGCCATAGGCAAGGTTTCTCCCTCGGGGGTCACTATCACAATCCCAATTTCGGCTCCTTTGCAATTCACCGCTCCGTCGAAATACATTTCCCATCCTTGAATTGTTATTTCTTGGATCTCTTCATCTAGGAATTCAAACTTGTACTGATACCCTTCAATAGGCTGCAATGCTAGGAACTCTGCTACGGCTCGCCCCTTGATTACTTTGGAGGTGAGATACTCAATGTCAAACTCTATCAGCAACACTAACCATCTGCCCAACTTCCCCACTAGCGAAGGCACTGAATGTAGATACTTCAAGGGATTCTCTTTGGCTACCACATGGATCTTGTAAGACTGGAAGTCATGCCACAGTTTTCTGGACGCCCATACCACTGCCAAACAGATCTTCTCTACTTCTTGATAGTGGGCTTCGTACGGAAGCATCTTCTTGCTGAGATAGTAGACTGCATGCTCTACCTCTGTCTCATCTACCTGTACCATCATTGCCCCCAGTGCTTCTGATTCTATGGCCAAATATAATATCAAGGGTCTGCACGATCTCAGAGGTTTCAATACAGGAGGCTTTACCAAGTATTCTCTGATCTTGTTGAAGGCTGCTTGACATTGCTCATTCCATTTCACTGGCTGGTCTTTTCTCAACAGTTTGAAGATAGGCTCACATATTGATGTCAACTTGGCGATGAACCGACTGATATGCTGAATTTTCCAGAGGAATGCTCTGACTTCCTTCTCTGTCTTGGTGCTGGCATCTCAGTAATTGCTTTGATCTTCTCTGAGTCTACCTCTATTCCTCCCATTCCCACTATATGTCCCAGCAACTTTCCTGATGTTACCCCAAACACACATTTCTTGGGATTCAGCCGCAAGTTGTATTTGTCAACTCTCTTAAGAAACTTCTCCAATGCTTCTATATACCCAATTCTTGTCTCTGATTTCACCATCATATCATCCACATATACTTCAATCTCTTTGTGCATCAAATCGTGGAATAATGTAGTAGCCATCCGCTGATAAGTAGCTCTTACATTCTTGAGCCCAAACGGCATTACATTGTAACAATATGTGCCCCACTCGGTGACAAAGGCCGTCTTGTGCTTGTCTTCTTCAGCCATAAGAACCTGATTGTATCCTGAAAACCCATCTGCAAATGAATACATGGCAGATAAAGCCGCACTGTCAACTAGTACATCTATATGAGGTAGAGGAAAATCATCTTTCGGGCAAGCTTTGTTAAGATCTTTGTAATCCAAACACATTCTGACCTTCCCGTCTTTCTTCGGCACCGGCACAATATTTGCCAACCACTCAGGATACTTCACTACTTTAAGACATCTATCTGTTTCTTGACTTCCTCTCTGACTTTCTCGTCCCACTCAGGTCTCATCCGTCGAAGTTTCTATTTCACTGGCTTCATATTTGGATAAGTTGGTATTGTATGATGGGCGATGCTTCTGTCTACTCCAGGACTGTCCTCATAGGACCAAGCAAACACTTTGGCATATTTGGCTAATATTCCTTCTAATTTCTCCCGCTCCTCAGAGGTAACCTTACTTGCAATTAGAATTTCCTTGGGGCTCTCAGGCGTGCCAAGGTTGAATGCATTTGTCCTGGCGAAACTGATATCAAATATACTCAAGTCATACAAATTGAAAGGGAGAGACTCAGACGAGTAAGCAAAATGATTGTCTTTATTGCTAGCAGATGCAGGAATACATTCAAATAAATCAGAGAGGTAAACATCTTCATCCTCCATAGATGCTTTATCTCCCACAGCTGGTTCTTCCTCATTTTCCTCGAGGGTCGGGCCCTCCAACTTCATCAGCTCTTCTTCTCATCTTCCTTCTTCACAATTTCCGATGCTAGTGACATCTCACTTATTGCCTCCTGAAAGATCTCAAACCCGGGTACCACAATCTTATTGACTTCTACCGGTTCAGGTTCTCCCTGATATCATGTTGCCTTCACAAAGCACTCCATCAGCTTCAACCCTTTCTTCTTGGCTTTCGGCTTATCCTCATCAGACATGTATCCCAACCCTCTGCGGGTAGTCTGCCTCTTAAAGTTTGGCAATGTCGAACCTTTACCTGGCTCGAACTTCATCTTCTCCATGATCCTAGCCACCTTAGGATCCACCCACTCCTCAAAAGTTGTCGATACCTGGAACCTCGTGAAAGGCTGTATCTCTAAAGCAGTGACAACATTATCTACTTCAGCTCGGATGGTGATAATCTCTCCCCCGTAGGGAAACTTAACAACCTGATGCAGAGTAGAGGGCACGCCCCCAAGCTTGTGAAACCACGGCCTTCCCAGTAACAAAGCAAAAATAGCCGGGATATCCAGTACTGTGAACTCAACCTCATCCTCAATCGGGCCAACCTTGACTACTGCGGCAAAGATACCCTCAACTCCTCGCTTGCTATCATCATAAGCTTTGATGGTCATATTGGAGGGATCCAGATCTGCTGCTTTCATACCCAGCTTCGCCAAAATCTTCAATGGACACACATTGATGGATGAGCCATCATCTACCATCACACAAGATGTCTTCTTACCCCTCACTTCAGCTCTGATGAATAAAGGCTTGTTGTGATTTCTTCCCTCGGCCGGAAGTTCCTCCTCAGAAAAGGTTATTATCTGCAAAGCTTCCTTTTGCACTGATCCGACAAACATCGCGGGGTTGGCATCCTCCGTTACTATTATCTTGCTCAAAGCCTCAACCATAGCACGTCTGTGCTCCTGTGACACAACAATTCCCAGATGCTGACCTGTGCCCGTGTCTTTTTCAACTTTTGCAGCACTATATCTTTCTCAGCATTTTCTGTATTCTCGGCCACTTCTCTCCCTTCTGTCAACACTTCTTTACCATTCTCAGCCGTATCACTGTAGAAACGCCCGCTGCGTGTCATTCCTCTTACCACCTCTTCATCACTACTGGAGAAATCTTCCCAGAAATTCTTCCCCTGTTCTGTTTCATCCTCACTGCTGCTATCTCAAATTCCCAGGCAGAAGGCTTGGTGGTAAAAGGATTTGAGGACAAGGCTTTCGGGTAGGCCAGAGTTTATCATATAGGTTGGTGGTGGGACAAAGTGGTAATTCGGCAGGGGGTTTTTGTGTGTGTTAGGCTGTTCTATTTCTAGGTCGGGTATCTTTCTGGAGTCTATAAGGTCCTGGATTTCATGGCGAAGACGGGCACAATTGTCAGTGTCATGGCCCTTCTGTTGATGGAAATGACAATAGTGGTTCAGGTTGAGATGTGGTGGTGGAGGGTGTGGAAATGGTTTGGTTTCTAAGGGTTTCAGAAGTCCCTGTCTCTTTAATTTCTCCAATACCTTAGACAATGGTCTACCCAGGTTGGAGAAACGCCGGTTTTGGATAGCAGCAATCTCAGCAGAAACAGGTTTGGCACCTGATGTTCCTCCAATGGGCCTCATGTTCAGGCTATAGAACTTTCTGTTCTCAACTTCTTTTCTTCAATATCCATGATAGTCTCCTTCAACTGTCGAAAATCAGTAATCATGGAGGTCATCCTCCTCAACTTGCAATAGATTGAGGGCTTAGTTACCTTGATAATCATTTTTATCTGGTCCTTCTCTGAGGGCCGAGTCTGCATTTTCAAAAGCTGGCTCCTCCAACGGTCTACATATTCCTTGAAGCTTTCTTTTGGCTTCTTCTTGGTATTTTCTAAGTCCCGAAGTGTCAAGTTGATCTCCAGATCTGTAACATACTGTTTCAAAAACGCCTCTGCCAATTCCCTCAAATCCTCCTTAATCTTCCTCTACAGGTTGTGATACCATACCACGGGTGACCCCTCAAGTGACAGCCCAAATATTTTCTGAACCTGACGCTTGGATAAACCCACTGAACTCATAACTGAAACATGCTGACGGAGATGGACCCTCGGATCCCCATTCCCGTTGAACCTGGCCATATCTGGCATCTTAAATTGAGCTGGCAACTGTTCTCCAAAGGTCATTGCCTCATAATCTAGCAGGTCTTCATGTTTTCCCCTCATCTTACGGGTAACCGACTCTACCTGATCTCGGAGTTTCTTCAGTTCAGCTTGAGACCTTGCCACTTTCCCCGCAGCATATTCAGCCATATCATCATCAAAACCCGGAATATCATCATTCAATCTAGTCGGAGGGTCTTCACACCTCTCATTCTCAAATTTTCCCCCAGTACATGGCACAACCATATTGGCCATAGCAGCCGTCAAGGCTTGCAACTGTTCAGTAACCTTGGTGAGATTGGTTTCCAATTGATCCATACGGGATGTTTCATTCTCTGATTCGCTCATGTTTGTTATTGGTTTTTTAACTAGTCTTCCATTTTCCCTAACCCAATGGATATCTTTTATGGCTCTTAAGACATAATAGAGTTAACATGATGTGTGTATGCATGAGATGCATGAGATACGTGCGATGTGTGGAACATATAATTCGGCCCATTGTCATTTTAAAGCTTCAATCATATTATTGCAAGGTGCAAACTTGTCCCATTGAAAAAGCCCAATAGGTTTACACCTTTGCGACAACATGGTTAAACAACTCCAAATGATAAGGGGCCCAAACACAGGATGGCCCATCGGCATTTTAGAAGCTTTTGGCCCAATTGTCATAGGATACGAACTCGTCCCAGTTTAAATGGCCCAACAAGTCCGTATTTTTGACAAAAAGTCCAACTGCGTCCAAATGAGGATGGTCCACAAATACAAGCATAAAGAGATAATTCAAGCATAAAGCAATAATTTCTACAGAGCGGCCCATCGATATTACAGAATCTTTTGGCCCAACTATCATAGGATACGAACTCGTCCCATTTTAAATGGCCCAACAAGTTCACATTTCTGACAAGAAGTCCAACTACATCCGAATGACGATGGTCCATAAATAGAAGGAAATAGTTGATATAGGTCATACAAATTTGGTCTACGTATGGGTTTGCGAGAGTATAGACAAAGACTCTCACTGACGAAGGATTGCCCACAACTAGGACTTCCCACTCAAGGGTTCAAGCGACCAAGTGAGCGCACCTTTTTTTATACCTTAAGGTATGTGCCAACGAGTTAAGGTGCGTGACTGACTGTCAAATGGATTTCCCGTTGTAGATTCCCCAAAGGGAGGGTGAAACGAACTCTCTTAAATACCCAAGCCTCTTAGGCTCTTATCGCTTGGTGACAGTAATAAACAACGAGTCCTCCAAATTAGTCCACAACAATAGGCTACGAGTACATGAGGGAAGACACCAAACCATTACCTAGCATATTGAAAGGTAGTGATTATCCAGGTGCCTTCGCAGATTTTCCTTATAGAAAGGTAGTGAATGAGGGAAGACACCAAACCATTACCTAGCCTTAAAAATGCCTTTGATTAATCCCCTTTCAACCCACGGTAAACACGGTTAATTAAAGAACAAATCCAAACATTACAAGACATTATTTCGAGGCCAATTCTCTATCCCCAGTGGAGTCGCCAGACTGTAGGACACAGATGTTGGACGACGCTGTCCCGGGCTCGCGGCCCGGTTGGGAGTACGGAGTAGCCCGCGGGGGACTAAATCGGAGAAATAACATAGAGTCGCCACCCGATGTGAACCGGGACAAAGATTTAAGGCCGCACTCACCCCTCGCAAGGGAAGACCTCAAACCGTTGGGTTTGGAATGGTCCCTTACTTATGCCACTTGTAACAAAATGATTTGTGCAATAATCTAACCAAGCCTAAGAAACATATATTTCCAAGGGTATTCTACTTCTAAGTTCACATGCATGAAAGTAATCATCATAACGGCAAACATGCGATATTACACAATAATCTCATGAACATGTTGAATCATCGAACACAAAAAAATAAATAAAAACCTAAACATAAACGTAAATTGAACGCCTATTGCGAAAGGAGATAACCAAATCATGCATAGAGGAATAACGTACTAACGGCTAAATCATGCTTAAGAAACAAGTAACATACTAACGACCTAATCATGCTTGAACACAATCTCACGAACACATCAAATAGATAAATGCAGGAATACAAATAGATGATAATAGTAAAAGTGTCAATAATGGAATGGCATGGTTAATTACATAGTGCAAGAGAAATCACCCAAGGGGAAATCATGCATGAAATGTGATGAAAATGACTCAGTTCAGTGTATGTACGTTTGTGTAGTGTTTGAAAACGCGTTCGAACGGTAAACAGAAGGTTCGCATTCGTATAGTGTTTGATAACGCGTTCAAACGGGATGAGACCTGATGAAACAAAACATATGCGCATTCGAGTAGCGTTCGTAAATGCGTTCGAACGGTAAATAGAATGTTCGCGTTCGTATAACGTTTGATAACACGTTCGAACGGGACAAAACCTGATGAAAAAAAACACATGCGCGTTTGAGTAGTGTTCGTAAACACGTTCGAACGGTAAACAGAAGGTTCACGTTCGTATAGCGTTTGAGAATGCGTTCGAACGGGACAAGACTTTATGAAACAAAATGCATGCGTGGTCGAGTAGCGTTCGTAAACGCGTTCGAATAGGACATGGCCTGATACCTGATAGACGACGTAAACACATACACAGATGCACAATGTAGGACCCCGTGTGCCCGATTGAACTTATTCCCATTCAATCGAGTATACCTCGTCTGGCGCGGTAAAACATCGTGGTAAAGGTAGCCTTTAGGCATTTTTCCTCAGATAGAGGACCTTTAATCCACCCTAGTTAGCCCATGAGCACTAGAATGCAATATATGCGTAAATAGAGCAATAATATGCAAAAGGTCAATGACATAACAAATGGCGCGGTAAAACATCGTGGTAAATGTAGCCTTTTAGGCATTTCCCTCGAATAGAGGACCTTTAATCCACCCTAGCTAGCTCATGCGCATTACATCATAATGCATAAAAATGAATAAGACAATAATGTGGACTTCCGTATATCTGATTAAACATATCTCAGATTCAATCAAACATACTTCGTCCGGCGCGGCAAAGTATTGTCGTAAAGGTAGCCTTTTGGACTTTTCTCCCCTCAAATTGAGAACCTTTAGACTAACATACTAAGCCCATGCGCATTACATCACAATGCATAGAAGGTAAAATGTAGAAAGTAATAGCATACTAATGATTAAATCATGCTTAAAAGGTAAATAACATGCTAGCAACCCGATCATGCTCGAATACAAGGTTGGATGAAACAAAACGTGTGAATCTCTCAAGTGATACGTGGCATTGTATCCCGAGTGCAAACCGCAATACCGTCCATTCAGATTCGGCTACGGAATTTACGTCCAGGTTTCCATCTGATATACCACAAGAGAGAACACACATTTCATTCATTCAAGGACCACAACATATATTAACAAACGACTCTCATGCGATGGAATTCTAATAAACAACAAAAATAAAGATGAGAATAGATAAAAAAGGGTGCCATCAGGTCTAACCTTTTAAGTCGTATCTCGAACGTATGGTACACGATCCTCGGAAGGGTTAACGCTCCGCAACTCCTCCGGTTCACTGGTCCACTGCTTCCTTTCGCTGTTTCATTGTTTGGACCGCTGTCTTTACTCCGTTCTGCTGCTGTTTTTGCTGTATTAGGGGGCTGTTTTGTGCAGTAATCTTAGCGGTTTTAAAGTGCAGTTTTTGTTCACCGTTTTTGGTGATTTAGGCTACTTTTTTAAGGTATTTGGGCTGCTGTTTTTCGGTGGGTGTAGGGGTTATTTTAAGGGTGATATGCTGCTGTTGTTTTGATTGATGTGTGGCTGTTTTTGGCTTATTGGTGTGCGGCTGAACTGGTTTTAATGGTGGTTTGGTTGGACGGTAATGTAAGGGATTTTTTCAATGCTTGGAGGTTTCTTGCGAATGTTATGTGTGAATGGACCAAGAGTTTTTGTGTGTGAATGAGCTAGGGGTCCTAAGGGTTGGATTTGTGTCTCTTTTATAGACGAATGCTAGGGTGAATCTTTGTTTGAAAAGGAATGAGATTTGTTAATGAAGGTGATATCTTTTAATTAGGGACAAGATTTGGCTAGATCAGGAATATCATATATTGATTTATTTAATTAGGCATGAGATTTCTTTTATTTAGGTAGGTGATTATTTATATTGGATTTGATTTGGGATGTGATTTTTTTAATTTAGGAATGATATTATTTTAATTTGTGACATGTGTTTTAAATGTTTTAAATATTTTTGGGCTTGAGGCTAGCAACAAAACCAGAAGTACCGACACCGTTCGAACGCCGATTCGAACGCTGCACGAACGCCCGTAATCTGCTTGACGTTCGAACGTGTTCACGAACGCAGCACGGACGAAAGCAGTGAACATGTGAATTGAATCCGATGACATACTTATTCTGAATTTTCCCTTTAAAAGGTAGTGTCTCCAAATGAGACTCATCATAGGGACTTACATGCAAAATACAGTGCCTACACCTGGCTAGACATGGGCCCACATACGTCACTATGAACAATGGCTAACAGTTCGGTGGCACGTGCACCTTTACCGCTAAAAGGTATTTTAGGCATTTTGCCTAATAAACAAGATTCACAGACGTCATATGAATTTGGATCAAATCCGTCCAAGTATCCACTCTTCGAAAGTGTGGATATGCGAGTCTTGTTAATGTGTCCTAGACGACAATGCCACATATAAGTTTCATCTTTGTTACTTAATTTAAGCCTTTTGTTTGTTACATTATATGTTTGAGATTGATTTATATTCAAAATATAAAGACCATTATTCACATCAGCACTACATATCTCCATATCATTTTTATACATAAAACACCCAGTGTTTCTAAAAACAAAAGTATAGCCACATTGGGCCAATAAAGATACAGATATAATATTCCTAGTCAAACTAGGTACATAATAACAGTCTGAAAGATTAAGTACATGCCCTGAGGGCTGTTCCAAAATATAAGTCCCAACGGCCAAAACAGCGACTCTTGTCCCATTTCCAACGCGGAGGTCAATCTCTCATGAGGCCAGTCTCCTGCTAATCCACAGATCCTAGACATCAGTACATATATGAGTACCACAACCAGAATCAAAAATCCAATTTTTAAAACTAGAAGTAGACATGTTTATTTCTATAACAAACATACATGAAGCTGGTGCCTTGCCCGCTTTGATTTCCTTCATGTGCGCCTTGTACTCACGGCAGTCACGCTTCTAGTGACCCCGTTCGCCACACTGCAGGCATACATCTTGGGATTTGTCCTTAGCCTTCCCAGAAGACTTTGACGATTTGGCCTTGCCCTTCTTCTTCTTTTTCTTCTTCTTCTTCTTCTTCTTTACACCTCCAGTTGCCTTGGGCCAAGCCCTCGGAGACTGAGATGTTGAAGTGAAGTGCGCCTCGCACTTTTTGCCCTTCAATAGCTCTTTTTCTGTTTCACGCAGCATTGCCATCAGCTCTCCAATAGTATGGTCTTGGTTCATCATATTGTAGTTCATGATGAACCCGCTCCAGCTATCAGGAAGAGACTGCAAGATCAAATCTATAGAAGTCTCAGCCACAAAGGTTATGCCTAGCTAACCCAGCTGTTCAATGTCAGCAATCATCTGTGACACATAGTGCTCAACAAATGTACTCTCTGACATTCGTGAGCGAAAGAGCTTCTTCTGTAATTCATACCTTTGCGATCTAAGGTTAGATCGATGAAGGTCTTTCAATTTTTCCATCATAGTATAGGGATCCAATCACTTATTTTGGAGACGAAATTGAGGGGTCATCGCAGCGAGCATGACAGACTGAGCAGTTAAGTTGTCATCACTATGAGTCTTCCAAAGCTCAAGCTCAAACGACTGCTTATTTCCGGGCTTAGGCCCAAGAGGTCTCTCTATCGTATAGAGCATCCTCTCAGCCTCCAGGACAATCCTGAGGTTCATATCCCAATCAGGAAAGTTCGCGCCATTAAAGACATTTTCGCCCATGATAATGTCTCTAACCCCGATCTTTCCAGTCATCTTAATTGCAATAGTCAAACTATTCAATTAATGATATTTGGGTACAGTCCAACTGTTATAAGAAAAATAATAAAATATTAGTCCAACTAATAAATATATAATTGATGAAATAATTTGAAAGCACGTAATGCCAAGTATTTGAACGAAATTGCAAATTCAATACTGGCCTCCCACTATTTTTCGGCGAGCCTCTAACCCTCAGTTGAGTACTCGGGAAACCTAGTTTCCTAGTGGGCTAGGATCCCGTTAAATAACACACAACCTTGACTTTGGCCAACAAGCTGTATGATATTTAACTAGGTAGATCTCTAAGATCAATTGGATCTCATCCAATTCCTAGATCCGGTAGGTGGACCTCCAAGTCCGAAACATATATACAATATATATATGCCAATATATCCAATATATTTTTCCTAACCTTTTCCTCTGAATCAACTAAGCATTGGCTTTGGCTCACAAGCTTAATGATTCCAGTTAAGCGGGACCCATTGACTTTGGAAAGCTTCATAATCGATGTCGATGAACAAGAATTGATCTTGACTTTGGCCAAAAAATCACAACTTGGGCAAGACATACGATATGGAACAAAGCCTTCATGATTCAAACACATCCGCGATGGACAAAGGTCTTGACTTTGGCCAACAAACCAGTGCCAATCTTAGATCTTGAGAATGAATCATTCAATGGAAGGAAAACGCTTAATATTTGTTGAGGATTTTTCGTGTAAATTGGCAACCAATTTATTATCTTTGATTAGGTCTCATCATACACCCTTAAGCATGCATTCTAAAAGCATAATAAGGCGCGGTAAATAAATTAATAATGATATGCGGATGGATATCTCACAAATTGTTCCTAGAACAAATCACTCATTTTCCTTTCCCAGGCTAGCACTATTCTACTTCTTCTACCCAATTACATAATACATCAAAGAAACCTCATTACATTGAGGGGAATTGGTGAGAAGAGAATTACAAAGAATCGAGAGATAAAGGCTGACACGCAGGTCCAATTTAATAAATTCTAAATTTATTACAATAATTTCCAAAATTGCCCTCACTCATCTAATATCCATCCGATATACATTATTCATACAACACATCCATGTATTCACATAAAGCATGTTATTCAATCAATCTAATCCAATTAATTAATCTTTGAATTAAGTGATCATCCAATGTTCAAACCACGATTTGATTTGCGCGAGTCTAACTCGTTTAAGAATAAGTACTCTAAGTGCGTATTCTTGAATTATATCGAACTACAATTTTAAATCCAATTTATTTTGTATTCATACTAATTCTTTATTTAATTCCAAATTAAATAATTACACTTTATTAATGTGTCTTTACGACTTAGATTCTAAATCTAATCTTAATGGGTCTCAAAGCCCAATTAACATCCAATGTCAATTAATTAAAGTCCAATGGGCTTTCAATTAATTTCTTAAGGCATGGACTTTGGCAACCAAAGCCCAATAAGGAATCACCATTTGCCACAAAATTAATTTTGGCCCATTAGGCCCAATTAAAATTAAAGGCCCATTTATTATATTTAGACTTAATGGAATGGTTTAGGCCCAATTTGGATCCAATCCATTTTTCCTAAACCAACTTGGCCCAACCAAGCCCATTAGGCCCAAATACAACAATATTAGCCCAATTCCAAATTAAGCCTAATTAATTAAATTCTAATTATCCAAATTTCACAATTTAATTAATTAAAGTGTTTAGCCATGATTAATTATTTAAATTAACATTTCCAAAATACCAATTGACATAATTAATCATGCTTAATATTATCAATACATGTCCAACATTATTGAAGCAAAATCAAGTCCAACATGCTCTCGAAGGCTCATGACAATCATGGGAATTTTTCATTAATTTTGATTTCAATCCAATTAAATCACAAATCAATATCCATATATTTAAAACTCATCCAATGGTCTAAAAAATCAAAATCACTATGAGCTAGGGTTCATGTCCATTCGGCCAAGCTAAATTTTGGGGAAAATTAATCCAATTAATTTTTCATCAAATTGATCATGCATAACTCTAAGTTAACAATATATAAGCATATACTCAAACAAACAATTTGATCAAATCATGCTCAAATAAAAAATACCCAAATTTTAAATTAAGAACCCTAATTCAATTTCATGCTCAAAAAGGCTCTGATACCATTGTTGGGTTTCTAAAGTCAAACCAAGATCATTTCAAGCATGAAATAATGTGAATACGGAAAGAAATATAGCAAAAATATACTCACAATGCTCGGTTGGATGGATGTGTAGAGTTCAAAAATTCCTCTCTTTGAAGTTGTTCCAAGCTCCTTCAAAGTTGTGTATCAAGCTCCAAGCTTTGATCTTTGAGATTCCAAACTCTAGGGAAGGTTTCCCTAACACCTTTGTATGATTCCTTTGAGTGTGCTAGCACTTGAAAAAATTGCAACAATTCTTCCTTAGTTCTTTGAAACTCTCGGCCAAGCCAAGTTGGGAGAGAAAAATTTACTTTGGGCGTGAATGGAGAGAGATGAGAAGAGATGAATGTTGACTTGTAATTTTGATTTCCAAAAACAAAAAAAGATATACCAAAAATCTAATGTTTGGTATATGTCCATCATCTCACAATTAGTGTGTTGAACAAGTCATCAACAACCCACCAAATTCCATCAACTAAAAGTTGATTAAAGTGACTAGGTGATGTGACTTGTGATGTGACTTGTGGGCCCCACTTGATTTAAAATCCGAGTGGGCCCGCAAACACATTCCGGGCTCGGGTTCGTTAATTCCGAATCAACAAATTTTCCGTTGCGACTTAATTAAATCAAATTTAATTAAATAATTATGCCTAGCAAAATTACTATTAAAATCTCTCGCGAATTAATTCTAAATTAATTCGTTCACCCGAATTAAAATCCAATTTTAATTCTGTTATGAAATCTAATTTCATTTAATATATCGAATATATTATTTTATCGATTAATTCCAAATTAATCGTTCTTTCTCTTCTAATTAGAATTTTATCCCAGATAAAATCTTGCCGTCATTAATCCTAGATTAATTTTCTCTCTCTTCTAATTAATCCCAGATTATTTATGTTCGAGTCATACATCATCGGTGAATCTTCGGGAAGCGACCCATGAGATCCCTGGATATGTTGGCAGTAAATCCGGTCGTCGGACTATCCGAACATGTGCGTACCCTGTACCATTTTCTTACCGATTTACGAGACATGGTTGGCTTCTAGCAAAGCACATGCCTACCCAATTCTCCAGAAATATTCTTTAAGGAATATATAATTTATAACAGGCGTAGTATACGTAGTACTGCGTATTGCGATCCAGTATCAGATGTCACATGCAAGGCCTGGGGCTGGAATAGTGTCTGCCCCGTACGAAGCATATATCGGATCACAAGAAACTAGTCTATATAATCGGATAATCATGACCTTGTCATATTATCCCGATAGTTGCAACATAATAGAGAACCATTTATGTGTCCATGCGTGATCATCATCTCCATATGACTGAAGTGATACTTCCTTCTTGACATCACACCCAATACACTATGATTCTCAATAAACCCAGAAGAGGCGTACACAGAACCTGTTAAAGTCCTGGACGACCAAAACCAAAGAGTATTGATTGTCGCAAGTACTAGCGATGCAAGTCTCAAGTTAAGACCAAATACACCTACCCTGAATTGGATTCCCATAGACACATAGTCATACTACCAATGGGATTCTGATGGGTCTATCCAGAGCGAAGCTGTTTCCGTACCATCGGTAAACACAACCTCCTATCACACTTGCATAAGTATCCAATACTTAAATATATGAGAACTATGCTGTTACGCTTCCATAACACGCACAAATGCAATACTAGTCTATTCTGCATTATCGATGTCCAGTCTCAATAATACTACGACTATGGATATTTAATGATTAAACCTTTGTGGATTGATATTGTCTCATATCTTATAATCCGGAACTAATCATAAGGACTTTTATCATTTATATATTTAAGTAATCTAATTACAAAATGATAAAATGCAATTTCTATTGTCACATAGTTAATTTGTACAAAAAACCACAATGTATTTTACAAATAGTGACGCTATGGGTCATAATTATCCAACAACTGGTTCGGTTCCGGTTCGGAACCGGAACCGTGGCCGGGTCTATGTAGGGGTGATCACAGTTTCGAGTCAAACCGCAACCCGAACCGAACCGCACCAACTCGAACCGCACCGCGCGGTTTGAAAAAAAATTAAAAATGATTTCGGGTCAATCGGAACCGAACTGTAAATTTCGGGTCGGTGTGCGATTTTGACCCAACCGCGACCCAAACCGCACAAAACCGCAAATTTTTACTCAAACTGCGACCTGAACCACCTAAACCGCTGACCCGCATTCAAATTAGATATTATTTTATATATTTCTTCTTCTTTAACCATGAAATTTAAGATATTTAATGATCATATGACAATATGCAATGTATAAATAAATATTATGTATTTTTTTCTATTTAATTATTATGTGAAAACATAGTAAATTTCCTTAAAAAAATTTATAATCCAAACCATCGACCCGAACTTCCCAAACCGCTAAACCGCCAACCCGAACCGCCTCGGTTTTCCTTATCAAATTTGCGATTTCGGTTTCTAATTTCTCATACCGCCAACCAGCGCGGTTTGAAGTGAAAAACGAAAAAACCGACCCAAACCGCACCGCGAACAACCCTAGTAAAATGTATCAAGTAAATATAGCAAGATTTGTTTACGAAGTTGAAAACTCATTACAGGGAAAAATTATTCCTGAACTACCACTCAAATTCACTAGTAAAGAGAAACTTATAGTGATGGTTAACGATCTATGACAAAATCTTTGTCAACTCCATTAGCCCAACTATAGTAACCTGATATAATTCCTCAAGCCCACACTAACCAGCCTTCTGAGTAACTCTGAAGTCTCTTGTAGTGAATCCAACAACGAACTCACCTTTGCTGGAATGGATCAATGAAGTATTCAAAGAATGACTCTAAAAAAAGAAAGAAACTCAAAGATGGAGGATTTGTGTTTTTATTTTTGTTTCTAACTAAAAGGCAATAAAGGCTAATCAAATATTTATTATATAGTTATGAGAACCATGCAGGAGCAAATCCCGTGAAACCCACCCAAAAAATTAAAATATGCTAGTAAATCTAGATCCAATTAAATTTTGACACATTTGCAAGATTAAATAATTAATTGTTTAATTATATGGTTTAGATTTAAACACGTGTCTTAGCACATATAAATTAATTATTTAATTAATTAAATATTTGTATTGACACATGTAAATTAATTATTTATTTAATTAAACAAGTGTAGAGACACTTGTAATTAAATTATTTAATTGATTTATCATATCATAAAATTATAACATATGTAATGACACATGATATAGTTTATTGGGCTAAACCATATGCATATTACATATGTTATATACCCATAGGTCAACAACTCTAAGCCTTATTAGGCTTGAAATTGTTTCAATTTATCATGAGGTTTGCAAGATAAACCCTAAGGCATCCAAATGATAAATTGAAAGAAAATTACGAGGAAAACAATTAGAGCCAAAGATAAAGAATAAATCAAAAGAATAAGGTAATTATTTTATTCATTCCTTAATTAGAAAATAATTTCTATAAGCTCTAATAAATTTCTAGCATGATGATGTATTTATTTTCTCTTATATTTGTTGATACGTAACACCTCGAATTTCACGATATGTCTATCATGGTCATTTATTTGATGCATGAGTCATTTTTATGCTTATTTTTGGATTTGTGGGTTGGGAAATCCAATTGCAAGTCAAGATTCATTGAGTGGTAAATTTCAGAGATTTCATGATTTGCATTCGGGTCCCGTTCGTCTCAGCGTTCGAATGAAACAGGGCAGAGTGTCCGTGTTCGATAGGCATTCGAACGGGACTGTACTGTACGCGTGTTCAAGTCGTGTTTGAACGACCCTGCGTGTTTTAACCCCATTTCAGTCAGAAAAATCTGGAATCTTGTGGTTAATATAAATATACCCATTTTTCTCTCTCCCCCACTAAACCCACGATCAAACACCTCTTCATTCCCCATCTTTGCTTCATTTCTAGCTAACATATGGTATTTTCTTCCATTTTTCAAGAAATTTTGGAGCAAGGTAAGCCCTTTAATCCCTACTCTAGCATTTCCATTGCATTTTCACATAATATACAAGCTTATCATGTAAACCCATGGAAAAATACAAGCATGGTTGGTGGCTATTTTGTGTGAGAGTGTCAATTATGGTGGTAATCATAGCTAGAATGATGTGATAATCATGATTTGGGTAAGATTTGACTTGAATTAGAAATCTAGGGTTTGGGTTGATTCTCAAGACTTGTGCATAAGTGTGTTGAATGATGTTTGAGCACATCGTATCTTGGCTGTGTTGGTGTTGTGTAGTTTCTATGTGATGTTTGAAAGGATGCTAGGTGAATGAGCATGACTTATTCTATGCATTCTCTAGTTAAGAAGGTTTGAACACCTTTTTAAAGTTGTTGGACATATTAGCAATATCGGCCACGTCAGTGTGTTTTCTTGTCAATCCGTTGAAAGAGATACCATGACACATTTTAAAATGTTAGTAGTTTAGTTAAAATAGTATTTTGGATTAGCTTAAGTTCTTAAAATCCCCAAGCTTCCTTGTCAACATGGATACACACATCATTCACGCATATGTATAAAATCGTAGATATTATTCTAATCGTGATTCTACTATAGGTTTTTAAATCATGCGTATAAAGTCCTCTCATGCTCCACGCGATAGCACGAATAGTAGAACCAGGCCCCGGCTTTGTGAATGGATGATATATTTTATTTTTCATGTTTTCAAACTTTGAATGGTTTATAAATTGAATTTATGTTTACATGAATATCAAAATTTGAATTGATATAATCATGTTTCTGCCTTTTTATGTCGTTATGTTACATTATTTGAATGCATGTCTTCAAGTTGTATTTACATGTTTGACATGTGACATGATTATGATTTACAAGTTATATTTACATGGATGTTATAAAACTCAGTCTATTTCTAATTCCTTTATGTAAGCATTAAAATATTTTCAAATGTCAGTAGAGTGTCGTTCCCTCATGTATAGATATTCGAGTATGCTCACGGTGCCTAATGGTTCTTGGAACCCTCTTAGGTTTATTCATGTTCATGTACACAATCCCTTGTTTACCCAGTGATAAGTCCCGCTAAGTAGGTCTCCCCCGGGCCAAAATATTAGTGCGAATTTTCATGACAAGTTGTTACAAGTATGACATTATATGAGTTTTCCATGTTTATGTTTCGTAATTGAGATTTTTTTCGGATATTATGTTTCCAAGGATATGTCATTTTAGAAATGTAAGGTATAATATTTTTATGTTTTCACTTTCAGTATTCATTTACTAGGTCATTCAATTTTTGGTTGTCGGATTCATTCGTAGTATTCTTTTAATGATGACCCCCTTCTGTCAGGTCTAATGACTTGGAGAAGACAGATACCGGCTACAGTCTTAGGGTCACTTATGTCATGGGTCTTTTTTTATCATTTTGATATAATAGGCCATGAGTCCTCACAGTGCTTTGTATATGGTCATGTCATGTATAGTCACTTCAAATGTTTCAAGTGTATTAAATTATATATATAAAATATGCATATTTCTCAGAATTTGTCATATTGGAGTATGATCTCGAGTTATGTAGGTACAGGTCCAATCAGGGTGAAACACGTGTGCACGAATTATATTACGTTGTGTATATTTATGTCAGAGGCTTATGGAGATGGTACACTGTCTCTTTCCGGTCATATCTCGGATATACTATGATATGATAAAGTTGGTATCCGAGCACAGTTCTAGAGGTCTATGACTGCAATGGCAGGGCTATGATGTTTTGTATACACAATATACTTAGGATACTCGTATGTAAGGTATCACCTCTCTGGGTTCCGTTGATTCCAAGTAAGTTCTATAATTCATCCCATTAGGATTCCTTATATCTTACATTGCTCAATCTTTTTATTATCTTCGAAATAAAAACTGATGGCCCCCAAGAGATGCTTGTCTGCTAAGGCGAATCCAACTACCTTCATTCCTGCTTAGAACCATTTGGAACCCCAAGAATCAGTAAAGAAACCTAGTGCGGCCTTGATGTGGGTGAACTTGCCCGAAACATGCGACATGTGCGATAGTCCATGGATCGGTTGATGAAACTATTTTCCCACCAACATCAATAACAACCAATACAACTTCCAGTGGGACGAAAACCCCACCCACCTTAGTACTTCCACCTGTTGATATCCAGACACCCATTCAGACCCCAATTGATCTCAAACAATCATTAGAAGTATCGCTCACCGATTTCCGTAAGATGCACCATCCAATCTTTTTGGGCATAGATTCTGATGCATATCCGATTGAGTTTATTCAGGAATCTAACAGAATATGTTTGGCACTGGGCTACACACGAAGAAGATCGATTGAGCTTGTGAGTTTCCAGTTGAGGGATATTTCCTAAAAGTGGTTTATCTCCCTCCTTGATAGAAGGAGTGCTTCAAACCCACCACTAGATTGGCTTGAGTTTAGTAAGGCATTTCTGGATAGTTTTCTACCCAATAGTGTCCATGATGCCAGGGCACGAGAATTTGAGCATTTGGAGCAAACGTAGCAAATGTCAGTTACAAAGTACGATATTCATTTCTTGCGACTTTCGCATTACACTCCTCACCTAATAAACACAAAAAGGATGAATGTGGAATGATTTCTGAATGAGCTAAAAGAGTACCTATATAGATCAATATATATATCAGACTCCACCACCTATGTTAATATTCTAGATGTTTCCATGCTTTTGGAAATACGGGCAAGAGAAAGTCAGGCCAAGAGGGAGTCTTAGAAAAAAAATAAGATGAAAGTATCTGGAACGTTTCAACTAGGAGGATATAACAAGACTCAGAGTGAGCCTATACAACAGAACGTCTCTACAAGGAAAAAAATGTCTACAAGTAGGGCTAAGTTAGAGATTGAGGAAAGACATCTTCTTCAACTTCAGTATTTTAGTATGATAACCATATATGTCAGACATGTGGGTAAAGACATACAGGGCTGTGTATCAGAGGAATGGGTGTTTGTTTAAGATGTTTCCAACCAGGCCATATGATCATAGATTGTTTTCATCCCCAAAACCCTTCAATCCCAATCTGACAGTACCAACAACAGTACCAGCACGATCCTCTATAGGTCAATGATACAATGATAGGTTTTAGACATCAACTAGCAAGGGCCAGACTTTAGCAGGCAAATGTCAGGCCATAGTCATTGCTTTGACACCCTAAGACGTTCAAGCATCTAACACTGTAGTCGCAAGTACACTACTTGTTAACTCATATCACGCCAGGATATTATTTGATCTTGGTGCCACACACTCTTTCATATCATGGCATTTTGCATTCTAGTTAGACAAGGAAACAAAGAAATTAGATAAACCCCTTAGTTGCCACTCCCGTAGGGCACACTATTCCAACATATAAGGTTATCAAATCATATGCGGTTCAAGTGGGAGACGACGTATACCCAATTGACCTCATCTTGCTGGACATATTAGATTTTGATGTTATCTTGGGCATTGATTTACTTTCTATGTGTTATACCACATTAGACTATAGG
This sequence comes from Zanthoxylum bungeanum, assembly GCA_019454045.1. NCBI lineage: Eukaryota > Viridiplantae > Streptophyta > Magnoliopsida > Sapindales > Rutaceae > Zanthoxylum > Zanthoxylum bungeanum. The sequence continues at coordinate 43,686 of SKCR01006516.1, forward strand.
GAAATTATCACCACATTTTGTGTGCCAGATAAGCTAGATATGTGTATCAAGGGAATAAGAGTGAGATTCCCAATAACCTTATCTCTGTGCTCCAAGCGAGTAAACTCTTTGGTAAAGGGTGCACATGTTACTTGACATATGTGCAAAATATTGAGGAGAACGAAGTCAACATTGACTAGGTCCGAATAGTAAGAGATTCTCTGGATGTTTTTCCAGAAAAGTTACCTGGGATTTATCTAGACAGTGAAATTGAGTTTTGCATTGACTCATTACCGGGGACTCTGCCTATCTCGATTCCTTCGTATCGAATGACCCCCACAGAACTTAAGGAACTAAAAGTACAATTGCATGACCTTCTTTATAAGGGCTTTATATACCCAGGCATTTCTCCATGATGTGCTCCTGTATTATTTGTCAAAAAGAAAGATGGGACACTCAGCTTGTGTATTGACTACCGGCAGTTCAACAAAGTTACAATTAAGAAAAAATATCATTTGCCCAAGATTGACGATCTATTTGATCAACTTCAAGCAGCCTAGTACTTTTCTAAGGTTGGTCTCAAATTAGTGTACCACCATCTCAAGATTAGAGATTCACATATATCCAAGATCATATTTCGAACATGTTATAGGCATTATAATTACTGATAATGTCCATTGGACTCACTAATGCTCCAACTGCATTTATGAATCACATAAAGAGGGTATTCAAGCCATTTCTTGATCAATTTATCATTGTTTTCATTGATGACATTTTAATTTATTCTTCCAACGCGGAAGAACATGAGAGGCACTTGCACATCATCTTATAAATTTTGAGAGATCGCAAGTTTTATGCCAAATTCTCTAAAGGTGAATTATGGTTTACTGAAGTGGCATTCTTAGGCCATGTTGTCACATAATGGGATTTCAGTCAACCTCAATAAGGTAGAAGTAGTTCAAAACTTGTCCAGACCCATAAGTGTTACAGAAATCAGAAGCTTTTTGGGATTGATGGGTTACTACCATAATTATAGAGAATTTATCCTAGATTGCTGCACTATTGACAAGGTTGACTGAGAAGCTTGTCAAATTTTCATGATCCAATTCATATGAGCAGAGTTTTTAGGAGCTTAAGAATCGATTGACTACAGTACATGTCCTGACACATTACCTTTATAAACATGTAGGTTCATGCTAGGGTTGTTATTCCTAGTTTAAGGCTTAAAAGAAAAGTTATTTGATATAGCTCACTCGTCATCTTACACGATGCATCTAGGCATGACCAAGATTTACCATGTATCTAGGTGTTTGACGTGTCAACAGCTTAAATTCAAAAATCAGAAGCCCATAGGGACGCTTCAGAACCTTGACATCTTATAATGGAAGTGGGACATGATTCCACTTACTGAAAACCCAAATGGGTCATGATTCCATTTGGGTTATAGTTGACATGCTTACCATGTCAGCACACTTCCTCTCTATTAAGTTCATTTTCACGGTTGCTCAATACTTAAGGATCTACTTAGAATATAGTATCCTTGCATAGAGTTCCTATTTCCATTATCTCAGACAGAAGTGCGCAATTCACTTCCAAGTTTTGGCATTCATTTCAAAATGCATTAGGTACTCAACTCCAGTTTAGTACAACATTTCATCCTCAGACTGATGGTCAGTCAGAAATGATCATCCAAACCTTGGAAGATATTCTAAGATCTAGTGCCTTAGATTTTGGAAGCAATTGAGATTAGCATCTATCATTAATCGAATTTGTCTACAATAACAGCCACCACTCAAGTATTCAAATGGCTTTGTTTGAAGCCTTGTGTGGAGGGAAGTGCAGATCCCCAGTAGGTTGGTTCGAGGTGGGTGAGATCAAATTTTTGGGCCCAGACTTGGTTGAAAAGGTCAAGTTGATCAGAGACAGAATGAAAGCAGCTCAGGGAGGCACAATTCCTACACGGAATATCGAAAGAGAGACCTGGAGCTTCAGGCAGAATACTACGTGTTCTTGAAAGTTTCTCCTTTTAAAGGCGTTATGAGGTTTGGGAGGAAGAGTAAGTTAAACCCATGATATATTGGGCTATATCAAAATTGGGGAACCTGTAGTGAATCGGGAACTTGTTGTGAATTCGATCTGGCTAAATATTAAAAATCAGTCTTCAAAAAAACCAATCAAAATCAAACAAAATTGGGGAACCGATTTTATTTTTTTATTTTTTAAAACCAAAAACTAAAATTTAATATTTTTATAATTTTATAATTTTTAATTAAATAAAATTATTTATGATGATCAATCAGTTCTATCGGTTTTTTAGACGATTCAACCGGTCAAATCAGTCACCCAATGGCTCATTGAACTTTTTAGATCACTGATTTGATCACTAATCGGTTTCAAAAACACAGATTTTAACATTATTCACAAGGAGTTACATAATTGTGCCACGAAGGTCGTATGCCTTTGGCAGATGCTCCATTTTTTTAGTCTCGTCTGGAGACAGTACCTTTGAATATATTCTAAAAGTGATTGTTATGCTAAGGTTAATTCGTCTTAAGCACGGCAAATTCCAAAATTTACCCATCAAATTCCATTCAATCACCCAAAAAAAAAAAAAAAAAAAAACATGGTAAAAAGAAGAAGCTCCTCTAAATTTCTGTGATATATATGGGATAAGTTACAGCTACAGCCTACATGTACCATGTATGGTTGAAATGGCCTTCTATGAAACACAGAAATGAAAAATTAGAAAATAAACTAAAGTAAAAAAAAAAACAATTAAACCTAATTTTTCCTTCAGCAATTAATCTTGGGAGCTATTAGTTTTATTGAGTTCTAATTCCCTTTTCATTCAACCTAATGGGCTTTAGTCACTCGCTCTTCTCAATCAACTTGATTGGATATTTGAACTGATCCCAAGAGGAAGAAGCAAGAATGAATATAAACTTACTGATTCCATGGACGCTGCTGGTGTCTATAATTTAACGGGTAGGTTTCCCACCCACCATCCGGGTCCTTCCTCTTCCCACCGACCCCATAACTTGAGGAGGCTTGTGAGCTGGCCCTTGAATGCTCCTCCATTGAGCTGCCTTGACCCGGCAGGAATAGCTGCCTCAAACCAAGAGATTCCCAGTTCCCTCGCTCAGTTGGGAAATCAGAATTCAGATCAAAGTTAGGGTGTGAGGCACCATTTAATGCGGTCATGTTCATAATGAATGGTGATGTTTGGGAGTAAGATGGTGGAACAGCTGCTGCGGAACCCAGGATCTGAGGTACAACTGGGGTTCCTCTTGCGTCCACCATATAAGAAATTGTGCTACCAGGTCCATACATTGCTGAAGAGTAAGACAAGGTTGACGCTGTTGCAAATCCATTGTACTCGAAAACAGGAGAATGTGTGTAAGACACAGTAGGACCCAACCCCAAAACACCATCACTTCTTGCCAGGTTACCATCCATTGCAGTCTCAAGAGATGTGCCATTTGGCAAGGATGAAATCTGAGGAATATACTCCCTATTTACTTGCACTCTCGCACCCATGATTGAAATGACAGGAACATCTGGTTTAGGCATTCCAAAAGCACCAACATTTTGAGAAGATTTACTATGAATGTGCCCTTGATCTGATGAATCATTGTGAAACAACGGTCTATCATTCAAATCAAAGTTCCTCAGCGAAGGCTGTATCGACGATGATGAGGATGCAGGAGATGGGCTGTGATGGCCATGCTGGTTGTAAAAAAGCCGACTCTCCATCCTCAAATCCGACAGTTGAGCATCACTATCATCGCTGATACGATTTAAATCCAGATTGAGCCTTTCTGATCTTCTTGGACTCAGTTCCACTGAAGATTCTGCAGAATGGATGCCAGACAAGACTTGAATCTGTTTCTCTGGTATAAGATCAGCAGGGTTCTCATCTCCAGTCTCGACCACATTCAGGTCAATATCAAGGCAATCCTGCCTCTGTTTTGAACTGTTGTTGGCTCCCCCAGCAGTGAGAGTTGTCTTATCAATATCAGAAATTTGGCGAGGGGATGCTGGAAGGAAAGCACTAGTAGCAGCTATTCCTTTCCATCCAAGGGTCCCCTCAAACTGCAAAGGGGCTGCAGGCAATCCAGGAGCTGCTGCAGGTCTCGAAGCGGAAACCACAGAAACAGGGGCAGTGACATGGTTGACGGGATTAACAGGATGATCCATAACATCTGAACAGACTTCTTCATTCAAATCAAAACCGCAAATGCATTTATCTTGGTTTACTTCAGGTTCTGGAGCTGCTTCAGTCACCTGAGAGGAATCCGTATCAGCTATGCCATTTTCTGGTTTAGTTTCTCTATTATCTGAGTTAATTGACCGCCCCTTGCCCTTGGGATATGCCTCAGCAGAATAATTTTGTTCAGTTGCCACCTCCTTCGATAGAACCTCATCAACTAGATCCTGTTTTTCGTTTACAGAATCTGGGCTTGCTGGTGGCCTAATTCCACCACCCAAAATTCCCTCATCAGAACTGCATGACAGTTCCCAATATTCCACTTCTCTCTCCACTTCCTGAGCAACTTTTAGAGCAACTTCCAAGGCATCGACTATGCCATACTCAAGTTCAATATCCGATGCTCTCCTATTAGCAGCATCAGGATTCCGGGTAGCCATTGTAGCTTTTGAAAAATGGAAATCATTTCTTGAATCAGAACCTCCATCACTAACATGATCCTCGTCCTTATCAGCTGCTCCAATGCCTTCTACCCTGGAAAAGGAAGTCTCTAAATGCCTGTGTTTTCCATATGTACACTCATTAACAGATGAATCATGCATGGCATCGGAATGGCAATCGTCATCTTCACCAGTTGACTTGAAAACAGGTGTACTGCAATTATTCAGGACTTCCATAACATCCATCCCACTTTTTGGCTCAGATGCACGCTTCCTCACCTCACCAAGAGCAGTAGCTTTTACATCCAAGTCACCCTCATCAGTATCAAATTTTTTTCCTACAGCAGGTTCAGTTGTAATTTCATAAGCACTTGCAATATCCACAGCCGAAGATACGGTTCCAGGCTCCACTGTACTTGTCAAGACAGATGCTGTTTCACCGACTTTTTCTGGGAAGCTACTCACCTTGGGCACATGCTTTTCATCTTTAGAGAAAAACATTTTTAGGGCATCTGACTGTTCTTTGCACTGCGTTGGAGCCGGAGAACTACAAGCCTTAACATATGAGATTATCTCAATAGTCTCCACTGGTAATTTGTCTTCCATAGAAGAATTTTCAGGGACAGAATTAGACAATTTGCAAATGGCCAGATGATCTGGAGATTTATCCTCCATGTCAGTGTCATCTACATTTACATGGGAGCATAGTTCATTATTATTGGTTTTAGTATGTACATATTCCACTTTTTCCGGTAGCAGACATTCAGAATTTACAGGCAATATTTCTTCCCCAGCAGGTTCAGCTCCATTATTTTCTTCATTAACACTAGCATTAGGAAGAGGAAAATCTAATGCAGAATATTCTGTCCTACTACTTTCATTCCCATGTAATGAACTGATTGCAAAGTCATCATCTTGAGCAGACCCAACACACTTAACATCACGATCAAGGGCTTCACTAACCCTAACCTGGTTCCAGATATCAAATAGAGCCCTTGCCCTATCTTGAACCTGAGAGCTACTGTGGCCAAGAAGACTCTCAACAGTAATCCAGATCCCTGAAGAGATAGATAGTTGATAGTCTATATTCAGTTTCTCAAGTGCTCCTAACATTGCAGTAACTGATTCTTCTACAAAGCCTTCATTTTTGTTATTACCGAACTTCTGAACTTTCTTTAGCCATCTATCGATGAATCCCAATCCATCTAATTGAATAAAACGATCAAGACAATGTCTGTTCTCGGTGGCAACAAGGGCACTTGCGACAGCAGCCCACTGCCTAGTTGCATCCCTAATGTCCTTCACAGCACAGTCTTTCTCCATCTGCATGATGCTGACCAGCTCCTCAACTAGAGAAGGAGCTGTAAGCCCATTTTTCATCCTGGTCAGCGGAGAGAAATCTTCAAGTGTCATAGTGCTTCACATATCAAGCTTCCAAGCATTAGAGAAGTCAACAAAATGCTAATAAGTTTTCTTCCATCAAGAACAGCAAATATACTTCAGGACAATGCTTTTGAGATACTCTGCAGAACAAAATACCATAAGATGCCTAAGCATGCAATTTTGGGACATCTCTGATAACTTAAAAAGAAATTATGTATTAAAAATGAGTTGAGACATTGAAATCAGGATTTGTACTCAGAAGCACAAGTTATAAGACGCCTCTAATTAATATCATAAAGTTGAGTTTCACTAATCATAACCATAACTGTTAAAGGCGCAAGGCACACCAAGGCACCAAGGTCCTCCTCGAGCCTAGGCGCAAGATGAGGCACACGCCAGATCGAAGTGAGGCGCATCCACATTTGTTTGCTTTTATATTATTTGAAATAATCAAATAAATTGCATTTAATAAATTTATCCTATAAATTTCAACTCAATAAGTAAAATTAACAATCATATCACATGGGTTTTTATTATTTCACGTTTTGTTTTTTTAATTAAGAAAAAGATTAAATGAGGCTCACCTCCAACGCGCCTTGCCAAATAGGCGCAGTGAGGCGTTGCTGCAACAATACAACGAGAGGAGCGCCTAGGCGCCTTTAATAATTATGATCATAACATTAGAATGGATGCTCAACAATAGTAAAAAAATTTGTAAAACCATAAATTACGAAGGAAATATAAGCAAACACACAAATAATTAGAAAGATAAAACAACATGACTACTGTTCATGTTAATAATGTGTGTATTCTTCCATGATCAATAGCTACTAAAACATACATATCGACCAAGGAGACTCTATCATGGACTTTCAGATGTTAATACAGTAAATCGTAGCTATTGATCATAGAAGAATACACTCATTATTGGTGTGGTAAAAAAAATCACAGAATATGCTATCCGACGGTTCTTCTCCTTGACTATAGATATTTTCCAAGGAATGATACAGATGGTCTCTTGATTAATCCATCCTACTCCCTAAAATAAGTCAATAAGGATGCCTTAACTTATAGCTTGAAACAGTCATACATATCTTTTTAATCTATTTCTAAAACTAACAATAAGGCAAGAAAATTGAGTATCTACTCATTTATACCCCCAAGTAGACATAATTTCCTTAAGAAACTATTAAACAATGATACTGCCCCAAATGCTTTAAATTCACCCACCAGCCAACCAACAGACCATAATACATCAAGCATTCAATACAAGTGTTGCAAGCAAAATCTTTTATGGTGGGTCACTTGATTAATTAAAAATGTGCAATCTAAAAATGAAGGCATCACACAATGCAGAGAAGCCAAACATTTATACATATGTCAATTAAGTAGCCAAGTCTGCTTTACTTCAGGAAATAGATTACCAGAAACTTTAATGCCCAATTGCAGCAATGAAATTGTCTAAAGATGAAACCTTTCCAATCACCAACGCCAATTAATGAACTGAATATGAAACCTGAAAAAAACAGATGCCCATTAATATGACATTAAATTTAAAATTGATCCCTACTTAGGACCTCCAAAACCAATAAACAAAGAAAAAAAAAAAGCACTAATCAATGATGAATGAACAATATATAAGCCAATCTGATTAATATTAAGCATACCCAATTGCTATTCTTTACAAAATATAGATAGTTAGAAGATCGAACCCCAATACTCAAAATTAGCATAGAAACTTGATACATGTAGTGTGGTGTGAATTTAAAAGATATATAATAAAATTTAATGAAATTCATAACAAAAAATTAATTCTGAGAGATAAGTGATTCACAACGCCTGTACATCGAACAATTAAAATTGAACAACCAAAACTAAAAAAGGAAAAAAATTATAAGCGTGACACGTAGTTCACCTTCAACGAATACGGAAACCCTAGCTGCGACTCAGCTCCAATTAAAATAGAAGCAGCAAAATTCTCTCACTATATGTTCAATCACTATATGATTCTATTCGTTACGAATCGAATACGATTTGAGTTTATGATTCGTTTAAGATTTTTATTTTGTAACTTTGAATTTGTTGGAATGTATTACAAGACTATAACTTCTTCAAACATTATTAGGATAATAAATTTGTGTTATTTATTTTGTTTTTTTTTTTAATTATTTTTAAATTTTGATATATAATTCAAAATATTAATGGATTTTAAACGAATTTAAGATTTTATTCATTTTAAATAAATTTAAAATAATATAAATTTCGAATTCAATTCAATTAATTATATTTAAACGATTCAAACGAATTGAATATAAAATTATTACATTTTGATTCAATTCTTTTATTAAATTCTATTTGTTAAATTTATTTTATCACCCCCTAAATTTAACAGGTCCGGTGGAGAGGGGTTTTTGTATAACCGATATATCCGGTCAACCGCTAACGGTGGAATATTAAAAAGACGAGTAAAACCAAAAATCGTCAATTCTGGTATGCATTTTATGCGCTTTCTGAACATGGCTATAGTGTTAGGGTAATCTACAACCCTTAGATGATAATGCAATGATTGAGATTAAATCTTATTTTTTTAGTACATTAATAAAAGGAAAAAATCATTTACCTGAAAATATCTAGTAACTTAAAACTTTGGACATCAAAACATGAAAATATAAATATTGAACATGAATTTCATCTTTACATTAGAGATAAAGATTCACTGATTTGACCTAAAATTGTTGCCCACCTAAAAATTCACAGCATTACATTAAAATTTAGGTATTAAATTTGAAAATCGGGCAATAAACATATTGTTAACAGACGAAAATCTCCACCATAGAACGAAATCGCCCTGGGACTAAAGAAATGACGAATGGAAGAAAGGCGATGGACCAAAGGGCGACAAAGAGCGTGGGGCGATCGGACCAGCGTTTAGGACGAAACCCATGATGTGGTTACTTCCACGACCATGGCAGTTGGACAGTTTTCCTCCACAACCAAGCAATTGAGACACGCAGCTCAACTGTTACAGGCACGATCCAGCAACTGCAAGGAGATACTGGAAACCGCCTAAAACGGTTGACAAACTTCACTATAAAAGCTCATCTATGCCAAGAGAGAAAACCCCGATCAAATGAAGACTCAAATGAGCATATTTTTATTTTTCATTTCTTAGATTGTAATCTTAGGACTGTAACTTGTGTGTTTGTGCCCCTTGGAGGCTTATTCACTTAATCAAACACCCATTGATGGGACATTGTCTCAGGAGGTTTGAACCTTACACGCTCTTCTTTCTTCACGCATTAAAAATTGCGCAAACAGTTTTTGGCGACCACAGTGGGAGATTTGGTGTAAAGGGTGGAGATGCCTCCAACAAAAGAAACGCTCAAACTGGCTCAACTGTGGAGGAAGAAGGACTGGAGCAAACCAACCAGCCCAACGTTCCAGCCATAGTGGGTCAATTCGAGGGTCTGGCAGATGCTAATCGGTACGAATCTATGAGAGAACGCAGCCCAAACGCGGTGCGCGCGTTGTTCGGTGAATTCACACAGGATGTTGTCGAACAGGTTAGGCTTCAAAATGCGCATGTCATAGATAAATTCGTATCAACTACCAATTCGCATTATGAAAACATGGCTAAACATCTAAGCTCGATGAATGAATTAATGGCCAAATGTGTAAACGGCGGGACGGCGCTGCCGTGGACTATGCCCCTCCCTGCGGCGAACAGTCAGGAGGCTGGTCCTAGTAATGTTCCTCCACATGGGACCAACATCCCTACGGTTCTCATGGAGGAATAAGTCATGGAGGCAATGGCCCACAATTAGGGTCGAATATACACCAAGGGCCAAATATGGCACAAAATGAAGTGGTGTTGCCTCAGGGTGTCCAGGTTTCTCAGGGGCAGAATCATGATTATGTCCCACTTTTGAGAGGACCGCAGCCACCGCCCATAGCTATGCCATTTAATGGCAATGATATGCTAAGGGAGCAAATGACAGAGATCCTTCAAAACAAATTTGGTATAGGCATACGACCAATTCGGCCAAGATATCGGAAACCGTATCCTGATTGGGTCGATGTGGCCTATCAATGGCCTAGAAACTACAAGATACCAGATTTTTCCCTCTTTACGGGGTCTGGGGAAGTTTCTACCATGGAACACGTAGGACGATTTACCCTCCAGTGTGGGGAAGTCAATGATTTCCACAAACTGAGATTATTTCACGGATCACTGTCAAGGGTAGCTTTCTCCTGGTATGTCAGTCTGCCGGCCAATTCGGTAGAAAGTTGGCAGCAGATGGAGGACCTATTTCATGCGCAATTTTACAAGGCTGAATCTGAAGTGGCCTTAGCCGATTTGGCAAACCTAAGACAATTGCCAGGAGAGTGGGCCGAGACATTTTTACAACGGTTTAAGGTAGCCCGAGGCCGATGTTACGTGCCTTTGCCCGAAAAAGAATTTGTGAGGATCACTCAAGGTTGCTTAAATCTCGATCTAAAAAAGAAGTTTCAGGATCGCGAGTTTTGAGACCTTCCCCAACTCACCACTAGTGTGTGGTACGTATGAGCGATTATTACGAGAATAGGAGCAAATGAAGAATTCGAGCAAAGGGACATATTATAGGAATATCGACTATGAATGAATGGGTAAGTAAACACCGAGTCGGCTGATTTATGTTTGGCCGAATTGGTTAAAGGGAAACCTTATGTTTGTAAGACGTGGGCGGAACCCCAAGCGAATGAAAAGAATGATAAAAAAGTAGGAGCTTCTCCTTTGATATTACTAAAGTCGATGCTATATTTGACCAGTTGCATAAGGACAAGCAAATTAGCTTGAGCGACAGACATACCTTGCCAACAGCCGAACAAATCAGTAGTAAAAAATATTGTAAGTGGCACAATGCATGGTCTCATACAACTAATAATTGCCTTGTTTTTCGTAATGTCTTACAGGATGCCATATATCTGGACGAATTACGTTCGAGAAAAAGATGGCAGTGGACAGCGACCCTTTTCCAAAATCGGTGGGGTTGAACATGATCAATCCAGACCTTGCCAAGATGAACCTGCTGAAAGTCAAATTAGTGCTAGACGAAGGACAACACCGTCACCGTCCAAGCGCTCTGGAAATGATTAAGGCACCTTCAGAGCAAGAGACCAGCAGAACATTTGTATTCGATGCAAGAACGACATGGAATGGATGAAAGAGTTAGAAGACACTTGCGAAAGGCATGCAAAGAGAAAGCCATCATCATGGCAGCCCCGGACCTTCGCCCAAGGTTCTATGGGGAGAACTCAAATTTCATCCAGAACGTAAGGACGTTCAGGCCGAAGATTAATCGGCCCAATGTTTGGCATTCGTACCAAAAGCCACACTCGGACCAGCAGCCAGGCAGGAACTATCCCCCTGTAGACGAAATGACAAGGACATAGTTAAGGCGACACCAAAGGAATTATGGCCGTTTGATGCGTCGACGAGGTGAAGCAAAGGCCACCACAGGCCGTAACCCTTGCACCACAGAGAAAACAGAAGTAAATAAAAAAGGCGGTGACGACAAAGAAGGAACGGTGATAAGTTGCGACGAACGCACTAAATTCGGCAGACGGAAACAGGACGAAACAGACGATGAAGAGCCGTCTATCGTCATTCAGTTCGGCAGTATGCCGCCAGTGGTGGCTAATCATTACCTATTGCCTGGGAAATTCAGGGAGATAACAATTGGGAAGCCGGAACAAGCGAGGACGTTTATGAGGGTGACGAAATTGAATTTGCAGCGCTCTCAATCACAGACAGGGAAGCTGAAGATGAGGAGATGATTGATGTAGAAGAAGAAATAGACATCAAGACCGAATCAAGGAGAAGGGGAATTTCACAGAATTGGCTTCTCAGAGAGTTATATGAAGCCGGTAATCCTGCAATCGGGAGATTGGGAGAAGATTTGGGACGATATTCGTTCCTTGTTTTGTATGGGACGCCTAAGGTAAAACGGACCCTCACCAGAGCCGAAAAATGGAGATTGACTGTCAATCATGTCTCCCAAGATTCGCTAGCCACGTTGCCACTTTCCAGATGGGACATGGAAGAGGAATCGTCGCAAGTTAAGGGCGATCAAGCAATGGAAATAGGTCTATCAAGGAGAGTGTTTTTCCCGAAGCCACCAACACAAATGACGAAGCACCTGCGGCCGTTGTATGTAAAGGCAAAGGCTAACGAGATCCTATCACCAAAGTGTTAATTGATAACGGGGCGGCCATTAATGCAATACCAGTTAGGATGCTAGGACGTTTGGCAAAGTCCGAAGAAGACCTTCTCCCTACGGAAGTGGTGCTTACCGGCTTTAATGGAGGGGGGACAACAGCAAAATGAGTTATTCCATTGGACCTACAAGTGGGAAGTACTACGAAGACAGTGGTATTTTTCGTCATAAATGGACCAACCACATACAATATGCTCATGGGACGAGACTGGATTCACGGCAGCCGATGCATCCCTTCATCAATGTCTGGTTTTCTGGAACCAAAGGGACGAGGTGGAGATAGTGCATGCCGACAATAAGCCTTTCGCTGCGGAAACAAATTCGGTCGAGAACTTCATGTACGAAGGGAACTATGGGCCGACCAGAGTTTTGAATAAAGGGGAAAGCCCAACCATTGTGGCTCAGAATGAAGAGCTTTACCCCTCTGGGTTGCTGGACGATTTGTTCGCACAAACGAGACCAACCACAGTGGTCTTTGGAGAACCAACACACAACGGTTCGAATGAAGTACGACCAGAATAAGGATCAAGCCGCTCTTGCGGCCTCCAAGGCCAATCTATTGGCCTATGCTATGGAGCAAAGAAATGAGGACGAAGCACAGGCCGCTATTTTGGCCTTAAGAGGCAAATTGCTGGCACACCAGACAGATGACAAAATAAAAGAACTATGTGGAGTGGATTACTTGATGGAAGGAGGAGAATCAAAGGAAGAAGAGTTCGCCCTGAATGGACGACGCAAGACAAACATCTCAATAGGACAATATGCTTTGGACGAGGTAAATCTAGGGAATGAGCACGATAGGCGCATAACTTACGTCAGTAAGGAATTGGAGACTCAGGTACGTGAAAAGTTAGTTTGTTTGTTGCAAAAATACAAAGATTGTTTTGCATGGGACTACAATGAGATGTCTGGCTTAGATAGGACGTTGGTAGAGCATAGGCTGCCAATCATGCCAAGTCATAGGCCTCACAGGCAGCCTCCCCGGATGTTTGCGCTTAATGTCATGTCTGATATTAAGAAAGAAGTTGAACGACTATTAGAGGTAAAATTCATTAGGACGACCAGATATGTGGAATGGTTGTCAAATATTGTCCCAGTTAGGAAGAATAATGGAAAGATAAGGATCTGTATAGATTTCATAAATTTAAACCTAGCAACACCAAAGGATCAATACCCAAGGCCGACAGTAGATTCCCTAGTGGATTCCACGGCGGGGTATCAAGTATACTCATTTATAGATGGGTATGCGGGCTATAATCAGATTTACATCGCCGAAGATGATGTACACAAGACAGCCTTTAGATGCCCAGGCTCTCTAGGGTGTTATGAATGGGCGGTCATGCCATTCGGCCTGAAAAATGCTGGTGCCACTTATCAGCGGGCCATGAACCTGATCTTTCATGACATGATTGGCGAATTCGTAGAAGTCTATGTGGATGATATAGTGGCTAAATCCGTGACAATGGACGAACATTTTGGCCATTTAGCAACGGCCTTCGAACGAATGAGAAATTTCAAACTAAGAATGAACCCTGCCAAATGTGTTTTCGGGGTGTGCGCAGGAAATTTCCTAGGGTTTCTAGTGCACCAACGGGGAATTGATATCGACACCAATAAGTCTCAGACGATCACCGAAGCTATGCCACCCCGAAATAAAAAAGAGTTGCAGAGGTTTTTAGGGCAAATTAACTTCTTAAGGCGATTCATCTCCAATTGTGCAGGGAAATCAAAAGTGTTCTCCTCTTTATTAAAGCTAAAAGGCGGGGACGAATTCGTCTGGACGGAGGAACATCAACAAGAATTTGACAGCCTGAAGAAGTACTTGTCACAGCCGCCGGTGATGGTACCCTCAGTGCCAGGAAAGCCAATAAAGTTGTACATAGCGGCTGAAGAGTAGTCCATAGCTGGGATGATCGCGCAAGATGACAACATGAACATTGAGAGGGCCATTTACTATATTAGCAGACAATTACTGAATTATGAATGTAACTATTCTCCCATGGAGAAATTATGTTTGGCTTTGTACTTCACATGTACTAAATTACGAGCCTACCTTAGGCCGAATATCGTGTACTTGATTACAAGAATTAATATAATAAAGTACTTGTTTTCTCGTCCTATCCTGCATCAAAGAGTCGGATTTTGGTCAATATCACTTTCAGAATTTGATATACGGCATGAACCCCAAAAGGCCGTTAAAATCAAGCCTTGGCCGATTTTTTGGCCGACCATCCATGTTTGAGTACGAGAAAGGAAATAGAAATGGATCTGGACGAATGCAGTCTGAAACCATGGACGATGTATTTCGACGGATCCAGCACAATGAAGGGAGATGGAATAGGATTAGTCTTGGTCAGCCCGTTGGGAGAATCTTTCCGATTCCTAGTCAAGTTGAAAGAATGCTGCACCAATAACCAGGCCGAATACGAAGCCTTGATACTTGGGCTAGAGATGCTCCTCAATATGGGAGTAACCCATGCGTCCATCAAAGGAGATTCGCAGCTGGTAATTCAACAAGTGATAAGAGCTTTCAAATGTCAAAGCCCATCAGTAATGGCGTATTAGACGTGGCCAAAGAATTGGTAGAACGATTGATCACGCTGAATTGGAGTACATTCCGAGGGCGAAGAACGAATTGGCCAATAGCTTAGCCCAAGCAGCCTCCGGATATAAATAGACAAACATATGTAGGTATACAGGAGCGAAGAGGTTAAGCCAGTCCTCATGAGGCGAGCTAAAAATACGGACGCCATAGTTATCGAAGCCGAAAAAAGGGACGATTGGAGAGAAACGAAATCAAGACATTCCGAAAGCAGCCCGAAGCAGGGAATGATCAAAAGCTAAAACTTAAAGCTTTGAACTATATAGTATCAGGAGATGTACTATATAAGAAACGACAAGATGGGTTGTTGTTGAAATGTGTAGGGTCATCTGAATCCAAAACTATCATGGCCGAAGTGCATGAAGGCATTTATGGGGCTCACCAAGCCGGGGTAAAGATGAGATGGTTGATTGTACAAAGCGGCTATTATTGGCCAAAGATGGGAGAATCGTGTACCTCATATGCCAAAGGATGCATTGCTTGTCAGAAGCACAGACCTATTCAGAGGGCTCCAGCAACTGAGATGATCTCAGTCATTAAACCATGGCCGTTTATGGGATGGGCGATAGATTGGTAGGGAAGATTTACCCTGCATCGAGTAAGAGGCATACTTTCATCGTCGTTGCCACCGACTTCTTCACTAAATGGGTGGAAGCCATCTCAGTTGTAGAAATCTCCCAAGAGCAGATCATCAAGTTCATAAAGGAACATATAATTCACCGATTTGGTATACCACAGACAATAATGGTAGATCATGGTACTTCATTAAACGGTGAAAATGTAAAAGACTTCATGGGCGAATACAGAGTCCGATTAGTGAACACTACCCCCTACTATCCTCAGTCAAATGGTCAAGCAGAATCGACCAACAAGACCCTTAAAGGATTGATTCGGAAAATGGTGACAGACAATGCTAGATGGTGGGATAAATATTTGAGTCAAGCTTTATGGGCCTATAGAACGTCGCTGTAAACAAGTACTTGGTGACGTCATTCCAATTAGTGTATGGTCAAGAGGCTGTGCTTCCAGTAGAAATGAATATTGAGTCTACCAGGGTGATGCTGCAAGACAAACTGACACGGGAAGACTACGATGAGGCAATGATCCAGAACTTGTTGGAATTGGATGACATCAGATGTGATGCGCTAAATCGTCTAGAAGCACAAAAGAAAATGATAGCCAAGGATACAACCTCAGAGTAATGGCTAAATCGTTCAGGGAGGGCGAATTAGTGTGGAAGACTATGTTGCCACTTGGTTCTAAGGACCCAGAGTATGGCAAATGGTCGCCCAATTGGGAAGGCTCATTCATGGTAAAAAAACGTATTGCCAAATGGAGCCTATCATCTACAAGACTTAAACGGAAGAGTGCATACAAGAGCAATAAACAGCAAATACTTAAAGAAATATGTGCCCTCATTATGGGAGCACGAAAACAAAATGCACTGAAACAATAATAAGTTCTCATTAAATATGGACGAAAATGTCATAAAAATACAAGGATAGACGATATAACGTCTTACAAAAATATTACTTTGGGCCCGAAGATCGCCGAAAATCCCCAGGCAGCTCCTTAATGGCCGAGAGCGTCTCCCTCCTCAGGCGTCATTCGTCCTGTATTTCCATACCCATTGCATCCAAGTCGGCCAGGCTTTTCTCAAAATTGATGCGGGCCAACCATTCATACTCTGCCATGGATTTGTCCATTTCCTCTACTTGAGTAACGAGGGTCATCCTCTTAGCCTCTTTCCTCATTCGACTTTCCTCAAAAAGACTCTGCATCTCTTTTAACTGTCGTTCCAGGTCCAGGAAGACCGATTCCTCAGTCACCATTTCTTTGTAGTCTCACTTAGGGTCTGATGTAGCGCCTCGAGAGAACCACTGAGCGTTTCCTTTCTCATCACAGAAGAGCGAAGCCCGACCCTCTGACTGTGCACATTGCGATACCGAGAGAGAAGGTTTGCTATTCCATCTTGCATCTCTTGGAGAAAAAGTCGATCATCAACAGATAGTAGCAAGACAGGGAGGGCCAATCGTCGGTTCAGTTCAGAGAAACATTTGTCCAATTGGAGGACGTTCTTAGGCAGAGCGGCCTGGTTAACCTCCAGTTCAGTAAAGGAAGCGTATTGATCGAGGATCTCCGAAGACCCTCCAAATCCGCGCTGGCACTAATTGAAGGCGAGGAATGCCGAAAAGAAGTAGAAGACAATCGTCCAAAATGATCCAACGTGCTCTGGATAGATTGCAGCAATGGGTCAGATGCCTGCATACAAGGAAGGAGTTAGCAAAATGAGCCAAAACCATGAGTCAAAAGAAAGAATAAGAAAAGACTTACCACCCCAGAACCAGAACCAGAACCAGAGGGCTGACCCACCAGTGCCTCGAATGCTTTAGCCGCGGGCTGCGCTAGTTCTTGTTGAAATGAAGGCCCTGGGAATGATGAATGCTCGGCCTGAGGAGAAGACAGCCGAGCAGGAGAACTCTTTGGCAAAATGGGAGACTCAGCCCAATGGGGCAACGACTGCTCAGGAGCGGCCAATACTTGGACTGTCTGAGTAGGAGCTGTGGAAGAAACAACCATGAGAGCCAAAGATGACGGCCGCTCAGGCTCAAGAAACTCCACTTGAGGAGAAGAAGGCAGATGAGCCGAAGACGACGGCTGTGCTAAGATCGAAGCCTGATGCGCAGAAGTGCTAGGAGATACCGCTTCTGGCATCGAATGTTGTCGCGCAGTAGTCGGCCGAACATCTGTAAGAGAATCGAAGTCGGACAAATCAGAAATATAAATGATTTCATCTTCTTCGTAAATGCGACGAAGTACGTCGTCTTTATACATAGACCGAGCCTCCTCTAATGACTCCAATTCGGCCAAACTATAGAGGCCGTCCACGTCCCTATAACTCCCTCTAAGTCTTGAGGCAGACATCATGCGTACTAAAGGGTAGAATTGCCTAAGGTAATGCCACAAAGCCCCAGTCGGCCAGATAGGCTCTGACACTTCATCCTTATCATCCAGATCATGCACGATTGGTACAGAACCGTCCAAAGAGAAGCGCTCAAATGGGGAATGATCACCAGGAATCTCCTCAACTCTTAGACGCGAATGGCCAGATTCAACAGATGGCTCCGTACCTTGGGGGTCGGCTCCAATTGCACCTCCCTCTCCTGGGAATTACGCCATGACGGGACCTTTGGCAGCGTCATCCTCGTCAGAGGGAAATTGAACAACTGGCATCCATGCAGGTCCCGCTCCCTAGCTTCCGCCCACAAGAGCTTCGGCCTCCGGAATTCACGTTGTTTCAGGAATTGCTGAAGGCAGATCAATCTTGAGAGCCTGCACCAAATGCACAGTCATGATATCAATATACCTCAAGCCTGTATGAATGCAAAAGAAAGCATGTCTCAAGCTCATACCTTAGAGCGACGGACTAGCGGAACGTCCGAATTAGAACTTCGGCTGGGAGAAGGCTGTTTCCTTTTAGCAAGCTTTATGCTCTTGGGTTTAGACGCCTCAGCTGCCTTCTTTGACCCCGACGGCTCAAGAGATTTGGGGGACAAAGGAGTAAAAGAAAACACCCTCGCGGGAGGCAATGAAAAATATCGCTCACGGGTGATGGCCAGAAACGGTCAAAGCAAGGATGAACAGATGTAGAAGGAGCGAAAGGAGCTATATGACAAAAGAAGACAGCAAAGAGCGAGTCTACACCAAGGAGTCCTTAACTTCAGAAACAGAAAAGACCTTAAAACGATCTGACGACGCAGAATACGAATGAAAGAAAGCAAGAGGCCACCCTTGGACGAGGCCAAATTGACGGGCGACGAAGTTGGGCGAATATGCCTCCACTCCAGCCTTGCCATTGGCGTCAAGATGTCATGAACCAGGTCGCAGCTGCATAAAAACTTGCGCCATATGCGAAGACATGATTCATCCTCTTCCGAAAGAGGAAGGTCATGGACGAAAGAAGGACTGTTCGACACAGTAAAAGAAAGAAAGAGGGAACCCGAGGAAGGTATAAAAATAATCAAAGGTAGCATGAGGAAGGAAAGAAGACGGCCTAAGCTGAGCAAAGAGAAGGCCGGCAAAATAAAAATTATTTTGTAACTTTGAATTTGTTGGAATGTATTACAAGACTATAACTTCTTCAAACATTATTAGGATAATAAATTTGTGTTATTTATTTTGTTTTTTTTTTTAATTATTTTTAAATTTTGATATATAATTCAAAATTAATGGATTTTAAACGAATTTAAGATTTTATTCATTTTAAATAAATTTAAAATAATATAAATTTCGAATTCAATTCAATTAATTATATTTAAACGATTCAAACGAATTGAATATAAAATTATTACATTTTGATTCAATTCTTTTATTAAATTCTATTTGTTAAATTTATTTTATCACCCCCTAAATTTAACAGGTCCGGTGGAGAGGGGTTTTTGTATAACCGATATATCCGGTCAACCGCTAACGGTGGAATATTAAAAAGACGAGTAAAACCAAAATCGTCAATTCTGGTATGCATTTTATGCGCTTTCTGAACATGGCTATAGTGTTAGGGTAATCTACAACCCTTAGATGATAATGCAATGATTGAGATTAAATCTTATTTTTTTAGTACATTAATAAAGGAAAAAATCATTTACCTGAAAATATCTAGTAACTTAAAACTTTGGACATCAAAACATGAAAATATAAATATTGAACATGAATTTCATCTTTACATTAGAGATAAAATTCATTGATTTGACCTAAAATTGTTGCCCACCTAAAAATTCACGCATACATTAAATTTAGGTATTAAATTTGAAAATCGGGCAATAAACATACTGTTAACAGACGAAAATCTCCACCATAGAACGAAATCGCCCTGGGACTAAAGAAAGGACGAATGGAAGAAAGGTGATGGACCAAAGGGTGACAAAGAGCGTGGGGCGATCGGACCAGCGTTTAGAACGAAACCCATGATGTGTGGTTACTTCCACGACCATGGCAGTTGGACAGTTTTCCTCCACAACCAAGCAATTGAGACACGTAGCTCAACGGTTACAGGCACGATCTAGCAACTGCAATGAGATACTGGAACCGCCTAAAATGGTTGACAAACTTCACTATAAAAGCTCATCTATGCCAAAGAGAAAAACCCCGATCAAATGAAGACTCAATGAGCATATTTTTATTTTTCATTTCTTAGATTGTAATCTTAGGACTGTAACTTGTGTGCTTGCGCCCCTGGAGGCTTATTCACTTAATCAAACACCCCTTGCTGGGAAATAAATATCTAGGAGGTTTGAACCTTACACGCTTTTCTTTCTTCACGCATTAAAAATGTGCAAACACATACAAATACACTACTAACATGAAATTAATTAGCATTAACATAAAATTTAGAACATTAAATATGAAAATCGGACAATAAGTAAAATCGACAAACCTGAAATTTATAACATTAACCTGAAATTTTAAACATTAAACATTTATGACATTGAACTTGAAAATATAATTTCACACATGACACATAATTTTGACATTTCACACATGTGTACTATTGCTCACTTGAAATTTTAGGGTATTGTAGACGCTGAATTTCGTCTTCGACCTAAAATCGAGAATTTGTATGATGAATGCATTAGCAATCCTACAAAACAAAGGAAAACGAGTGTGGAGTAACTACCTACTAGTATGGTGGATGTCGTAGGTACACCGACGCTCAAGTCAGTGACGATGATGAGCGAATAGAAATGGAGGAGCAAGGCAAAGAGTTACCATGACCTTCATAGATTGTCGTGAGGGCGGTAGGCTAATGTTTAGGGAGTTATGTATGTTTTGAGAACTCGAGTGTGAGTGCCAAAGCTTGTGTGTCTCAATCCCTTGGATCTCATCTCTTTTAATAGGTTGTGAAATAGCCCTTGTAGTCGGTTTAGGATTCCTTGGAAGTGCGTATTCCAATATTATTTAGGAAATGGTAGTAGAGTATGGATCAAATTAGGAGTGACTAGATTTCCGATATTATGAGTAATCACTATTGTACCGAGATTTTACCACGGTGTTTGTAAGTGGTTTATCTCGATCCAAATACTTAGTTTCCTTATTAAGAAAGAATTAGTCGTGTGTAGACTAGCGGACAATGTCTACTGAGATATTTTATAATATGAGGCAACATTGACCGAGACATTGCTCATATATTGTCGGCTGGGAAATTAAATAGTATGATTATGGTCTGTTGGAGACCTTTTGAATCGTGTGGGCTCTAAGAAGCCTTTATGCCGTATGGGCCTTTTCCCCTTGGGTGATAGGCTCGTGGGTCCTCAAGGGGCGTGGCTTGGTGGTGTGGGGTTTAGGGTCTGACCTTCAGGTTCTAGGTTCGAATCCAGGGAGTGAATTTCTTGTAAGAGTCTAGGACGGCCGGGGGTTTTACCTACTCCGCTTAAACCCGGAACGGGTGGTATGGTGGTGAGATTTCCAACGATTTCAAAAAAAAAAGTATAGGCTTGTGGGCCCTGTGGGTGGTAGGCCCAAGATTAGAGCGTATTTAACCTAATAAACTTGATATTGTTTGGGATCAATGTGGACTAGTGTTGGGACGGATGTGGGACCCATAGAGTCGGATCGGTGCCTCGTGCAGTGAAAGTGGGTCTAACTCGTAGATATCAAGCATTGATGTATTTTTAAACAATTTAATGGAATACTATATTCTATTACGAGTATATAGGAAAAAAAGGGCTGAATCAGAGTCCGAAAACTCAAAAACGACTCACGCACACTATCCGCTAAATGCGTGCCCTGGCTGTTTTTTTTTTAAAAAAAAAACAATTTTCTTTATCAGCTCCTAAAGAGCTTATGAATTGGGGTTTTCACCCAATTAATTTCAACTTTCCCTAAACACTTTCAAACACCCAAAAATTTAATTTTAACATCAAACAAACATAAACACATGTTAAAAATAAAATCATGTTTTTCAAAATATCAAATATTTTCACAAAAATATAAATTTATTCTAAATACGCATATGCGTAATTTTTGAATCCAAAATACAAACCAAATTAGAATCTCACAATAAAGTAACTTATTAACAATTCTAGGTCACTCAAATGTGTTTAAGTGATTCTAAAATGGTAGTCATAGCTCCAAATTATCATCTAGAATCCCAAACTATAATTTTATGTTTATGTCCAACATAAACATTTTGACCCAATCCCAAGCATATCGTGTTTATACTTCCAAAGCATCCGTACATAATTCATTAGCCTAATTTCAACTTCAAGGTATATTATTATGATGGTTGGATCTTATGATGGTTGGGTCTTGTTGGCAGCCTATGATGCCACTAGGGCCATATGAAGGCCAGAAGACATGATCTTATGTAGGGGTGTTCATAGGGTCGGGTCGCGACCCGACCCGGCCGGGTTTATGAATTTTAAAATTCAATTTCGGGTCAATTTGGACTCGACCCAAAATGTCAGTCGGGTTACGGGTTTAGGTCAGAAAACTCGGGTCTGACCCGACCCGACCCGATGTAAATGATATTATAATTATAATATATATATATTTTTAATGATACGATTTTGACAAGAAACAAGTGTACCTGAAGTGGCAAAGTATTTACTTAGTCTTTAAATGGTCCCAAGTTCGAATCTCAACTTATACAATTTAAACAAAATGCTAATGATGAGAATCGAACTCATGATCAGGTAGATATTAATCAAATACTTTGCCATTTCAGTTACTCACTTGTCTTGTCAAATTTGTATCAATAATATATATATTATATTTAATGCATATTATGTTGACCCGATCCGACCCGCAGTTTTTTGACCCGACCCGCGCGGGTCACCTTCTCAAATTTCGGGTTGCGGGTCGAAGGACCCGACCCGATCGGGTCATAAAAAAAATCAAAAAATCCGACCCGACCCGTGAACACCCCTAATCTTATTCGAGTTTTTCACGTGGACCGAAATGTCGCTTGAGACACAATGACTTTTGGGTCATTAACCCATATTTGGCACGTACAAGTATTAACCTGAAATTGTGGGCATGAAACATAAAAATTATAAATTTATTGCCTATATGAAGTTGTATAGCATTGACATGAAAATTTGAGAAATAAATATGAAAATTACAATATTCTCACATGAGATTATTTAGCATTACTCTGGAATTTTTGATAGTAAACATGAAAAATAAGGCATTGAACATGAAAATTACAATATTATTACCCTTCGTTGAAATTTTAAGCATTAAACATGAAAATATGACATTGAACATGAAAACTACAAAACTACTACCACTAATAACATTAATCTGAAATTTTGAGAATTACATATAAAAATTACAATATTATTATCATTCTTAGCATTAACCTGAAAATTTAATCATTAAAAATGAAATTATGACATTAAACATTAAAATTTCAATACTATTGTCATTCGTAGCACTAATTTGAAATTTTAGATATTAAACATAAAAATAAGGTATTGAACATGAAAATTAATTTTAGATAAAATTTGATATTGATTTGATATATTTATTTTATTAATTTTTAAATAATTTTTATTTTTTAATATTTTAATAATATTTAGTTATTATTATTATTTTATGGGAAATTATCATATGTCCACCCAAAAAATACTTAATTTCAAAAAAACATATGTTTTCGGGAAAATGTCATATGTGCACTTAAAATTATTTAAAATGGTCATTTACCACCCAAATTTTAAGAAGATTACCATTTATTCATCTGAAATTTAACTGATAATCGAAAAAATACTCAATTTTTGGGGTGATAAATATTCATTTTTAATAACTTTGGGTGTATGTATATCATTTTCTCAAAATTGGATGTTTTATCAAACATCGAACAATTTTCGGATGGATAAATGATAATTTCCATTATTTTATTAATTATGGCCGCCCACCAACATACAACTTTAACTGCCATTGCCTTATTAGAAAGGCCATTGCTAATCCTGTATTAATACCAAAGGTTTCAATTTTTCAAGCATGTCTATATAAATTGAAATCGTATTAATACCCGTAATACATTAGAAATAGCCATTTTTTTAAAATAAAAGATTTTCATTATTCAAGAGCATCAAAGATACAACTGATATTTGAAGGAAATGAATATTTCCATAAAACAGGTATAATAACATTCAACTCTATCTTGGCTAGAGCATGGACAATGACATTACTGAGTCTAGGAGTATGACACACATTAAAATTTGCTAACTTCTCTCTACTCTCTTCAACAGTCCAAGAAGCCTCAGTTTGTTACCCTTCCTATTTGTGATCAATTTAACTGCAACTTGGCAATCAGATTCAATAATCAATGACTTCATATTTGCTTCCTCTACTACTTGAAGGCCAAAATTAATGGCTTCAACTTCTGCTTCCGCCACACCTCCAAAGAAACTGGAATTTCTAATTGCTGCCAAGACCACTTCACTTCTATGATTTCTGATTACTATACCAAGCCCCACGTTCTGCTAGTCATTGTTAATAGCAACATCAGAGTTTATCCTTAACCAACCTAAAGGAGGGGCTTTCCACCTTTTGGATTGACTAGAAGCTTGTTTTGCACCTTTGGAGACTTTATCTTCTGATAGGCTTGGACCATAGCTTCTGCTTTAGCAATTAATATCTCAGAATCTTCATTTCTTTTCTAAAAAATGTAGAGATTCATTGCCTTCCAAATTTCCCAACAAGTAGTCATGAATAATTCTAAATTTCTCATTCTTGGGGCGGATGTGGAACCCATAAGGTCGGATCGGAGCCCCACGTGATGGAAATGGGTCTAACCCATGGATATCAAGTATGGGTGTAATTTAAATTATTTAATGAAATACTAAATTTTATTATGAGTGCATAGGAAAAAATCGGGACTGAATCGGAGTCCGGAAGCTCAAAAACAAGCAAAAACAAAATTCATCGCACACATGTGCGCAGTGTGTGCTACAGTGCACGTGAGCACACATTATTATTATTATTATTATATTATTATTATTATTATTATTATTATTATTATTATTATTATCATTATTATTTAATTTGATTTGTTTCAAATGTGCCTTCAGCTCTCTGGAATATTTCTAGAGAGCTGAATGAATTAGAGTCTATTACCCTAATTGCTTCTGATCTTCCATAAACACTTTCAAAACACCCAAAATTCATTTTAACATCAAAACCAACATTAACACATGTTATAGAATAAAAATCAAATTATTCAAAATATCAAATATTTCTACAAAAACATAAATTTATTCTAAATACGCACTTGCGTAAATTTTGAATCCAAAACACAAACCAATTAGAATCTCACAATGAAATGACTCACGAACAATTCTAGGTCACCCAAAGGTGGTCAAGTGATTCTAGAATGATAGCCATAGCTCTAAGCTTTAATATAGAGTTCCAAACTCTTATTAATTATTTCATGTCCAACATGAACACCTTTGACCTAATTAACAAGCATGTTGTGTTTATACTTCTAAAGCATCCTAACACAATTTATTAGCCTTATTTCAACATTAAGCTATGTAATCATGCATCCAATACATAAAAGAAATAACTTAAGAGAAGTTCAAACTTACCTAACAAGCTTAATGTAAAGATCTAATATTCTTCTCTTTGTTGAAATGGTTGGAGAACTTCCAAAGTTTGCAAGCTTCACTCAAAAATTCAATCTTGATTCCAATACTAGCAACCTTCACTTCAAGATCCAATCTTGATTTCTCCTAGGTGAAATGTTGTAGAGACCTCACAAGCTTCTCTAAACACTTCTCTAACTTAGGCTAATTTCTCCAAGAATTGCTTGTACTTAGCTTTCTCAAGTTTTTATTTTTCTTAATTAAAACATTCATAAAGCTTGCTATTTATAGCAAAACATAAGTAATTTTTAATTAATAAAAGTTGTAATAAACTTTTAGGTTGGCTTAATCTCATTTGTCGAAATATGTATAATTAGATGTGACTAATCTCCATTATCTACCACTTTGATTTAATCCAATTAAATCAAGACAATGATTAGGAAATAGATTAGTTCAATGTTTGCAATTTTGATTTAATCCAATTAAATCAAGCCAAAACCATCTATTGTTACATACTTACAATTACCATAATATCCTCAATTGGTATGCAATTCGACCATCTCTGAATTCACGAAGAACACGAATGACTTTTCTGAACTATACAAGTCAAGATCATCACATATGTTTAACAATCCCTTTATCGTAGACTATCCGAGTTGTTCTTAGGAAACATAGAATACACTGTCAAGTTTCAGAGACGCACATCTCATGTCGACATGTCCACGATTCTTCATAACTGATGTGATCCACCCTAGAACCGACCATGATTCCGATTCCGAACCGGAACCAAACCGGTTGGAATTGGACGGTTCTGGTTCCAACCGATTCCGAAATCAGAACCAAAATTTTTTGGTTCGGTTAAGGTTCACCCATAACCGAACTGAAGTCAAACCGCTGGAACCGTCCTGTTCCAGTGGTTCGAACCGGAACCAGACGGTTCCGGCAGATCGACGGTTCCAACCGGAACAAAACGGTTTTGGTTGGAACCGTATGCTCTCAACAGCTAGTATCGATTGGGAGCATACCCACGGCTACTAGCCGTTGGGAGGGCGTTGCTCATTGCCTTAAATTACAAAAAAAAAATTAATAAATATAATATTAATTTACTAATTTACCCTTAATAATATTAATATAACGGCTAGTTTTATAGATATTTTAGGTATCACAAAATATTCCAAAATTATCTAAATAAGGGTCATTTTTCATTTTTTCAAAACACCAATTCATAATTCTCTAAATTTCTAAAATTCTCTCATTCTCAATTCTCTCATCTACAATTTCTCATTCTCAATTCTCTCATTCTTTAAAATTTCTTTAACAAAAAATGGCAAGCTCATATGAGAACACCATGTCAAATGTCCCAACCCAAGAGAGCGGCCCTAGTATCGGTACACGGAGAAGAGAAGTTAAGTCTCGTTCCTCCGATATTTTTAAAATTCATTTTCATTTAGTCCAGACTGAAAATAAAGGTTGCAAGAACAATATGCAACTATTGTGGGGTTTCTTACAAATTTACTGGTGGATATTGCAATATGATCAAGCACTTGGAAATACATCATGCCGTTGAAATCAGACTTGATACAATGCAAACTCAAATGGCCAGTTACGCATAATCTAGTAGAGGTACGAGTTCTTTAGATTTATTTAAATATTCTGATACTAAAATAGAGAATAATTTGTTAAATTAACTTGTATGACACATCTTTCTTTAAATTTTGGTGAAAAATTACTTTTACTAATTACGTTCAGAATGCTTTAAATCCTGCTACTTGTAGAAAAACTAGAAAAACAACAAAACGTCAAAATTTTAAATTATACAAAGATGGTAAAATTATTTTAAATGAAACATTTAAAGATATTAAATGTCGTCTTTCTATTTGTTCTGATATTTGGAGTGACCATTGGCGAACACACTCATACATGGGTGTGACTTGTCATTAGATTGATGCATCATGGAACATGCAAAAATGACTTATTGCATTTAGAGTTTTTGATGAACAACATACTGCACAAAATATTTATAGAATGATGAAAGTAATTTTTGATGAATTTGGTTTATTAGGTAAAATTTTAACAATTAGTTTTGATAATGCATCTACAAATACTGCATCAATTAAAGATTTAACAGAAATATGCGAACCAAATTTGGGGGGTCGATTTTTTCATGTTCTTTGCACTTATGTCCTTAATTTATGTGTTCAAGATGGTCTGACTAGTTTAGCCACTTTCATTGATCCTATTAAGATTGCACTTAATTGTATTTGGTCATATTCTCAAGTTAGGAGAGAATGAGCCAAGTTTATAAATTAAATAGTATTAAAGCGATAAAATTTTCACGAGATGTTCCAACACGTTGTAATTCAACTTATTTTCTTTTATGTCAAGTTTTCCAATACAAAGATGCATTATGTAGTTTTTTTCTCAACATGTTCAACATATCACACTTTTTCCTAGTCAATGAGATATTTTTGAAAAAAAAAATTAGAGATTTTAAAAGTTTTTAATGATGCTACAAATATTTTTAGCGGAGTTTATTATCCTACAACACATTTATTTATTGTTGAAAGTTTGAATTTTGTTGGTACTCTATATGAGCATGTTGAAAGTTCTGATCCCAATGATATTATTTTGCTTGAAGCTATTATTGTTATGAAACGAAAATGGTTGCATTATTTTAGAGATATTCCAGTACTTTATCTTATTACCACGATTTTTGGTCCTAGATTTAAATTAGAAGGTTTGAATAGTATTTTACAAGCTTACTATGGATATTTAGAAATAATAGATGAATTTGATATTACAAGAATAATAGCTAAAATAAAAAATGATTTAATAGATTTATTTAATAATTATGTTAGTGGATATAACTTGCAATCAGTAGGACAATCTAGTAGTAGCGAACCCGTAATATAATTAAGACTTAGCGTAGGTGATCGTTGTTACTACAAAGAAATAAAAAACATAGGGATAACACGACTAATAACCCGAAATTAGATAATTATTTATCTACCAATTCCGAGTTTCCTGCTGAAAGTTTAGTGAGTAAAAATTAAAAAAATACTGAAATTTCGGAAATTTTTTTTCTTCTGAACTCTCAAGAGTGTTATAAGGATTTCAAATCCATTAATACATGATTATATGCATAATAACATATTGTGCATGAACAAAACTATAATAGGCATGTCATGATAACCAAAGTGTTACACGACTAGTCGTTTTATCTAAATAGTAAGTCATTTTGTCTAAAATTGTTTGTCGATTTAAGGAACTTATTTTAAACTCGAATATCTATGTATCAAGTTTTATACGTTTTTTTAATCTTTTTTAATTATATTTGTATAAAATTAATAAAATTACGTATCTAGGTTGTGGAAATATAGACATGTGTTGATATTAATGTACCTGGACCGGGTCTAGAAATTTAATTTTTTTTAATTATATTTGTATAAAATTAATAAATATTTTCTGAAAAATGTATTGGACTCACCTATCTTCTGAAAACGCTTCACGAAAATTACCCTACAATACATGAGTAAATCTTTGGTGCAACAATGGTATGGATGATGTGGTACCACCAGCGAATTAAAAAATGACATGTATAATTTAATACCTATTTGTTAGTTGTTTTTTAATTTTTTAGCACGCGTGACAATGAATGATTGGCTTGTTGCATGGATGACGTGGTACCACCGTTGCACCAAAGATTTTCTCACAATACGGAGTATTTCATCACCGAAGAACTTATGCCACGTGGCAATCAGACGATACACATTATTCCATAAGTTCCATGTAGATAGGTAACACACACATTATTCCCGGGCTACTCTTTCTTCCTTTCAATAGAAACCTCTGAAGAACAAACAAATCCCTCACAGCCCTTTGATTATCAAATCAATCAGATCAAAAATTCAACCATCAATGTCCGATATGCAGCAAGGGGATTACAGCTCATATTACTATCAATACCCTAACCCTAATCCAAATCCAACGGTGGATCTTCAACCGAGTTCCTACGCATCAGCACCACCGTTAAGCGTAGGTTACTCTATCTGCTATTACTCGGATTATTCTCAAAATCCCGATCCTGCCCCTCCCACGGCTCCTACGTACACACCAGCAACACCGTCCCCATCAAACCCTAATTCACTTTCTTCATTCAACCCCACACCTCCATTACCGCCGTACGATTCCCATGGGCCCTACCAAGCATCAACGCAGACCACGCAACAACCACCACAACAGCCGCCGGATTATTACTCACCGTTTGATCAGCATCAGACGGCCCCCAATTACGCCCCGCCAAATCCTAATCCCAATTCGTCTTACTCCGCTCCTTTTAGCTACGGAGGATCGTCGGTTCCGCCAGTGTATGATAATCACTACGATTATCTCAATTCGGCAAAATTTGATAGTGGTGGTGGGGGGTATTTTGATAATAAATATGGAGGATATAACGGAAAGCAACAGGAGAGTGTTAATTTTGCGGGGTATGAAGATGGAAATGGGGACGGTATTTATGCGTATGAAGGGGGCAAATTAGAACCTTATGGGACACGTGGCACGGCTCCAAAGTCATCGAATTCAACCTTGTTTGATGATTATGGGCGATCAATCAGTTTCCCATCTGGTAAGGACTCGCGATTATCAGTGAGCTTGGATTCTAGTAAGATTGTGAGAGCAGTACCAAAGGCGGAGATCCAGCAGGACGTGAAGAGTGGGGTCCAGAAGTTTCGAGTCAAGTTGTTGGCCGAAAGTGGAGGCCAGAGCGCCATGGATGTTCTCTGCCAGGTAACTTCAATTGTATTGATTTTGGTCTGTTTGCATTATTATTGTTGGCATGTTTTATCCATAATGTTTTGGGTTTGTTTTGTTTAATGTCCTTTTGATTGAAGATAGATAGATGCTATAAAACTATCAAGTATAATTCAGTGATCAAATTATAATTACACTTAATTGGAAGTGTATTCATGTTATTGGAATTTATTCAATTTCTACATAAGTTGTGTTGTAGTTTGCATTTAGTACTTCATTTTAAAAAACAGTATATACAATGTATTGGAGTTCTGGACAAATGCTTGGAAAATTGTTTGAAGTTTTTATTTGGTAATATTTGTCATTGTTTGTTTCCTCTGTAACATTTCTGATTCTTTTATCTAATGTTGTCAAGAGCCATAATTAGCTTTACATTTTATTAGTTTTATCTAATGCATTCCTACATATGGTTTTAAATTTCTGTTGCAGATTGGCTTGGATGGAATCCATATGCTTGATCCAAATACTAGCCGGACTTTGAGAATATATTCTCTTGAGAACATCACAAGATGCGAAGTGAGTTGTTGATTCCCCTCCTTTAATTTCTCTCTCACTGGTACTTCCTGGCTTAAAATTGAGATGCATTTTTTTTCTTTATGTAGCTGGCCGATTCGTCTACCTTGGCATTATGGTCCAAGAGTTCTGTGGACATTGAACCCAGACGTATTAGATTACAATCAAATAGTTACACTGTCACCACCCTTTTGGACATTGTGACAGCTGCAACTGTACAGGTTGGGTTCTTAAACTCATGAAAATAACACTTTTGTTGCTTCAAAAAGTTTATTGTGTGTGTTTTCATTTCTTCATTTTTATTCTAGAAAGTAAATATGAACAGTAATACTTTTTTGGGCATTTGTCAATGAATTAATTACCATCAAACCCAGTGTGGAATGACTGTTATAATTATAATGAACTGAACTTGAGGTCTCACTAGAAATGGTTTGAAAAAATGAGTGTGGTTCAGTTTATTTATGATCCAACTTCGCTTGACTCATGAAGTTCATTATGGGTTTGTATGTAATTTTAATCGTTGTTTTCATATTGTTGGCAAATTCAAGTTTTTTGAAGCATTTACGCAGTGGATAAATAAGATGGAATAACTATTATGTTCTTTAAGGCTACTCTCTCGATTGTCATACCATCGCCACTTATGAGATGGTACTTATCGATGCATCTTGAACTCCTATAAACTTTGACATGCTCGGATGCTCCTCATTTCTTTCATTTTGATGATTATAGAGATTCAACAATGAACATGTGCACAGTGCATGGCTGTTATGACCTTTGTATAGAATTTTTATGGCCCTTTCATCAAAATTGTTGGAATACATATGTCTTGATTCTTTTTTTTTTTTTTTTTTTTTTTCAAGTCCTCTATCAGACTATCAGTAACAAACAGCACAAGTAGTTAGTTAAAAAAAAACTTTAGTTCGTGGATTTATATTCTTTTTGCATGTTTTGAAGTGACTTGTGTTACTTTGGATTGCAGTTGAAGGAGATGAATGGTGAAAGAAGGTCTTCCGACCCCTTAAAAACAACTGAACAGCCTGGGGAGAAGAAGAAAGTCTTTGCAGATTGGATGAACTTGATGAAACCTGGCAATGAGGAGAAAGATCATTGGGTAAGATTAGTGTCATAAGAAATTTGTTTTCTTTGATATATGCACCATATATGTTGACCTTTTGCAGTGTGTAATTCATTTGGTAATCCAAAGGAAGTTGGCTAGTATTCTTGGAGTTTTAAGTTCTGCTTATTTTATTATTTTATTATCCTTAGGTCCCTGATGAAGCTGTTTCAAAGTGTACGGCTTGTGGGACAGATTTTTCAGCTTTTATACGTAAGGTACATATGTTTCCAATCCATGAGTTATGATTTATGCATGCTTTTGCATTTTTCAGCTTTTATACATAAGGTACATATGTTTCCAATCCATGAGTTATGATTTATGCATGCTTTTGCACTCAACTTCACAATCTTTCCCCACTTTTTCAGCATCACTGCAGGAACTGTGGTGATATTTTCTGTGACAAGTGTACCCACGGTAGGATTGCTCTTACTGCTGAAGAGAATGCTCAGGCAGTTCGAGTTTGTGACCGATGCATGGTATGTGTTATTTATTTGCTTACTGACCTTTTCCTAATTCTCAAGGGCCTTGTTTATTTTTCTTTCTTTTTGGTCTCTTTTAGAATGCTGTTGCCGTGTCCGAGCATGGTAATAAAGCCAAAATTTTAACAGTGCTGTGTCATAATGATACAATTTGTTATTTTAAATCGTATTTTCCTGTTTGTTTCCCCACCTGAGTTTCTTTGGTTTCTTTGACAAGCTATTGCCATGATTATTCATGAGATTCCTGGGGAGTCCATGGAGTTGATTGAGAACAGTGATGGAGTTTGCACAATTTGGTTGGTTACTGTTGAGTTCTCCATTAATCTGAAAACAAGAAGAAAAATACTTATTTTCATAGTCGACAAGAAATGATGAAATAGTTTATGCTGGTTGGCCAAGTGCAATTGTCTGAAAACATGCAGATTTAGGTGAACATAAGATGTGATATCAATTTACTTCGCCATTTTGTGTCTCTCTCTCTAAAGCAAATACTTATGAGTTTCCTGACCTTTTGACAATCTTAGGGGAGGACAATTATGGCCGTTATAATTTGGATTCTTCGCCTTAAAAATCTAATGATTCCCTTGAAATAATTTTGTTATTTATTTATCTAATTGAGTTGTGAAGGATGCATGCTGCCTGTATTTAGCTAGCATGCAAATATATAGTGGTTAAGATATTGAAATTGATTTATGTACCTCATTCCATTTGAATACTTAATATAAAAGGGGAGGTATGCTCATCATCCTCCCTTTTTCTTTTAATTTTTGGAGATGCCTACCTATGTCTTTATTTGAAGCCACTTTATTAGGGCTGTACCGCATGCACTTGCCCTTTTTTCTAGTTTATTATATGTTTAGCCAATGATGGTCTAGGATTATTCTTACAATGTCATTATCCTTATAGGCAGAAGTGACTCAGAGGCTAAGTAATGCTGAAGAAGCAGCTAATAAACCTACATTACAGAGTCATGAGGATCTTGCGAGGAAGCTTCAGGTAATTGTTGTCGCCATTCATGTCTTAAGCTATTATAGCTGAGTTCATGTAAATTTTAACTAAAATGTCTGGTGGTAATATAATTTGTTGCCTATCAATTGTGACAGGCGGTAATGGAGAAAAATTGCAAGGCATCATTAGGTATTTATTCTTTTAAATGTATACCTCATGTATACACTTCCCTTTAAAGTTTTATTTGGTAGCATATTTTCCATGCGTGTTTCAGTAGTTCTGTTTGGCTCATCCTGAGACTTCATATTTAGGTGGTGAGACTTCATATATAGTGCTAATTGATTGTTGGCTTTAATAGGCTTCAAGTCTGATGGATCTGGTACTGGTGGACGGACAAAGGAAGTTGCTTGTCCAATTTGCACTGTCCATTTGCAGGTTTGTAATCCTTGTAACACCATTATCGGGAAAGATCAGAGAAGCATGATTTTTTACTCAAATTATTGCACATGTTTTAGACTGTCATATCTAGGAATGATGATACAAACATATTATCAAAAGGCAACAACAGTGTTGAATATAATATTATTTGCACGTCAGTCTGTTCCCAAACTCTAAACGATTGTGGTTTTCTTTTGACTATCATACATGTTTTAGGCTGTCATTTTAATCCATTGAAAATAGCCAAATCATATGTTGTCTTACTGATTTAAAGTGTAATAGTTCAATAACTTTACTTGTCCGCGTGGTTGATTATGAGTGTTGTTGCAGGTCCAAGTTCCGAGCTCAGGTTCTGAGACTATTGAGTGTGGAGTTTGCCAGCATCCTTTCCTTGTGAGCGCTTATTGATCTAACTGATGAAGGCGCTCCCAAATGCCTATTTATAGAAATTATGGGTAATCTTGTGTTACTTGTTCAGCTTGTGATTATTAATAGTTTGACTAGCATGTATATTATATATTCTGGGTTTGTTCAGTGAATTTTATTGACCCTATGTCTACTAATTTTGCAATAAGTAGTTTGTTTTTAAGTCCATTCATTCAATCTACTTTTCTTCTGTGAATAATAAATTTTATAGTTTATTTGCACAAGAATGCGACCATTGTTTTTGCTCAACGTACTGATTGATTTCAATAGTTTTATTAATTAACAGCAATATCGTAGGTTTTTTAAAAAAGAGGTCTCTAAGCCTTCATAAACTAATTTGTATCCCGAAGATCAACGGCATGGCTCTCTTCGGTGGCGGTGCCGGGAATCAATACAACGATGTATGTTTTACATGGTTTTATCTTTGATAAAAGCATTATATGTGACATGAAATGAGTTATTGATGAGTATTGGTGGAATTATACCCTCACTCTATACTTATTATTATCGTTTATATTTTTTGTTATTTATTTTATTGTACTTTATATTTGTAGCACTTCACATAAATCACTATTTATGACACTTTTATTTTCTTGTATTTTAATTTGTATTATTAATTTTCTTTTGGTATATTTTGTGTTCAAACATTATTTCGTTGGGAGAATAACCTTGGACTCTTAAGTTCATATATTATAATTGATTTATGGTCTTGCACTTGAGATTTTAAACAATTTTCCTAGATACAATTTATGGAAAATGGCAAGCAATTTGACAATTGATTTCTCACAAAATATATCGTTGAAAATGCCCTTTCAACGGTAGTTGTGGTAACCTGTAAAATCAAAGCCAATCTCATAAAAATAAACTAATGGAAACATATATCTTTTTTAGCTTCAATCATTTTTCTTGCAAGTTCGCCCATATTTTTCAATTTTGAAAATTCATTGTTAGAACTCACATTTGTGCTGTAAATTTCAACTGCCATAAGAGAAAATTCATGGGTAAAACTTGGTTTGTGAGTATTGACAGTGCTTGGACTCCAGGCAAAATGTGTTTTGGAAATTATATTTGACAAATTCTAGAGTAAGTGTAAATTTTCGAGGGCATATATATCTCCGAGGATATTTGTCATCAGATATATAGTCATTTTTCCAGTGTAAAGCTCTTGAAAATAGAAATAAATATATCGACAAAGATTAACAGGATTTCTCTGTTATAAAGCACGAGCATAAATTGATTGATAAAATATGTGGATTGGCATCACAATTTTCAAGTAAGAGTTACAAGATTAATTGATTGTGATCGCATTAATGAATTGAATTGTGAAGATATTATTTTGACCTAGAGAATTGGAGCCAAATTGGCTTATGTCGAATTAAACCTTCATAAACATTAAAGATCGCTCATGTACGGTATTAATAGCATTATAATTAGGGAAAATAACAACTCTCCATTACCAAATGCTCAGTAAACTATGATTATTTTAACTATTGTATTTATTAATTAGTGACTTAGATTAGCATGAGTTTTATCAAGACACCACTCCACGATGAAATCGAAAATGAGTGTTCTATTTTATTTAGTTTTTTTCCCCTTTTAGATTGTATAGTTTTTTAGGGTTGGTAATTTGAGTGTCAATTCATATCGTATTTATATCCGATTAATGAATACAAGCAATTCATTTTTCCATAATATTACGTATTTATGGTAGCACCTCTTATCTTTTATATACGTATTCGATCTAATTTTAATTAGATAGAAACTAAATCCAATTTTGTTATATATATATATATTTAGATAAAGACCCAAGAATTTATAATGAAGTGTCCAGTTACAACGTAATTTGTAATTAACATTGGGAAGTGTCACTATAAGTTGTATATTCTCAAATAAAGTTCATGATCAAGATTTAGTGACACGAGTCGGTTAGTAAAATCCATTCAAGTTGGCAATCAAATTGGTCAACCATTCAAGTTTTGGAAAGTCATGCTCGAGGCGACGGATCATCCAAGTTGCACTCAGCCATTCTAGAGTCCTGGAATGTATCATAGGAGCTTGTGAACCATGTTGTTTATGTTTTGAGTCATGATGTGCACGTTGTTTTGTATATATATAATGAAAATTTTGATTTGTATGTGTAATTTTGGGCACGGAGCCCCTGAGTATTGATGTTGAGTATTGGATGTGGCTTATGTAGTGGACCTGAGATCCTCTTGCATATGTGATGTTTATTACAAGTTGTTTTAGTGCTGGACTGTCCAGGTTGTCCAGTTTTAGGGTGCGTTATATCTATTTTTCATTAGATTTTAGGCTCAGGGAGATGGGTTATTCATGTCTCCTACTGGTCAAATATTGCCTCCGGCAGGATGTTACAGGTAGCATAAATAAGAGTAAAAAAATAGTGTATAAAATATAAGTCAAGACATATAAGGCGATGTCGGATTACTATAAGATAATTGCTATTTAATGGAGTAATTACTGTAAATTAAGTAAAATTAACGGAAAATATTGTAGATGCTTTGAAAAAAAGCTTACTAAAAGAACATATTATGTTCCCATCAAGGTGAATGAGTTTATCAATAAATTAAACCTGACATAAATCTAACCTAATAGATTGTAGATCTCATGGCTTAGGTTTAATAGGTGAACACGCAATTCACTCATTCCTAAGATATAATTGTGTTATATGATGAATAATCTTTAGGATACGCTTTGCACTTAATGATATAGATTTTATAAATATCATAATAAATGTCACCTATATGGTAGTAAATATGAAGTAGTATTTATGAAAATGAACATGTTAAGTTCTCTTAAACTATCATGAAACCGGGGATATGTTCGGGACTAAAATGAGAATAAAAATATAAATTAAAATTATGAATGCTATGTTATGAGTAATACATATTTTCTAGGTTTATTATAAAGATAAATAGTTCAAGATCATATATATCTACTACGTCACTAAGTGAATCCGATATATTCTTACTACGCAAGTTCAAGCCTAAAAATCACTTCTGCCAAAAATAATAACATAAATATTTATCTCTTGTGCATATGCATTTACATTTATATTTTGTAATATGAAATAACCGACTTAATATGAGGTGAGATTATAGTTTCTAGTTCAAATGTGGGGTATGTTAGATATGTGTTTGAATTGAAAAAATATTAACGATCTCACAGAGGAAAGGAAAGTCATTTAATGCTTCCTTACATAGACTCGTGTGCCATGTCAATTTAATTTATTAAATGGGCTGAACTTAGCTTTGTTTTTGGAATTGGGCTCATATTTAAATATATTTATAAATATATATTAAATATCAAAAGATGGGCCTTTTGTCTTAGGATCTTGGGCTCTTAGACTTTCAGATTATAAATATATTTGTTTTTTAAATAGTTTTATTTTGATATAAAAAAAAAAAATCGTATTTCATATAATTTAATTATTTCAAATATGCTTCTATAGATTTAGTCACTAAATTAATTTAGAATTTGCCATTTTTGATTTTGGTGAGTCGGTGCCAAAAACAAGAATGTGCTACGCCTATTTATGACTTATAATAATAGTTGCCCAATAACCAAGTAAACAAATATATATCATCTCAATTTATGACCAATAATTTTAGTTGCCAAATATCTTATTTACTTAATGTAAAGAAAACTTATGTAATGTGACTAAAAATTTCGGTCACTGAACAATAAAAACTTTTCATAAATTAATAAGATTTAAGTGACTATAGGTTTTAGTTGCCCAATAAATTCTATATTGCAACTGATTATTATGGTCTCTAAACATAAAAAATTGAAAATATTTTTGTAAAATTTATGTAACTA
This sequence comes from Zanthoxylum bungeanum, assembly GCA_019454045.1. Classification (NCBI taxonomy): domain Eukaryota; kingdom Viridiplantae; phylum Streptophyta; class Magnoliopsida; order Sapindales; family Rutaceae; genus Zanthoxylum; species Zanthoxylum bungeanum. The sequence goes on from SKCR01006516.1 coordinate 81,710, forward strand.
TCATATTTAGTTACCGAAGATTAATTTTCACCACTAATATTATAGCCATTGAAGTGATTTTCTCACACTATCAAAATATAATGGTGAGGGGCCCCAATAACTAAGCTACTTTATGCAACTATTTAAAATTTAGTCAACAAATTATTTATTCCCAGACTAAATATATAGCCGCAAAATATAGATGATATTGAAAAAATATATGGAAGTAGAGAGTTTCAAAATGAGTGACTAAATACTAAATTTAATCATATAAAGATTTATTTCCTGACTAAATTGTTTTTAGTTATGAAATAGCTGGTCACTGAAACATAATTTTCGTATAATGAGATTTAATGTGATATTGGATGAGACGTAATTTAAAGGGACGTCTGGTGGGATGAGTGTTGATAAAGTATTTGTGGAGTCAATTCTTTACTCATATGAAAAAGAATTTAATAAATCTTTTTGGTTAGTAATTAATGCAATTGGTTGACATTAAATATTTGTATTAAATGCAATTGGTTGGTATTCAATGCAATTGGTTGGAATAGTGCAAAATCTTACCTATAAATAGTTCTATTGGTGAGAGTTTAAGACATCCCAAAAATTTGAGAGTTTCTTTCATTAGATATAAAGAAAATCTCTAGAGTGATTTGAGAGAATTGGGGTGAGATTGTGTGTGTGCAAGAAAAGTATGTGAGAATGATTAAAAGAAAAAGACAAAATAGAAAGGAGAGAAAAATTCTGTAGGATTATTTCTCGTGTGTTTATTTTATTTTTCTCTTGTAATCCTTAAGAGTGAGTGTGAGTTAAACATTTGTGTGCTCTTGTAATTGAGGATTTTTCCTCTTGTTATTCAACTATAGTGAAACTCAGTAACCACAGTGGATGTACCCTGTTAGGTCTAATTGACCAGGTGAACCACTATAAATTATGTGTCGCATTGTTATATTTGGTTGTTCTTTCTGGTTGCTGTCACTCGGTAAATTTTGAGGTATCAAAATCTCAACAACTGGTATCAGACAGTAGGTTAGTGAAGATCTGTATTAAGTGGGAGCAATGGGTGGAGAGAGTGCCAAATATGTTGACAAAATTGATGGAACTGACTTTCATCATTGGAGAATACAAATTATAGATTATTTGCATATAAGGGAGTTAGAAGTACCCTTGAAATGCGTGGTTCTAGTAAGCATGAGTCGAACAGATTGAGAGAAGCTTGACAAAAAAGCTTTACCGGTTGTTCGACTCACACTTGCAAAGAGTGTGAGTGCACATGTCATAAATAAGGCGACAACAGCTGGGCTTATTAGTACTCTAACAGATATTTATGAAAAATCGAGTAATGTCCAACAAATCCATTTGTTGAGGCAACTTTTCACATTGAAGATATCAAAGGGTTGCTCAGTGAATCAACATGTGGTACTGGTGAATGAGATTATTGATAATTTACAGTCAGTGGGGATCACAATTGAAGAACACTTAAAGTATTTAGTTTTGTTAACTTCTATGTCTGATGACTAGGATACTACTATAAATCCAATTTACAACTCTAGTTAGAAAAATGAACTTGTGTATAAGAAGGTACGTGAACAAAAGAAGAACATCTAACAAAAATTCCAATCGTAGAAGATCCAAATGCAGAAGGAGAGAACAAAGCAATTCTAAAACTGGAAAATAGACGGAAGGATGTTGGCATTATGGATAGCCAGGACACTTAAAAAAGGATTGTCTGGCTTGGAAAAATAAAAATAATAGAGTCAATGTAACACATGAGATCGACATTAACGCCTTTATCTTAAGCACATATAATCCGTTGGGATCTTGAGTGATCGATTCGGGGGAATCATTTCATTCAAATTCAAGTCAGAGTATCATGGAGAATTACATATTCGGTAATTTTGGTAAGGTTCACCTTGCTAATGATGAAGCTCTTGACATTATGGGTAAGGCCGAAGTCCGAATTGAATTACCAAATGCTAATTCGTGGAAGTTACATGAAGTGAGATATGTTCCGGGTTTAGCATAAAATTTGATCTTTGTGGGTCAACTGGATCGAGAAGTCTGTGTCATTGAGTTTTCTAACTGCTGTTGGAAAGTTACAAAAGGAGCTTTAGTCTTGGCTCGTGGGAAAATGTTGAGAAATTTCTATACGATCATGAACTCCAAAAGCTTAGCAACTACTGTTGAGATTGATGATGCTAATCTATGATACAATCTCCTTGGGCATATTAGTGAGAAGTGGATGAAGGTTTTGCAATCAAAAGGCAAATTGCATGTGTGAAATCAGTAAAGATTGTATTGTGTGAAGATTGTATCTTTGGGAAATAAAAGATTGTTAGTTTCTCAAAATCTGGCAGAATACCCAAGACTACAAAGTTGAAGCTGGTTCATACTGATGTGTGTGGACCTTCACTAGTTCAATCTCCTAGAGGTTCCAAGTATTATGCAACCTTCATTGATGACGCCACAAGGATGGTATGAGTTTACTTTCTGAAAAATAAATCTGATGTCTATGATACCTTCAAGAAATGGAAAGCTTTGATGGAGAATGAGACAAGCTTGAAGTTTAAATGCTTGATATAGGATAATGAAGGAGAATACACTGAAAATGAATTTCTTGAGTATTGTGCACATAATGGGATCATGATGGAAAATACTATTTCTGGAACTCCATAACAAAATGGAGTAGCTGAGTGTATGAACAGAACTTTGAATGAGTTCCCAAAAGGTATGCGGATACATGCAGGTTTACCAAACATGATGTGGGCTGGTGGAATTAATACTATTGCTTATTTAATTAATCATGCACCTTCAGTTCCACTAGGATAGCTACTACCTAAAGAAGAATGTAGTGGCAAAAAGATAGATCTATCACATCTGAGAGTGTTTGGCTGTGTGGCATATGTTCACATTGAGTCTGATGCGAGAAGCAAGCTAGATCCCAAGTCTCAGAAATGTATTTTCATCGGTTATAGTGGTGATGAATTTAGCTGCAGATTTTGGGATGAACAAAATAAGAAGTTTATTCGGAGCAAAAATATCATTTTTAATGAAAAGGTGATGTATAAGAATAAAGAGGCAACAACCCTAGAAATGGCAAGTCTGATAATTAAAGACAAATAAATTTCTAGTCTAGATGATCTTGGTGATAATGTGACCAATATGAATCAAAGAAAGCTGGAAGTTGGAACTTCATAAGACGCTCCAGAAGTAACTAACTTTGAAGAATCAGTTTTTATTCCCGAAGTTGGGCCAAATACACCTACTTTGAGAAGGTCCACAAGAGAAAGGAAAACACCAGAGAGGTACTCACTATCCTTGAAATATTTATTATTGACTAATTGTGCTGAACTTGAGTGTTATGATGAGGCAGTAAATCATGAAGAATCTATCAAGTAGAAGTCTGCTATGCAGAACGAAATGAATTCTCTCATGACCAATCAAACATGGAGTTTGGTGAATTTACCTCATGGTAAAAAGGCACTGCATAATAAATGGATTTACAGAATCAAAAAGGAAGAAGATGGTAGCAAGTGGTACAAGGCAAGACCGGTGGTAAAGGTTTTTCAACAAAAGGAAGGCATAGATTATACAAAAATATTTTCACTGGTTGTGAAACTCATCATAATTCAGTTGGTGCTTAGTGTGGCAGCGGCTAAGAATCTATATTTGGAACAACTAGATGTCAAGACTCCTTTCCTCAATGAGGACTTGGAAGAGGATATTTATTTGAAGCAGCCCGAAGGTTTTATAACCACAACAAGGAGAACTTGGTATACAAACTGAACATAAGTCTTTATGGTTTGAAGCAAGCCCCAAGACAGTGATACAAGAAGTTTGATTCTTTCATGTGTGAAAATGACTACACCAGATTCCATACTGACCACTGTTGTTACTACAAGAGGCTTGACAATTCCTATATCATTTTATTACTTTATGTAGATGATATGTTGGTTGTTGGGGCAGATTTAAGTGAGATTAACCAATTAAAGAAACAATTGTCAAGCAAGTTCTCTATGAAGAATTTAGATGAAGCCAAGCAAATCCTTGGAATGAGGATAACTAGGGACAAAGAGCGATGTATTTTGAAACTAACACAAGTGGATTATGTCAAGAAGGTATTGAAGAGATTCAACATGTAAGATGCTAAACCAGATATCCCACCTTTGACAACTCATTTTAAGTTGTCCAAACTACTTTCACCTAAAAATGAGCAAGAGATGGAATGTATGAAGAAGGTACATTATGCTTCAGCTATTGGGAGTCTTATGTATGCCATGGTATGACTAGACCCGACATTAATCATGCAGAGGGAGTTGTGAGCCGATATATGAGCAATCATGGCAGACAATATTGAGAGGCAATGAAGTGGATTTTAAAATATCTTCGAGGCACTACTAATATGACCATATGTTTTGGAGGTAGTAGTGTGGATCTGTAAGGTTATGTGGATGCAGACTTAGGTGGTGATAGAGATACAAGCAAAAGTACCACATGTTATTGTTGGGGTTGGTGCTCAGAGTGCGAATCCGGACTGTATTTATGTCTGATTCATGAATACGAACATCCCATTTTTCCATAATATTACTTATTTATGGTTGCACCTCTTATTTTTATATACGTATTCGATCTGATTACGATTAGATTGAAACTAAATGTTGTTTAGTGATATGTATATATTAGACAAAGGCCGATAATATATAATGCACAACACAGTTACAAAGGTAGTTTGTAATTGACATTGGGAAGTGTCACTGCTAAATGTATATTATCAAATATAATTCTTGGTCAAGATTCACTAACACAGGTCGGTTAGTCAAATCCGTTGAGACTAGTACATGTCGTATATCGAGACTTGGTCCGATGGTTTATCCCAATGAACCATGAGTCTGGGGAGACTCGTATAGACGTGTAGGTGTTTATAGTGGATAAACACTGAACGACTCACCGAAGATTCTTAATAGATGGTACACCAACATCAATAAGAATCTTCTCGGGTTGAGTAGCATAGTGGTCATTCGACTTGAGATAACACTGTGGATGTATGAGACATCCTCCACACTTAGATGTCAGTCACGTCACCGATCTATTTAGATCAGACCTCCGCCTGTTCATGGGGTGTGGACCGATCCTCAGGATATCCTGTGTGTGTCAAGATAGGATCTGTCAGTTCTGTGTACAGAGCATAGGTAGTTCATATGTGATTAGCAATCAGTTAAATCTATGGCCATAGTATACTTCAGAAGTGAGTTCCGAATGTTATTTAAAGATTGCTAATAGAAACGTCGACGGGATAATACCTATAGAGATTTGACGTTTACATCTATATCTCTGGGATTATCCGGATATCTGTGACGGAGGGATTATACGTATGCAATGACCTCGACCTGTATGATTCAGCTAGTTTAACCGCGATAGTCATAATTTACGGGTGGGTAAATTATGGACACGCAATTTGATTTTGTGACAGATATACCTAAATCTAGAGAGTCTCACTAATGAAATATACTCGTAGAGCACTAGGGCAACTTTTATGAATAATGGTGATTATTTATAAATCGTTTAAACGTTAAACGAAAGATGCATGCAAACGGGCCGAACCGTCATTTCCTAATTAATGTGTATTTGTATTTAATATATGATATTATTAAATATACATTAATACATTGTCAAATAAAGGTATTTGACATATATCATTAATATATGTATTTGAGATATTTAAAGTAAATATAATAAATATATTTGAGATATTTGTATTTAATTAATTATTTAATTATTTAATTGTTAAATGATTAATATAATTAATATATAAATATCTCACCAAATGATAAAGTTAGGAAATGATTATAAGTGTAAATTGTTGACTTTACATTAAGTGAAAATGTTGTCAAATTGAATTTGACTTCCTTGGATATTTGTTTTAATTGTTAAAATTGAAAATATCCATTTTCCTTTTTTATTTGTAAGATTCGCCCATACCCCTAAATCAAAAATAATTTGTTATATTTTTGAGTTGCAATTGTTGACTTACTTTAAATCATTAAATGGTTTGATGATGATTAAAGCAAGTCGATAAAGGCAAATTAAATGAAACAAAAATTAATATCTTGATATTTTAAACACATCAATTTCGGCCAAGGGAAAAATAGGTGAGGTATATATTGTTTTTTTCATCTTTTAGGGTTAGAACAAGTTCATTAGATACCAAATAAACATAAAAGAAGTTGAGAGAAAAGCTTGAAGGCTAAAGGAAAAAGCTTGGAAATCTTTGAGTTTTGTAAGTTTTTCTTTAAAGCTTTCAACATGAAAAATGTTTCTAACATGCTTAGCATCATTTGTGTTGCTTTGGTGTTGTCTCTCTTCTTATAGTTTGTGTTTATTTTGGTTGTGAACTTTGATGAATGATTGATGCATGTAAGTAAGCTTGAAATGGTTTCAAAGCTTTACTTTTGATTTTTGAAAAATCAAGTTGCCATTATAGAGTTGGTAAGCCACTCCTTGGTGACCTAGAATTGTTCTAGAGTTGTTTCAAAGTTGTGAGGCTAGATTGGTGAAGTATTAAATGTATTAAAGTGTTGGATTTTGTAAATTTGGTGAAATTGGACAATTTTGAAGAAATTGAAAAATTAGGGTTCATAACCCACTCCAAATTTGGGGCTTTTCATATATGTGATGTATTATGGTATGAATATGATGCATGTAAAATTTTAGGTTGATTGGATTTGATCTTGACATGTTTTGAACTAAATGGACCAAATTGCAATTAATTGAAAATTTTGGGTGGCTCACGGCATTAGACTAAAAATTGGGGATTTGTGTGAAATATGATTTTGATGCATTAGATGTGTTGAAAAATATTTTAGAAATGATTTAGAATCATCCAAAATTGTATTTGACAACTTTTGGACTAAAATGATCAATTAATAAAGTTTTGGGGCAATTCGGTAATTACCAAGAAATTTGATTTATTGTGTAATTTTTCAGAATTTGATAATTGGATAATTAAATAAATAAGTTTATTTAATTGATCCGAGAAAATTTTTTTGAAATCGGAAAATTTTGATTTTCCGCGATTTCGCTGCGTTACTGATATTCCCCCTTAAAACCCCAACAAAATGGTATCAGAGCGAGTCTGATTCTGGACACCTTAATATGATTAGCCCTTTAAAATCTAATGTTTGTTCTTTTCTTTACTTGATACATGCATGCTTTCATTTAATTTGATTAAATTTAAAGTGTATGACAATTTATGGAATATCCCTATTTAATAAGGTTTTAAAGTAACTTGTTTTTGGAATACTTATTTCTTGGTCCTTCTTGTCAATACGGTTTATGAATATTTTTCCGTGACTACATCCGAGACCGTGCCTCTGCTGTGAGGGTGTAGCCGATAGAGATTTATTTATGTCGGATGTATATAAGATACTAGATAAATTCAAGCGAAAGCGGAATCCTGAACGTGCCCTAGCTGTCAGGGTTACGCAAGTAACTTGAGTTTATCATTGACGAGTTTAACCTTGGTACATCTCCTTGTGGGCCTGCCTTAGCAGCGACAACGAGAAACAACCAGGACCGGAACCTCAGAGTCACTATTGAGTGATTGACAAATGAGTTGTCTACCTGTGAATATACGTAGGCGAGACCGTGCCTCTGCTGTGAGTCGAAATATATTCATGGGGTCCACTTCCCATTATGGAATTCAATTTAATTATTGAATTCTCGTTTTTCCGTTGGGGATTACGGTATTACGTAAAATAGTGGGAGGCACTCCTAAGTTTAAAATATTCCATAACTTAGGCAGTGTGTATTATTATGGAAATAGCCGCTTGTTCGTTTCCTTGTTCTATTGTTTATATAGAATTGAACTTTTATTTACTGCATACATATTTTGATATGTTATCTGACTTGACTCTTGGTTGCAGTTATTCTAGAATAGGTTCTAGATACTACTAGACTAGGATATTATTGGATTGGTCTAAACCATCGGGAACTGTTGTTACGATTTTCTTCAAAAATCAAGATGGTTAATGACTTAGTTTCTAAGTCATGATAGATAATCTAGATAGATATCCCTTTTAGGATATAATACTTTAGAGAGAATAGTTTCTTATGCAGTAAGAATTGACTTGAATTAGTTCATGTCTCGAGATTATTGATTGGCATTAAGAAAGCCCCATTAGGTATTTGTTTATCTAGTAATGACGTTTCTTAGCTTTAATTACCTTTAGAGGCAATGTGTATGACACAATTTGCTAATCAGTTATTTGTAATTGTTGTGAATAGTTGAATGCAAATAGTAAAGCTAAAGAAAGGAGATACATATAGTTGTGTATAGAAAATATCGATTTTCACAATACTACAACTATAGGTATTGGATACCAGATCTCCCGTCTAGTTATTTAAAATATTAGTTAACGATTGTTTTGATATTTGATATCGGAACTTGCGACTATTGGATAGTTACTTGTTCTTTATAAATAGTTGTTATATATTTTAAATACAACTAGTAGTGCCATTGACGTAGAGATAAACATTAAGAAAAATTATTTGGTAAAGTAAATAATTTAGAACGGTGCTTTATGAGATTTTATCACTTAAGCATTTGATGCTTATTCCGTGTGGTAAATGATGGTTTGATACGAGATCACACCACATATTCTTATCCATTTAATGAATATTGTATTCGGGAAGGTGATTGAAATCTCAATTAACCAATGATTTGTCATTGGACCACCAGATTTATTAAACTGATACATTAGATGTATGTAGTTTAATGAATTGTAATTGCTTAAGGTAGTTTTCTTTACTTCGTAACTTAGTTTATGAATTGTCATAACTTAGTTACGTGTTTCTGAAGGAACACATATTGAACGTCTTGAACGTATCAAGAATTTTCAATCTATTCTGATGAAACATAGATTGAACATTTTTGACTTGTTTAAATATATTCAATCTGAAGTATTTAGAGAACTCTATCCTCAAAATTCATTTCATGTATTTGAATTGTTCAAATATCTTTGATACTATAAAACGTATGAATTTAAAGCAATTAGTTCTAAGGTTATTCAATGAATATGATTCTTATTAAATATTACTCTTCCACGATTCCATCTTGATGGAATTGAGTAGTGGGAGCATTCGAATCTTATATGATTTGATTCGTTTGATATTGAATGTTACCGAATTAGTTTCAATACTCTTGGGGATATGCTCCAGTAACACTAGTTCATCTTTTTGATTTATGTTCCATTAATTTCTACAGTTACATATATGATATGTATAGGAAGAAAATTCGAATCTTGAAAAGTTTGAGATTTGAATCTTTCTTTTATATAATAGTTATATAATGGAAATTACTTACACATTGGAGGTATAAGTAAAAATATATCGTTTATTATGTTTAATAGTATATTGTATTCTATTTAATAGAATATATTTTCTACGATCCTAAGTAATAAAATTATTTTATTACTTGGTGTGTAACATCGGATGTTAATTATTGTAGAAAAGACTTGACTTATTGAAGTCAAATGTGAGAGTGATAAATTATAAATGGAACTACGTAATTAATTAGATGAAACAACCCTTATACATCTTCCGTACAAGTCCAATAGGATAACAGAATCATTCACGAGTATTTGATACTTAATGGTTCTGTTGTTTTGTTATTGAAGAAAATTATCCTATAACTTATAATGGAAGCAATATTTGATATCGATTCTGGAAGTTCATCATTGAACCATAGATCTAAGATTGTTCATAGCTTACTACGATCAAGTTTTGAACTTGATAAAGCTTTCATTATGAATTAGTTCATGATATGTGCTAATTGTTTGCGCAGCAAAAACAATGTGAGCTTATTAAAGGTTTGACCTTTATAGTATGACAGTGAGAAAAGTTATACTCAGCAATCTATTTTAGTCACGCTAATTGAAAAATTAAAGATATATTGGTTAATGTTGATATTAAACTGTACATTTTGGCTAAAGTATGCAAAATGGCGTTTTTTGAATGACTTATTCAGATAAGAGATCAGTTGTGATTTCTTTGTTTGAAGAGTTCGCTCTGGAATGGCCCTAGTGTTTGTGTTCTGTTGAGATCGCAGTTTAGTGTGCTAGCTTATAGAGCCTATTGTAGACTCGGATAAGTCTTCCGGAAATCCGTGTTCTCTATTTTTGATATCAGTCAGATTGTCAGATCTTGTCAAAGTATAGAGAATACATATGTGATTGAAGGGTTAGTGGGAGCATACAAATTTCTTTCTAGTGTTATATATCCTAACAACATTATCATTATTATAGTAATAATGAGATGTTTGTGAGGTAAAAGGTTTACCTAAGTCTTCTTTACTCCGTGAAATCAGTGGGAGTAGTCTCTGTTATATACGATATAAAGTTTTATATAAGATATAAAACCAAAAGACTTGTGAGATACTCCTATTATTCGTGCATTAGATATGATCTAATGAAGGACATAACAAGGCTATCTGTATGACAGTTAGTATAACTATTTGACAGTTAATGTATGTCTTGTATATAATATTCATCTTTCTTAAAGGATGATTCCTTTTTTTCGAAAGAAATATTGATTAGAATGTCTAATCAATCTTATGTATCATTTGATGATCACATAATGAATACTTTATTATGTGCGATTAAACATATCGATTTAATCGTAATTGTTACGAGTTATTTTGATACCCTATAGACCATATGATGGATCTTGAAACACGTTCTTTATTATCTTTGAGATATTAAGAACGAGTTTCTAATTCATGGAGAATACAGTCAACAACCATTAGTGTCATATTAGTTTTGAGACTACTTATGACGTTAGACAGTCTACGTCATAAAGAGTTAGAAAAGATGCAGTGAGAGTGTCGCCAAGGATTCTACTTTGTGAGTAGAATTAGATGCAACTTATGAAGTATTGACTTATGAAGTTGCATAGTGACCTTATAAACTAGAAGTTTTGTATTGCTGTTGTGCTTGCGGTTGTCTTTATAGTATTTTGGATTTGATCCCTAAATATTTAGACAACTCAGTAGCTGTAGCACAATACTGATGTAGCATCAGAGTCATATTAATGTATAATTTAGATTCTACAAAATATGAATGATGCTGGCTATGGGAAACGATGAAGTTTGTTTGACAAACTCAATATGTCATATCAGACCTGCTTCTTGTTGCCTACCTCTTGAGTACTGGGTGAGATTTTGAGGGCCATGTGCATACGATACACATTGAGATGTGTATATGATACCGTGGATTGGCACTAGAGCAAGTGGGAAAAATTGTTGGGGTTGGTGCTCAGAGCGCCAATCAGGATCGTATTTATATCTGATTCATGAATACGAACATCAAATTTTTCCATAATATTACTTATTTATGGTTGCACCTCTTGTTTTTATTTACGTATTCGATCTGATTACGATTAGATTGAAACTAAATATTGTTTAGTGATATGTATTATTAGACAAAGACCCGATAATATATAATGCAGTACACAGTTACAAAGGTAGTTTGTAATTGACATTGGGAAGTGTCACTACTAAATGTATATTATCAAATATAGTTACTGGTCAAGATTCACTTGTTGGGATGTATGCCCTAGAGCTACATATGATGTAAATGGTCTTGTGTGTTTTGAGATAAAACGATGCATTATTCATTTATCAAATTGTTTGTTTAATTTTCGCATATTATAAATCATCTTGAATACCCTAGATTACTTATGTGCCTTCAGACTTAGTAAATGAGTGTCATACACAAGAAGATTTAAGTCTGAAGTTAGTAATCTTAAATAGTCCATAGAGAGCAAACGAAACGGGTACTTTATTTGTGGTTTATCTATAGCTGCGGTCCATTCTATATTTATATGGCGATCTTGATCCGGATCGTCCATGTAGAGACATGACAATAGAGGCACCTTGTATGATGCGATCATAAAGGAATGGACCCAGATGTAAATGACATTCTTATAATATCCGTTAAACCAAGAAAGTCATTTCGATCTACTTGATGGTCATATATGGAATGATCTTAATCCTGAGTGTACTACGAACTCCTGCATGGCAGGCTATGTCTTTTGATTTACAAAGGTGAGGTTGGTGTAGCAGTCCCGGCCAATAGCTACGTATTTTGGGGGTATGGTCTGTTATGTAGCTGGGACCATTTCACATAGACATGGAGTTCACTCATTCTTGCGAGAAGTAGATGAGTATCTTTCTTAAGGGTTGATTCGGTGCTTGAACGATTTGAGCGCTCAAGTCTTTCTATTACGAATAGAAAGATTAAAATTCATAATGGTTATGAATAAATCGTTCATTAGAGAATCAATGGTACTTAAGGTAAAAATAATTAGAGGGGTATAACAGATATTATGACCTGGTTCTAATTACGAGATACTCGTGAAGGGTCAATTCGTGTGTAATGACTATATCGATGGACACCGACTTGGTTCGGCTTAATATATCATCTGTTGCAACGAGAGTGCAACTTCGGATTTTTAGTGGAATAACTCAGAGTTAATAATTCAGAATATTTAATTAAGAGCTTAATTAATATTTCGAGATTATTGGAGCTCGGAACCGTAGGTCCATTTGGTCCCCGTGCTAGCTCAATTTACTATAGCGGATTTAGTATAATTGGATATTCCAATTATATACTTACATATGTATAAATATTATTAATATGATTAATAATATTATTTGCCACACTTGAAACTATATATTAAAAGTTAATGTATGATATTAATAATTATATGATAATTATTAAATACAAAATATTAAATTATATATATGATATAATCTAATAAGGCTAAAGTTGTAATTTCCAAATTAAAGGGTTTTGGAAACACTTGATTTAATTTTGGAAGTTACAAATCTATAATGGCATTAATTTTTTTGATTTTGTAACATCTTTGACTTTATGGAAAGTTAATATCACATGTTGCAAAATTAATAAAAGAATATATGCCATTGCCGAAAATTGATAAGGATAAAGGGAAATGATTTGTTTGTTTTGGAAACAAATAATCCTTGGCATTAATTTGGAAGTTATGACTTTCAAAATTGGTCAATTGCTTATTTAATTTTGTAAAATCCTTTTAATAATGGCAATTGAAAATTTGATGTTACAAAAAAAATTAAATAATTCATTGTCATGGCCGAATTTTAGCAAATAGGGAGGGGAGTGGTTGTTTTGTTTTTGGAAATAATTTGACCTAAGTATATAAAGAAAATTTGATTTTTCTTTTTGCTCTCTCTCATTCTTGAAAAACTGAGCCTTCATCTTCTTTTTCATGGTCTCTCAATAGTTAAGAAAAGAAAAATAAGAAAAAGAAAATTAAGTGTGATCAAGTCTCTAAAACGTTTAGGGATTTATTTTGTGAGTGTAGCCCACACTACTTTCTGTTGGTTATGAGACATAGTACGGAAGATCTTTTGGTGTCGAACGAACAAAATTCATCTCCTCCATTCTTCTTTGATCCATGACAGTGAGGGTAATTTTCCTCACTGCCGCATCTTGCTACAAAGGAGTTTCGGGGTTCCGTTTATTTTTGTTTTAATCCGAACTTTTGGGAAACACTTGGGGACATTTTGGGGCTGAGTTGGGACTGTTTTTTGAGTGAAAAACCAGACCTAAAATATCACAGCAGGTCACACAAATTAGGGGCTGTTTTGGCTGTAGTTCGGTTGTGTAATGGGTCCAAAACAATCCGTTATTTCACTGCAGTTCGGGGGGTGTTCAGGGACATTTTCGGGGGCATTCCGGGGCTGAAATCTTGTCCGAAACAGAAGTAAAATTTCAGTATACCTGCTGGTCAGATTCGGCTAAAGGAAGGGAAAAGCAGAAAAAATTTTCAAGTCCGATCCGTGTGCCTAAGCCGCTTCCGCTGCGTGAGGAAAGCGTTTCCTACAATCGGCATCTAGAGCGAGGTTGAAAAGTGTTCTTAACCCTTCTCTTTTTCATTTAAAGTTTCTGTTTTTAATATATTTATATGAGTTATAAATATGATATGCATGTTTAGATGAGTGGGCACAATGTAATATTCATATGATGAATGTTTTTGTTATTTCATCTGATGAATGGATTTTGCATTGGTCGTAATTTTTTCCGGCTCTTTTTTTTGTAGTTGGTTTTGTTTTTGGGATGTAAGGCCATAAGGCCATTGTTTAAATTTGTTGTAATTTTATTTTTCAATGTAAAATTTCAATTATTGTAATTTGGAGCACCGAAGTCGCAAAAGGAGCCAACACCACTTTGGAGCGGGATTTGAAGACCAAGGAATGCCTTGGTGAATCTTATGTACTAATTAGAATAGTATAGGAAAAATAAGAGCCCGGTCAATGCAAAATAATTTTATGTTATATGTATGTTTATTTCGAATTGTTTGAATAACATGTCATATAGCTTAGGGTGCCCACTCTTGCATTTTACATGCCATAACATGTTTTAGATGCATTATCATTATAGACATAAAAATATGATTTTATGTAATTTAAAATGTTTAAATTAGAATATGATATGCATGGAAATCAATTAATTAGATTAATTGAATTTATGGTTTAAAATTTGAATTCTAATATATTGGGCTTAATTGGTGCATAATAAATTCCATTGGTATATAGGATGGAAACCCGAATATAAATTCCATAGCCGAATCCGAATGGATGATAATATGGTCTGCACTCGGGATACAATTCCACGTACCATTGGATTTTATAACGCACTAAGATTTATTAAAATGTTTAATTAAAATTTTGACCTTTTAGAATTCCATAAATTTTAAACTTATTATTGTTCTAGTTTTTTTTTAAGAGTTAAAATATAATAGCTCACTAATACCACTCTAATTAAATTAGTTTAATTGAGTAAAACTATTAGTAGAGACTAATGGAATATTAGTGATGCAATTTTTAAAAGTTAAAATTGGTTAGGTCACTTATGTCAAACTAGTGTAAATAAAAATTATGATTTAGCCGCCATAAATTTATCCACACTAGTTAAAATAAAATATTAGATATTTTATAAATAGAAACCTTAATTTTAAAATAGTGAGTGGGAGAGGGATATACGACAGTATATCCCACGATCTCCGTTGTTAGTCCAAAAACGTGAGATTCAAAAGGCGCCTCGAGACGACTTTGTTTTCGTCCCCCTACGGATGGTGTCCATTTTGGGTCAATATCAGGTTTGGGTTCCGATAGGATAGGGATTCTAAATGTATCTAGTGAACTGACTTACCCTACGATGGCACTTCACTCGTTAAGTCCAAGAATCCCGAAACGACGGGTTACACTCACAAAGGAATAATTAACTGTTAATAAAATTCCTTGATCGAATGAAACAATAGTTGGTTAATATAGGAATAAGAGTTATTCCCGCATATATTAAATTGACTGCGATTGTCTCGATCTATCATGCAAGTACTTGACCTACCCTACAGCGGCACTTACTTGTGGGATGATAAATTTCTGTGGCATAGTAATTCTCTTAGGTTTCTAATTCATTATTCATGGTTCATGCATCATGTTTAATTTTATGCTAAAATTATTTGATGATTTTAATATGCGATGAATGAATGTTTATTTTATTTTTCAGCCATGGTTTCTCCAATTATTTCCATACTCTCAAATGATAAACTAACGGGAGAAAACTATGTTAAGTGGAAAAGTAACATGAATGCTATCATGGTCTGTGAAGACCTAAAATTTGTCCTGACGGAGGAGAGTCATCCCGAGCCGGCCAGAAATACTGGCCAAGCTGTGCGCGATACCTACCAGAAATGGGTCACAGTAAATGAGAAAGCCCGTTGCTACTTGCTAGCAGAGATGTTTGAGGTTCTTGCTGCAAAGTATGAACCTATGGCTCTAGCATCTAAGATGATGGAGTCATTGCAGGACATGTTTGGGCAGCCTTCGGAGCGTCAACGCCATGGTCTCAGCGATGACTGATAGGATGAAGGATGAGACATCAGTCTGAGAGCACGTTTTGAGGATGATGACCTATCTCAACACTGATGAAACCCATGAAGCTCGTATTGACGAGCGTAGCCAGGTGACCATGATTATGGAAACTCTTCCGAAGAGTTTCCTGCAGTTTAAAAGCAACTATGTTATGAACAAGTTGACTTTTACTTTGACCCAACTGCTTAATGAGCTCACCCATTACGAGTCCATGCTTGTGGATCCTCGTAAGTCCGGTGCAGAGGCAAATGTTGCTGAGTCTTCTAAATCTACAAAGATGAAGAAGAAAAGCACTGGGAAGGCTAAGGGAAAGCCCATGAAGAAGAAGAACAAGAAAGGCTCTAAGGATGCCAAACCCAAAGGAAAATGTTTCCACTGCAACAAGAATGGGCATTGGAAAAGGAATTGTCCTAAATACCTTGCTGAGCTGAAGGAGAAAAAGGAAACAGGTAAATATGATTGACTCGTTATTGAATCTCTATTAGTGGAGGATGATAAATCCACTTGGATTGTTGATTCTGGAGCCACTAACCATGTTTGTTCTTCTTTGCAGCTACTTGATTCATGGAGGGACATTGCTGAAGGTGACTACACCATGAGGGTCGGGACAGGGGATGCCGTTTCAGCAAGAGCAGTGGGAGTTTCTAGTTTAAATTTCATGAATAATAGTTATTTAAATTTGAACAATGTGTTATTCATTCCTGGTTTTCGCAGGAATTTAATTTGTGTTTCTAAACTCTTGGATGATGGTTATTCAGTTTCTTTTAATAGCAATTTGGTTATTATTGGTAGAAATGGATTAACTATATGCACAGGAAACTCAGAAAATAACTTGTATATGTTAAGACCGTTAACACATAGGTCACTGCTCAATGCTGAAATGTTTAAGGTTGAGAAACATAAAACTAAACGGCCAAAGATTTCTCACGATGACACATATCTATGGCATCTTAGACTTGGTCATATCAACCTTGACCGGATAAATAGATTGATAAAGAACCGAGCCTTAAACCAATTAAAGCTCGGGACTTTACCAGTTTGTGAATCATGTTTAGAAGGAAAAATGACCAAGAGACCTTTTACTGGAAAAGGTATAAGAGTCAGTCAACCACTTGAGCTAATACATTCAGACGTTTGCGGACCGATGAATGTAAGAGCCCGAGGTAGTTATGAATACTTTGTCACATTCAATGACGATTATTCAAGATATGGGTATGTCTACCTAATGCATCACAAATCAGATACCTTTGAAAATTTCAAAGAGTATCGTGCTGAGGTTGAGAACCAATTAGGTAAGACAATCAAACTCTACGATCGGATCATGGAGGGGAATACCTCGACATAGATTTTGAGGAATTCTTAGTTGAGCATGGGATAGTATCCCAGCTCATAGCGTCTGGAACACCACAACAAAATGGTGTTGCAGAGAGGAGAAATAGACCCTACTAGACATGATGAGATCTATGTTTAGTTATAGCTCACTACCTATTTCATTATGGGGATATGCACTGCAAACCACAATGCATATCCTCAATGTAGTTCCATCTAAGTCTATTCCTAAGACTGCCTTAGAGTTGTGGAATGGTCGTAAAACTAGTTTACGACATTTCCGCATATGAGGGTGTCCAGCACATGTGCTGAAGAATACGACTACAAAGTTGGAGCCACGTTCTCAGGTGTGCCTATTTGTAGGCTATTCTAAGGAAACTAGGGGTGGATTCTTCTATAGTCCTGATGATACAAAGTTTTTGTATCGACAAATGCCATGTTTCTAGAGGAGGACTATATGAGGGAGTTCAAACCTCGGAGTAAGGTGTTACTCGAGGAGTTACTTACTGGTTCGACCAGAACACCACAGTCGACAAAATTTGACAAAAACATAGCACCTTCGACATCTGAGAGTCAGATACAAATTTGTCAGAATGATCTACCACCTAGACGTAGTGAGAGAGTTGTACGACAACCTGATCGCTACCTTGAGGTTGGAGAGGCACAAGTTGTCGCATCCAGCGATGGTATAGATGATCCATTGACCTATCATAGTGCAATGAATGATTCTGACAAATAGGAATGACTCAAAGCCATGAACCTAGAGATGGAGTCCATGTACTCCAACTCAGTCTGGGAACTTGTAGACAAACCTCATGGGGTAAAACCCATAGGTTGCAAGTGGATCTACAAGAGGAAGATGGGATCAGATGGGAAGGTACAAACCTTCAAGGCTAGACTAATGCCCAAGGGTTATACCCAGAAAGAGGGAGTTGAGTATGAGGAAACTTTCTCGCCAGTAGCCATGCTTAAATCCATCTAACCTTCAAGGCTAGACTAATGGCCAAGGGTTATACCCAGAAAGAGGGAGTTGAGTATGAGGAAACTTTCTCGCCAGTAGCCATGCTTAAATCCATCTGCACTCTTCTATCCATTGCCGCATATTATGACTATGAAATTTGGCAAATGGATGTCAAGACTGCATTCTTGAATGGAAATCTTGATGAGAGTATCTATATGATACAACCAGAGGGGTTCATTGACCAAGGTCAAGAGAAAAAGGTTTGCAAGCTGCAAAGGTCCATTTATGGACTCAAGCAGACATCTCGATCTTGGAATATAAGATTTGATACCACGATCAAGTCTTATGACTTTGAGCAGAATGTTGATGAGCCTTGTGTATACAAGCGCGTCATTGACGGGAATGTGGTTTTTCTTGTTTTATACGTCGATGATATTTTACTCATTGGGAATGATATAAAGATATTATCAGACGTAAAAACCTGGCTAGCTTACCAATTCCAAATGAAAGATTTGGGAGAGGCCAGTTATATTCTTGGGATCCAGATACTTCGGGATCACAAGAAACGACTGTTAACTATGTCTCAGGCATCCTATATCTATAAGATCCTTGTGCGATTTGGGATGCATAATTCCAAGAAAGGCAATCTGCCTTATCGGCATGGAATCCACTTGTCAAAGGAACAGTCTTCTAAGACACCTCAAGATGTTGAGGAAATGAGACATATCCCATACGCCTCAGCAGTTGGTATTCTCATGTATGATATGTTATGCATGAGACCGGACATCTATTTTGCAGTGGGAATAGTCAGTAGGTTTCAGTCAAACCCATGATTGGATCACTAGGTGGCTGTGAAACACATTCTAAAGTATCTTAAGAGAACATGAGATTATATGCTTGTGTATTCCGGTGAGGATATGATCCTAAGGGGATATACATACTGTGATTTTCAGACAGATGTCGATTCTAGGAAATCCATATCTGGATCAGTGTTCACCCTAGGTGGTGGGGATATAGTATGGCCGAGTATAAAGCAATCTTGCATTGCTGACTCCACTATGAAGGCTGAATATGTAGCAGTTTGTGAAGTAGCTAAGGAAGCAGTCTGGCTCCGTAAATTCTTGGGAGATCTGAAAGTTGTTCCAGATATGGATAAACCACTTACACTCTATTGCGATAATAGTGGTGCGGTGGCAAACTCCAAAGAACCAAGAAGCCACAAAAGGGGAAAGCATATAGATCGGAAATATCATCTCATCAGGGAGATAGTGCAGAGAGGAGACATTACTGTAGGCACTGCATTTTTACACATAAGTCCCTATGATGAGTCTCATTTTGGAGACACTACCTTTTAAGTCACGGAGGTCACGGAAAACGGACATCGGAAGGGGGAATTCAGAATAAACAAGTTCACTGTCTTCGTTGGTGCTGCGTTCGTTACATCGTTCGAACGTCAGGCAGATTGTGGACGTTCGTGCCACATTCGAGGAGGCGTTCGAACGGTGTCGGTAATTCTGGTTTTGCTGCTAGCCTCACATCAAGCCCAATTCGCCCAAGCCTTGGCCCACACGCCCAAGCCCACTTAAAACACATATTTAACACATGGTGAAATCAAAACAAATCTAAAAATCACATACCAAATTAAAAAGATATCATACCTAATCTAAACCAATCAAATATAATCATACCAAGTTAAAATCAATCAACCAATATATTATTCCAAACTTAAAATATTGTATGCCTAATCAACATAAACTAAATATTCAACCTTCCCTATCTAGCCAAGATTTGTCCCCCCTCAATCTTTGACTTCCCTTATCCAACACCAAATCAAATCCCTTTCCTTGTCAAGCCTAACCCTTTGCCTATAAAAAGAACCATTCACCAACCTTCTCAACCCTAGCTAGCTCATGCACATAAGATACACACAACTCACACAAATCAGAAGAGAAAAGAAAATAACCCCAAGCCTTCACATTAAAAGCACCATCATAACACACCAAGAGCCCTAGCCACTCAAGAAAATAACAAGAAAGAGTTCTCTTCACTCTCACTCTCCCATTGCCGAAATCATACCTTAAGATAGCATCCCCTTTAACACTAAAACAGTAGCCAAATCACGCCCAAACCACCCCCTATACAGCAGCAAAATACTCTTAAAACATCCCCTAAAAACCTTAAAAACAGTAACATAAAATTGCATTCATAATCTTTAAAAGACTCACACAAGACCACACTAAAAAGCCACACAAAAACTTGGAACAGTCCGTTGAAACGTCAAAACATGTGACCTGAACAGCGAGCAGCAAAACAGAGGCCAAACAGTAGCAAATCGGAGTCAAAAGCAGCAGCAAAAGATGGAGAACGACAACCCAAAACAGTAAGACAACGAACGAGAACAGTGAACCAGTGAACCGGAAGAGTTGAGGAGCATCCACCCTTCCGACGATCGTGTACCGTACATCCGAGAGGTGATTTAAAAGGTTAGACCTGAGGGCACTTTTTCATTAGTTTATATTCGTTTATTTTATTATTGAATTCTATTCGCATGAGAGTCGTTTATGGATGCATGTTGTGGCTTGAATGAAATGGAAGAGTGTCGTCTCTTGTGGTATATAGGATGGAAACCCAGACGTAAATTCCGTAGCCGAATCCGAATGGACGGTAGTGCAGTCTGTACTTGGGATATAACTCCACGTACCACTTGAGTAAACGGCACCTTCTCTTGTTTTGTGTTGCTTTGGTTTATCTATTTCTTGTCACTTAAATTCTATATGTCGCTTATTTGTGTATGATATAATCGAGTGCATGGGCTTAGTAAGTGCGATGAAAGGTCCCCTAATCGGAAGGGTTAAAATCCTTCACCACGATGCTTTGCCGCACCGATTGATGTGTGTTCGGTTGAATGCGAGATACGTTCAATCGGACACATTACGTTTAATATTATTGCTTTAAATTTTTGTATGCATGATTCAATCGAGCGCATGGGCTTAGTAAGTGGAATGAAAGATCCCCTATGGGGAGGGGTTAAAGCCCTTTACCACAATGCTTAGCCGCGCCGGTTGACGTGTGTTCGGTTGGATGTAAGATGTGTTCAATCGGACATACTTAGTTTGATATGATTGTCTTTATGTTTGTATGCATGATTTGATGTGACGCGCATGGGCTTAGTATGTTGGTCTAAAGATCCTCTCTTTGAGAGATCAAGAGCCCCAAAAGGCCATCTTTACGGGAGTACTTCGCCGCGCCCATTTATTTTGTTGTTTATGTATTGCGTCCCATTTCATGCATCAGGTCTGTTCCCGTTCGAACACGTTTACGAACGCAACTCGAACGCTCATGCATTTTGCCTTATCATGCATCAGGTCTCATCTCCGTTCGAACGCGTTCACGAACGCCATACGAATGAGAGCATTCTGTTTCGTTTCCGTTCGAACGCGTAACAAACGCCATACGAACGTGAGCATTCTGTTTCATTTCCGTTCGAACGCGTTATCAAACGCCATACGAACGCGAACCTTCTATTTACCGTTCGAACGCGTTTACGAACGCTACACGAATGCGCACCCACTGAACTGAGTCCTCTTCATTAGATTTCATGCATAGTTTTCCTAGTAGCTATCCCCACATGTATGAATACAAATATGTTAATGTATTGCGATTCATATGCTTATGTCATTATAACATTTGAGTATTGTTTCTTGTGGTATATCGGATGGAAACCCAGACGTAAATTCCGTAGCCGAATCCGAATGGACGGTAGTGCGGTCTGTACTTGGGATACAATTCCACGTACCACTTGGAAAAGTGCCCACATGTATGCTTGTATGTTTAGTATGTATGTTTGTGTTTTCTTGAACATGGTATGCCAATGAAGTTGTATGTTCGTTGCTACTTTGATGTACTTTCAAGCATGCAATCTTAGATGTGAGATATATGAGAAATGCAAGTATGAGTTTTATTTTGCATATGTGAATTTAGAAGCATGATACTCTTGGAAATAAGTGTTATTTAAGCCTGATTAAATTATTACATAAATCCTTTTATTACAAGTGACATAAGTAAGGGACCATTCCGAACCCAACGGTTTGAGGTCTTCCCTTGCGAGGGGTGAGTGCGGCCTTAAATCTCATTTTCCCGGTTCACACCGGGTGGCGACTCCATTACTCTCTGGTTTAGTCCCTCGTGGCTACTCCGTACTCCCGACTAGGCCGCGAGCCTAGGACAGCACGCGTCACCCAGGTAGTTCTGTTGCCCACAATTACCGTCACAAATATTGCATCCGCAGAGAACCTGGCTGAACCGTTTACAAAGACCTTGCCGGCTAAAGTTTTTGAAGGTCACCTAGATGGTATAGGATTACGTGACATATCCCATTTGCTCTAGTGCAAGTGGGTGATTGTTGGGATGTATGCCCTAGAGCTACATGTGATGTAAACGGTCTTGTGTGTTTTGAGATAAAATGATGCATTATTCATTTATCAAATTGTTTGTTTAATTTTTGCATATTATAAATTATCTTGAATACCCTAGATTACTTATGGGCCTTTAGACTTAGTGTATGAGTGTCATACACAAGAGGATTTAAGTCTGAAGTTAGTAATCTTAAATAGTCCATAGAGAGCAAACAAAGCAGGTACTTTATTTATAGTTTATCTATAGCTGCGGTCCATTCTATATTTGTATGGCGATCTTGATCCGGATCGTCCATGTAGAGACATGAGAATGGAGGCACATTCTATGATGCGATCATATAGGACTGGACCCAGATGGAAATGACATTCTTATAATATCCGTTAAACCAAGAAAGTCATTTTGATCTACTAGATGGTCATATATGGATTGATCTTAATCCTGAGTGTACTACGAACTCCTGCAAGGTAGGCTATGTCTTTTGATTTACAAATGTGAGGTTGGTGTAGTAGTCCCGACCAATAGCTACGTATTTTGGGGGCATGGTCTGTTATGTAGCTGGGAACGTTTTATATAGACATGAAGTTCACTCCTTCTTGCGAGAAGTAGATGAGTATCTTTCTTAAGGGTTGATTCGGTGCTTGAACGATTTGAGCGCTCAAGTCTTTCTGTTACGAATAGAAAGATTAAATTTCATAATGGTTATGAATAAATCGTTCACTAGAGAATCAATGGCACTTAAGGTAAAAATAATTAGAGGGGTATAACAGACATTATGACCTGGCTCTAATTACGAGATACTCGTGAAAGGTCAATTCGTGTGTAATGACTATATCGATGGACACCAACTTGGTTCCGGTTAATATATCATCTGCGACAACGAGAGTGCAACTTCGGGTTTTTAGTGGACTAACCCGGAGTTAATAATTCAGAATATTTAATTAAGAGCTTAATTAATATTTCGAGATTATTGGAGCTCGGAACCGTAGGTCCATTTGGTCCCCGTGCTAGCTCAATTTACTATAACGGATTTAGTATAATTGGATAGTCCAATTATATACTCACATATGTATAAATATTATTAATATGATTAATAATATTATTTGTCACACTTGAAACTATATATTAAAAGTTAATGTATGGTATTAATAATTATATGATAATTATTAAATACAAAATATTAAATTATATATATGATATAATCTAATAAGGCTAAAGTTGTAATTTCCAAATTAAAGGGTTTTGGAAACACTTGATTTAATTTTGGAAGTTACAAATCTATAATGGCATTAATTTTTTTGATTTTGTAACATCTTTGACTTTATGGAAAGTTAATATCAGATGTTGCAAAATTAATAAAAGAATATATGCCATTGCCGAAAATTTGATAAGGATAAATGGAAAGGATTTGTTTGTTTTGGAAACAAATAATCATTGGTATTAATTTGGAAGTTATGACTTTCAAAATTGGTCAATTGCTTATTTAATTTTGTAACATCTTTTTAATAATGGTAATTGAAAATTTGATGTTACAAAAAAAAAAATTAAAGAATTCCTTGTCATGGCCGAATTTTAGCAAATAGGGAGGGGAGTGGTTGTTTTGTTTTTGGAAACAATTTGACCTAAGTATATAAAGAAAATTTGATTTTCTTTTTGCTCTCTCTCATTCTTGAAAAACCAAGCCTTCATCTTCTTCTTCATGGTCTCTCAATAGTTGAGAAAAGAAAAATAAGAAAAAGAAAATTAAGTGTGATCAAGTCTCTGAAATGTTTAGGGATTTATTTTGTGAGTGTAGCTCACACTACTTTCCGTTGGTTTTGAGACATAGTACGTAAGATCTTTTGGTGTCGAACGAACAAAATTCATCTCCTCCATTCTTCTTTGATCCACGACAGTGATGGTAATTTTCCTCACTGCCGCATCTTGCTACAAAGGGGTTTCGGTGTTCCGTTTGTTTTTGTTTTAATCCGAACTTTTGGGAAACACTTGGGGACATTTTGGGGCTGAGTTGGGACTGTTTTTTGATTGAAAAATCAGACCTAAAACATCACAGCAGGTCACGCAAATCAGGGACGGTTTTGGGTGCAGTTCGGTTGTGTAACGGTTCTAAAATAGTCCGTTATTTCACTGCAGTTCGGGGGGTGTTCGGGGACTGTTTCGGGGGCATTCCGGGGCTGAAATCTTGTCCGAAACAGAAGCAAAATTTCAGTATACTTGCTGGTCAGATCCGGCTAAAGGAAGGGAAAAGCATAAACAATTTTCAAGTCCGATCCGTGTGCCTAAGCCGCTTCCGCTGCGCGAGGAAAGCGTTTCCTACATCACTAACACGGGTCGGTTAGTCAAATCCGTTGAGACCAGTACATGTCGTATATCGAGACTTGGTCCGATGGTTTATCCCAATGAACCATGAGTCTGGGGAGACTCGTATAGATGTGTACGTTTTTATAGTGGATAAACACTGAACGACTCACCGAAGATTCTTAATAGATGGTACACCAAAGTCAATAAGAATCTTCTCGAGTAGCATAGTGGTCCTTCGACTTGAGATACCACTGTGGATGTATGAGACATCCTCCACACTTAGATGGCAGTCACGTCACCGATCTATTTAGATCAGACCTCCGCCTGTTCGTTGGGTGTGGACCGATCCTCAGGATATCCTGTGTGTGTCAAGATAGGATCTGTCAGTTCTGTGTACAGAGCATAGGTAGTCCATATGTGATTAGCAATCAGTTAAATCTATGGCCATAGTATACTTCAGAAGTGAGTTCCGAATGTTATTTAAAGATTGCTAATAGAAACGTCGACGAGATAATACCTATAGAGATTTGACGTTTACATCTATATCTCTGGGATTATCCGGATATCTGTGACGGAGGGATTATACGTATGCAATGACCTCGACCTGTATGATTCAGCTAGTTTAACCGCGATAGTCATAATTTACGGGTGGGTAAATTATGGACACGTAATTTGATTTTGTGACGGATATACCTAAATCTAGAGAGTCTCACTAATGAAATATACTCGTAGAGCACTAGGGCAAATTTTATGAATAATTGTGATTATTTATAAATCGTTTAAACGTTAAACGAAAGATGCATGCAAACGTGCCGAACCTTCATTTCCTAATTAATGTGTATTTGTATTTAATATATGATATTATTAAATATACATTAATAAATTATCAAATAAAGGTATTTGACATATATAATTAATATATGTATTTGAGATATTTAAAGTAAATATAATAAATATATTTGAGATATTTGTATTTAATTAATTATTTAATTATTTAATTGTAAATGATTAATATAATTAAAATATAAATATCTCACCAAATGATAAAGTTAGGAAATGATTATAAGTGTAAATTGTTGACTTTACATTAAAGGAAAAAGGTTGTCAAATTGAATTTGACTTCCTTGGATATTTATTTTAATTGTTAAAATTGAAAATATCCATTTTCCTTTTTTATTTGTAAGATTCGGCCATACCCCTAAATCAAATATAATTGTTATATTTTTGAGTTGCAATTGTTGACTTACTTTAAATCATTAAATGGTTTGATGATGATTAAAGCAAGTTGATAAAGGCAAATTAAATGAAACAAAAATTAAAATCTTGATATTTTATACACATCAATTTCAGCCAAGGGAAAAATAGGTGAGGTATATATTGTTTTGTTTCATATTTTAGGGTTAGAAAAAGTTCATTAGATACCAAATAAACATAAAAGAAGTTGAGAGAAAAGCTTGAAGGCTAAAGGAAAAAGCTTGGAAATCTTTGAGTTTTGTAAGTTTTTCTTTAAAGCTTTCAACATGAAAAATGTTTCTAACATGCTTAGCATCATTTGTGTTGCTTTGGTGTTGTCTCTATTCTTATAGTTTGTGTTTATTTTGGTTGTGAACTTTAATGAAAGATTGATGCATGTAATTAAGCTTGAAATGGTTTCAAAGCTTTACTTTTGATTTTTGGAAAATCAAGTTTCCATTCTAGAGTTGGTAAGCCACTCCTTGGTGACCTAGAATTGTTCTAGAGTTGTTTCAAAGTGGTGAGGCTAAATTGGTGAAGTATTGAATGGATTAAAGTGTTGGATTTTGTAAATTTGGTGAAATTGGACAATTTGAAGAAATTAAACAATTAGGGTTCATAACCCACTCCAAATTTGGGGCTTTTCATATATGTGATGTATTATGGTATGAATATGATGCATGTAAAATTTTAGGTTGATTGGATTTTATCTTGACATGTTTTGAACTAAAGGGACCAAATTGCAATTAATTGAAAATTTTGGGAAGCTCACGACATTAGACTAAAAATTGGGGATTTGTGTGAAATCTGATTTTGATGCATTAGATGTGTTGAAAAATATTTTAGAAATGATTTAGAATCATCCAAAATTATATTGGACAATTTTTGGACTAAAATGATCAATTAACAAAGTTTTGGGGCAATTCGGTAGTTACTAAGAAATTTGATTTCTTGTGTAATTTTTCAGAATTTGATAATTGGATAATTAAATAAATAAGTTTATTTAATTGATCCGGAAAAAAGTTTTTGAAATCGGAAAATTTTGATTTTCCGCGATTCCGCTGCGTTACCGATATTCCCCCTTAAAACCCCAACAGTTATGTATTTGATGTGGGCTGTGAGATAGACTTCTAATTTACAGAAGATAATTGCTCTTTCAACAACAGAAGCATAATACGTGTCTATTACAGATGGCAGAAAAGAGATGGTATGGTTAAATGGTTTCTTAACAGAGTTTGATAAAGTGCAAGTTAATGGTATTATGTACAGTGACAGTCAAAGCATTATTCACTTAGCAAGAATCCTGCATTTCATTCAAGAACCAAACATATTCGTTTGCGGTGTCATTTCATACGTTCACTTTTGGATGACAGAGCATTGAAATTATATAAGATCGTTGGAAGCAAAAATCCAACTGATATGTTCACCAAAGTTGTATCACTTGGTAAGCTGAAGCTTTGTATAACTTCAGTTGGTCTCTGAAAACTGAGAAAAATAGAGATAGTGGTTACTAATGAGTTTCTATGCTTGAAGAACTCGAAGACAGTTTTTTGCGGCATGATGGTTGAATTGTCTCCAAGTGGGAGATTGTTGATAAAGTCTTTGTCCTATGGAAAAATATTTCAATAAATCTTTTGGTAAGTAATTAATGCAATTGGTCGACATTAAATGTTTGTATTAAATACAATTAGTTGGTATTAAATGTAATTGGTTGACATTAAATATAATTGGTTGGAGTAGTGCAAAATATTGCCTACAAATAGCTCCATTGGTGTGAGCCTAAGGTATCCCAAAAATTTGTGAGTTTCTTTCATTAGAGATAAAGAAAATCTCTAGAATGATTTGAGAGAATTGGGGTGAGATTTTGTGTGTGTAAGAAAAGTGTGTGAGTGTGATTAAAAGAAATAGAGAAAACAGAAAGGAGAGAAAAATTCTGTAGATTTTTTTCTTGTGTGTTTATGTTATTTTTTCTTGTAATCCTTAAAAGTGAGTGTGAGTTAAACACTTGTGTGCTCTTGTAATTGAAGATTTTTCCTCTTGTTATTTAATTATAGTGAAACTCAGTAACCACAGTGGATATAGCTTGTTAGGTCCAATTGATTAGGTGAACCACTATAAATTATGTGTCGTATTATTATATTTGATTATTCTTTCCTGTTGATGTCACTCAATAAATTTTGAGGTGTCAAAATCTTAACAACGAGACAGGACGATTCTTTTGTCCCAAAAAATATCAAACGGTGTCATAAAGATTTTTCGTTTAGATGGTATAAACGGGACATACCGGGGTTTAGGGTTGGCAAAACAAATCAACGAATCGAATTTATATCGAATCTCAAACGAATCGAATCAAAATGTGATGGATTTGTATTCGATTCGTTTATTAAACGAATCCTAATATCATGATTCGTATTCGATTCGTTTATTAAACGAATCGAATACGAATATTCGTTTATTCGTTTAGTCATGATATTATTTAATAAAATAATTTACCACACTTGATTTACATTAATTCTTCATAAATATATACATATGAAATATGTAATGAAAATATTTACTAAAAATACCTCACCAAATATCGAAAATATTAATTTTTCTATGGTAATTAGCTATAATTTCTCGAATCTTAATTGAAAATTAATAAGAACTAGTAAATAAAAATAATAAAACGAATCCTAAATGAATCAATGAGCTTAAATTCGTATTCGATTCGTTTAATAAACGAATCGAATCGAATTGATCTATTTATTAAACGAATCCATTTTTTCAAACCCGTATTCACTTTAAAGCGAATCGAATCGAACAAATAAATAAATCCTGACCCAAATTGCCACCCCTACCGGGGTTGACACTGAATTGAATTTGACATGGTTGAATTGACCATTTTTCTTTTTAAAAGAAGCGGTTCGTGACGAAACACGTACATATGTCACTTCTCTCTTTTAAAATTGATTTTTGATTTTTTTTTTTTTTTAGTCCATGATAGATTTTAAATAATTTGATAGATTTTAAATAATTTATTTAGTTTCATCTTTGTGTGAAAACGATAATAGAAAAAAAAAATCTTGAAAATAAATATGACGTTTTAAGGAATAAATAAATTAGTTTTAATTTTATAGAGATTTTAGATAGCCTACCTCATATCAAGAGATTAAAATAATAAATATCAATTATGAGATGGATGAAAGTGCCATTCATGGTATATCAAAATTTTGCACAGATGGGGAAAACCTAACATTAGAGTCAATAGTTGTTCACCCAACAAACTTGTGCTGGTGCAACATAAAACTTAATTCATTTTTATTTTAATTAATCTTGCTAAGAACATGAAGTTGAACGGCAATAAATAAATAAATAAATTAATTAATATTCCTCTAATTTTATTGATGAAATAGTATAAAAGATAATGTAGTTCCATTGAGGTAGCCCACCTACTTAATGCATGCGGTAAATGTATGTCAAATTCCACTCTTGAGTTTTGAGTATATGAGATCAAACTTTTTCTACACCAACTTTACTAATTTGAAGTTGAATAATAATTAATATATTATAATGGTATATGAAATTCATTGTGAGCTGTAACTTGTTTCTTCTAGATCAATTTATTGTCCAATTATTGGCAGTTGGTTTCCCTCGTGTAGTTTAAGAATTGTTCTATTTCCTTAATTAATTAAGAGAGTAATATTAATTAAACTCATTTAATATCTATCTATACATGTTCATTCATGCATAAATGAATGATTAATAACATTAGTTATTGTTTCATATTTATAGCTTTAAAGAGGATTGTAAATTTTAATGTTTAGGGTGTGTGAGAAGGGCATTAATTTATGTTAAAACCTCAAAAAGATTTTTAGCGTCTATATGAAAGAACAAGGCAAGAGCCTTGCAATAGTATTTAGAGTTGTGACAAGGTACCTTAACAAGTTAGCCTCACTAAATTAATCTTTTTTTACTATTTAATAATTATTTATTTGGGATGGATAGAGAAGATTATTGAATGAGGAAAATGATTCAATGATTTTGAAAGAATTGAATGAGGAGTCGTATGAGATGAAAATCTCATGTACGATTTTGTGGAGTGGTATTAAAGGTGATATTTTAGCATTATCACCCAAAAACTAAACTCTGCCTTACGTAAAGTTGCCAGAGTACGATTAATTAACCTATGGGTTTGAAATCACTACTTATATGCTCGATATTGATCGTGATTCATAAGAAAATTCTATAATCTTAGTAAGACAATGGAGGGTTAAGGATTTACCCAGTTTAAGATATCACATTGTTCGAGAAATCCTAGATGCTTTAAGAGTAAATGATCAAAGAAGACGTTCTAGTATGTTGTAAATTCTTATCCAAGACTTGTATCATTTTGATGATGCCATGTACGTCATTAGAAACATGAGGTATGGCTAATCCAATAACGATGTTTTGTAAGGGGACTCAAACAGTCTATCATTAATAAAAAAAATTTAAAGAGATTCGAAACTACTATATGTATAAGGTTTAATATTGAAATAATTTTAAATTATGATAATAATTATTTGCCATGACGTTATAGAATGTATATTTGGCACCACAGCTGTACGTTAATTTGGGTCGTGGATTAAGGATTCATTCCCTGACATTCTAGGCATTATTGGCCTAATAAACACTATGGAAAATTAGACTTTGCTGTTTCAAAAAAAGATATATAGAATCTATTGTGTTAATGATTTCCATGTATTTATTTATTTATTTTTATTTTTATTTAGCCTAATTACAATCGATTCTCCAAATGTTGGGTATGAGGCATGGGTCAACCTATCACTACAAAAAAACATGGTCTTTAGCGTCGAAATATATCGACGCTAAAATAATCAAAATTGACGCGAAAGATTATTAGCATCAAATTTTTCGACGCTAAATTTCGATGCCAAAACGTGGATGAGAAAGTCAATTAGCGTCGAAATATAAACTTTTGACGCTAAAGTATAACATTTTACGTCCAAATATTTTCGATGAAAAATATTATTTTTCGATGCTAAATGATGTATCTGACGATGAAACTTTTTGACGCTAAATGACGTATTTTGGCGACGAATATTTTCAACGCTAGAAGATATAAAATATCATAATATAAATATTATTTTATTACTTTTAGCATCGAATAATTCGACGCTAAATGGTATAATAAATTTATTATTTAAAGTACTTTTGCTTCGAAATACTCAATTTTTTATTTTGAAAAATATTATTATAAAAACATTAATTTACCGAATAATAGTAAAATTATTTTTATTCTAACAATTATTTTCTTATTATAAATTAAATTTATAATTAAAATTTATTATATAAAATAAATACATAATCGATTAACAGTCGCTGCTGCTGTGAATGTTTATACAAATAAAAATAAAAATTAGTGCTGTTGTGATGGAGGGGCGATTGAGCGCGATGCACTCTGGCCGAGTGAGGCCTCCAACATCTGCCTGAAAGACCATCTCCTGGTCGAACTCCTGCATCTTCCTTTGGTGGTCCTCATCGACCTGTAATAGCTTCTCATGAGTCTTCTTCAGCTCTACTTTTGTATTGTCCAGCTCTTCTTGGGTATTTTCTAACCTGTTCTGGGTGCTGGCTAACTGTTCTCGAAGGCACGGGTCAGTAGGAGAAGAAACAGCGGTGTATCCATATGACGTCGGCTTCTTACGAGTGCCAAGTCTGACGTTGTACGATGTCTGGTTCTTGAAAACCAATTGCGACAACTCCTCATCTGGTAGAGGGTCGGACCTTGTCTCCTGAGTTTGTCACTGAAACTCCACCATTTCGTTCTATATAAAAAAAATTAAGTTAATATTCGAACTTGAAAAGAAAAAATTAAATTTAAAAATATAATAAATTTATTTTTAAATACTTAAACTTACGTAGCAACGTTCAGTTTCTTCATTGATACATTTGTAGGAAACACTTTCCTTGCACAACTGAAATGCCTTAGGCATATAGATCGGACTTGAAATTTTTTTCGGCCATTCCCACTTGATGGCCGAATATGACCAGCAGTACCACTGAAGTTTTGCTACTGTTTTGAACAAAATTTCAGTCCCGGAACAGTCCCCGAATAGCAGTGCAAATACCGAACTGTTTTGAACACAAATAGCGTCCAACTCACACCCAATGCAGTCTCAAATTGGCGTGAACTGCAGTGATATATTCAGGTCTAATTTTTCAAAGAAAAATAGCCCCAACACAATCCCAAAAGACCCTTATATGTTTCCCAAAAATTCCGGATTAATACGAGATAAAACCGAGCCCCGAAACACCCGAGCAAGAGGCGGCGGTGAGCAAAATTAAGGCTCACTACCGTGGGTTTGAGAAGAAAGAAGAAATTCATATTTTGGTTCAACACCACAAAGTCTTCCGAGCTATATCTCGTTACCAATGGAAACTAGTGTGGGCTAGACTCATTAAATTAAATCCCTATCCTTTTTAGAGATTAAATCACACTTGTATTTTTTATTTTGATTTTCTTCTTGTTTTTTCTTTTTGGTTTTCTCAACACTTGAGAGAGAATGAAAAGGAAGAAGATGAAGGCTAGGGTTCTAAGAATTAGATTAGCCAAAAATAAAATCCAATTTTTTTTTTTTTTTTATACTTAGGGTTCTTAATTTTCAAAATTAACAAACCATTCCCCTCGCCTCCTAATATAAGTTTCGGCCAAGGCATGGATTTTTACATTAATTTTATAACATAAAATTTAATTACCATAATGAAATATATGTTACAAATTTAAAAGTGTAATTACCTTTCAAAAAGTGTAACCACCAAATTTAAATTCAAGAGTTTTGCAACCTAGCATAACTCACTAAGAGTTTCCAAATTTAATGCAAGAGTTTTGCAACCTAGCATAACTCACCAAGGGTTTCCAAAACCCAAGATTTGGAAATTCCAAATTTAGCCTCATTAAATTATATCATATATAATTTAATATTATGCGTTCAATAATTATCATATAATGATTAAAACCATATATTAACTTTTAATATATAATTCCAAGTGTGACAAAAATAATATTATTAATCATATTAATAATATTTATACATATGTGAGTATATAATTGGACTATCCAATTATAATAAATCCGATATAGTATATTGATCTAGCTCGGGGACCAAATGGACCTACAGTTCCGAGCTCCAATAGTCTCGAAATATTAATTAAGCTATTAATTAAATATTCCGAATTATTAACTCCGGGTTATTCCACTAAAAATCCAAAGCTGCACTCTCGTTACCGAAAATAGTATATTGAGCCGAACCAAGTCGGTGTCCATCGATGTAGTAACTACATACGAATTGACCCTTCACGAGTATCTCATAATTAGAGCCGGGTCATAATGTCGGTTATACCCCTCTAATTATTTTTACCTTAAGTACCATTGATTCTCTAATGAACGATTTATTCATAACCATTATGAATTTTAATATTTCTATTCGTAATACAAAGACTTGAGCGCTCTAACCGTTCAAGCACCAAATCAACCCTTAAGGAAGATACTCCTTTACTTCTCGCAAGGAGTGAACTCTATGTCTATGTAAAATGTCCATAGCTACACACCAGACCATTCCCTCAAAGTAAGTAGCTATTGGTTGGGACTGCTACACCAACCTCACCTTTGTAAGTCAAAGGACATAGCCTGCCATGCAGGAGTTCGTAGTAAACTCAGGATTAAGATCATTCCATATATGATCATCTAGTAGATCGAAATGACTCTATTTGTTTAACAGATATTATAAGAATGTCAATTCTATCTGGGTCTAGTCCTATATGATCACATCATACAAGGTGCCTACATTCTCATGTCTCCAGATGGACGATCCCGAATCAAGGTCGCCATATAATTATAGAATGGACCGCAACTATAGATAAACCACAAATAAAGTACCCGCTTTGTTTGCTCTCAATGGACTATTTTAGATTACCAACTTCAGACTTGAATCCTCTTGTGTATGACACTCATCACTAAATCTGAAGGTACATGTGTAATATAGGGTAATCAAGATAATTTACAATATGTGAAATATAAACAAACACTTTGATAAATGAATAATGCATTATTTTATTTTATAACATATAAAACCGTTTACATTACATGAAGCTCTAAGACATATATCTCAACATTCTCCCACTTGCACTAGAGCAAATGAGACATGTCACATAATCCTAGACCATCTAGGCGACCTTCAAACACTTTAGCCGACAAGGTCTTTGTAAATAGATCAGCCAAGTTCTCTGCGGATGCAATTTTTGTGACAGAAAAGTCTTCTCTTTGCACTATCTCCCTGATGAGATGATATTTCCTCTCTATATGCTTTTCTCTCTTGTGGCTTCTCGGTTCTTTTGAATTTTCCAATGCACCACTATTATCGCAATAAAGTGTGAGTGGTTTATCCATATCTGGAACAACTTTCAGATCTCCAAATAATTTACGGAGCCAAACTGCTTTCTTAGCTGCTTCACAAGCTGCTACATACTCAGCCTCCATTTTGGAGTCAGCAATGTAAAATTGCTTTATACTCCGCCATATTATAGCCCCACCACCTAGGGTAAACACCGATCCATATGTTTATTTCCTAGAATCGACATCTGTCTGAAAACCAGAGTCCATATATACACTTAGGATCATATCCTCACCGGAATATACAAGCATATAATCTCTTATTCTCTTAAGATACTTGAGAATGTGTTTCACAGCCACCCAATGATCCAATCCTGGGTTAGACTGAAACTTACTGACTACTCCCACTGTAAAACAGATGTCCGGTCTCGTGCATAACATAACATACATGAGACTACCAACTGTTGAGACATATAAGATATGTCTCATTTCCTCAACATCTTGAGGTGTCTTAGGAGACTGTTCCTTTGACAAATGAATTCCATATCGATAAGGCAGATTGCCTTTCTTGGAATTCTACATCCCAAATCGCACAAAGATCTTGTCGATATAGGATGCCTAAAACATAGCTAACAGTCATTTCTTGCGATCCCAAAGTATCTGAATCCCAAGAACATAAATGTCATCTCCCAAATCTTTCATTTGGAATTGGTTAGCTAGCCAGGTTTTCACGTCCGATAATATCGTTACATCATTCCCAATGAGTAAAATATCATGGACATATAAAATAAGAAAAAATCACATTCCCGTCAATGACGCACTTGTATACACAAGGCTCATCAACATTTTGCTCAAAGTCATAAGACTTGATCATGGTATCAAATCTTATATTCCAAGATTGAGATGCTTGCTTAAGTCCATAAATGGACCTTTGCAGCTTGCAAACCTTTTGCTCTTGACCTTAGGCTATAAATCCCTCTGGTTGTACCATATAGATACACTCATCAAGATTGCCATTCAAGAATGCAGTCTTGACGTCCATTTGCCAAATCTCATAGTCATAATATGCGACAATGGATAGAAGAATGCGGATGGATTTGAGCATGACTACTGGCGAGAAAGTTTCCTCATAGTCAACTCCCTCTTTCTAGGTATAACCCTTGGCCACTAGCCTAGCCTTGAAGGTCTGTACCTTCCCATCTGCTCCCCTTGTTCTATTGTAGATCCACTTGAAACCTATAGGTTTTACCCATCAGGTTGATCTACAAGTTCCCAGACTGAGTTAGAGTATATAGACTATATCTCTAGGTTCATGGCTTTGAGCCATTCCTCTTTATCAGAATCATCCATTGCACTACGATAGGTCAATGGATCATCTATACCATCACTGGATGAGAAAACTTGTGCCTCTCCAACTCCTAGATACCGATCAGGTTATCGTACAACCCTCCCACTACGTCTAGGTGCTAGATCATTCTGATGAACTTGCATCTGACGCTTAGATGTCTAAGGTGCTATGTATTTATCAACTAGGGGTGTTCGCGGTGTGGTTTGAAGCGGTTTTTTTATTTTTTTGTTCAAACCGTGCGGTTTGCGGTTTAGAAAATTAGAACCCGAAATTACAAATATCCTACATAAAACCGCGGCGGTTCGGTTTGGCGGTTTAATGGTTTGAGCGGTGCAGATTGGCTGTTTAATTTTTAGAAATTATTAGCTATTTCTTTAAAATATCCTACAGCAACTGTCGAAGCAATATATTTATAAAATTGAAAATCCAAGCAGCATGTTGATTGTTGAGAAGTGCTAAATGTAATTGAGATATAAAGGAAATATGAAACCAACTTAATTTTTTTAAGAGATCTACTTTTTACATTTTGATAATATTACCAACAGCTCTATATGTCAGTTCGAAATCTACATAAATTCTAGTAAAACAAGACATGAAACTCTAACCATCAAAATTTGGCCATGTTGAGAAGCTCGCAAACAGTTATGCTGGATTTGGAAGAACAAAATACTTTGTAAAATCAGTAAGGTTATAAAACATTAAACATTAAACATTAAACAATCACCTTATCACAGCAAGTCAGCAGCTGAATTAGTGAATTCAACTTCTAATGGCAAAAGAAGAAATAATACAAAATAACTGAAAGAGAAACATAGGATTTTACCATGCTGATCACCAAATGAAAACCCACCAATAATATAAAATAAAATACAATAACAAATCTTCAGTTTTTAGTTTCACATAAATGATTTTGAGGAAAATGTGAGCAAATAGTTTAGTACCCAACACACGCTTTGAAATAATCTCCTTGCATATATCAGTCTTAATTCCCAAAAATTCAAACTTCAGATTTATTATACGAAATGGATCAATCATCAATACCACACAAAATGTGGTTGCTTTAGACCTTAAAAAATACAACATATACCAAATAGCAGAAGATAAGAACAAGCTAAAGAATTAAGAATATTCATTATAGATCTCAACATGCAACCTTACCTCTTAATCCAAAAAAAAAAGCACAGAATAACCCAGAGGAGAGACCGAGAGAGCAAAAAATGACATACCTAACATGACTTGAAGCCTTTGAAGGTTGATAATTGAATTTTGAAGCCTGCTTACTGCTTACTGCTTACTGCTTACAGAGGAGAGACCGACTAACGAGAGCAAAAATTGAAGCCATTGAAGGTTGATAATTGATAGGATGTACTGAACTTTGTTTAGATTTTAGAAATTACAAATGAGAGATTCAGATTTGAGAGTAAAAAAGAGGGAAAGTCGGTACATGAGATGAAAAAAAGGTGGGAATGAGAGGAACCCTAAATTTCGTTGGTATATATATTAACAGGTCTGCGGGTCAGGTTGAACCCGATATCTAATATTCAAAACCATAACTCGAACCGCAAATTGCGGTTCAGGGTATTTTGACCCGACAAACACATATATATTCTTATAAACCGCGGTTTTTACTGCGGTTCGGGTCGGGTCGGGTCGGTTCGCGGTTTGACCCGACCCTATGTTCACCCCTAGTATCAACTGTCGTTGAGGATGATGTGCTGGTCGAACCAACAAGTAACTCCTCGAGTAACACTTTACTTCGAGGTTTGAACTCCCTCATATAGTCATCCTCTAGAAACATAGTATTTGTCGATACAAACACTTTGTTATCTTCAGGACTATAGAAAAATCCACCCATAGTCTCCTTAGGATAGCCTACAAATAGGCACACCTGAGAACGTGGCTCCAACTTTGTAGTCTTATTCATCAGCACATGTGCTGGACACCCCCATATGCGAAAATATCATAAACTAGTTTTACGACCACTCCACAACTCTAAGGAAATCTTAGGAGCAAACTTAGATGGAACTACATTAAGGATATGCATTGCAGTTTACAATGCATATCCCCAGAACAAACTAGGTAGTGAGGTATAACTAAACATAGATCTCATCATGCCTAGTAGGGTCCGATTTCTCCTTTCTGCAACACCATTTTGTTGCGGTGTTCCAGGTGCTGTGAGCTGGGATACCATCCCATGCTCAACCAAGAATTCATCGAAATATCTGTCAATGTATTCTCCTCCATAATCTGATCATAGAGTTTTGATTGTTTTACCTAATTGGTTATCAACCTCAGCACGATACTCTTTGAACTTTTCAAAAGTATCTGATTTGTGCTGCATTAGGTAAACATACCCATATCTGGAATAATCATCAATAAATGTGATGAAGTATTCATAAAAACCTCAGACTCTTACATTCATTGGTTCGTAAATGTCTGAATGTATAAGCTCAAGTGGTTGACTGACTCTTATATCTTTTCCAGTAAAAGGTCTATTGGTCATTTTTCCTTTTAAACAGGATTCACAGACTGGTAAAGTTATGAGCTTTAACTGGTTTAAGGCTCCGTTCTTTATCAATCTATCTATCCGGTCAAGGATGATATGACCAAGTCTATGATGCTATAGATATGTGTCATCGTGAGAAATCTTTTACCATTTAGTTTTAGGTTTCTCAACCTTAAATATTTCAGCGTTGAGCAATGACCTATGTGTTATCGGTCTTAACATATACAAGTTATTTTCTGAGTTCCTGTGCATATGGTTAATCCATTTCTACCAATAATAACCAAATTAATATTAAAAGAAACTGAAAAACCATCATCCAAAAGTTTAGAAATAGAAATCAAATTCCTGCGAAAACCAGGAATGAATAACACATTGTTCAAATTTAAATAACTATTATTTGTAAAATTTAAACTGGAAACTCCCACTGCTCTTGCTGAAACGGCATCCCCTATCCCGACCCTCATGGTGTAGTCACCTTCATCAAGGTCCCTCCATGAGTCGAGTAGCTGCAAAAAGAACAAACATGGTTAGTGGCTCCAGAATCAATAATCCAAGCAGATTTATCATCCTCCACTAATAGAGATTCGATTACAAGTAAATCATATTTACCTGTAGCCTTTTTCTCCTTCAGCTCAACAAGGTATTTAGGACAATTTTTTTTCCAATGCCCGTTCTTGTTGCAGTGGAAATACATTCCCTTGGGCTTGGCATCATTGAAGCCTTTCTTGTTCTTCTTCTTCATGGGCTTAGCCTTAGCCTTCCCAGTGCTATTCTTCTTCATCTCTGCAGATTTTGAAGACTCGGCAATATTTGCCTCAGCACTGGGCTTACGAGGATCTACAAGCATGGACTCATTGTGGCTGAGCTCATTAAGCAGCTGGTTCAAAGTAAAAGTCAACTTGTTCATAACATAGTTACTTTTAAACTGCAACAAACTCTTCAGAAGAGTTTCCATAACCATGGTCACCTGGCTACGCTCGTCAATACGAGCTCCATATGTTTCAGCAGTGTTGAAATAGGTCATCATCCTCAAGACGTGCTCTCGGAATGATGTCCAATCCTTCATCCTACCAGTCATCGCTGAGACCATAGCCTCATGACGTTGACGCTCCGAAGGCTGCTCGAAAATGCCCTGCAATGACTCCATCATCTGAGATGCTGATGCCATAGGTTCATGCTTTGCAGCAAGAACCTTGGACATCCATGCTAGCAAGTACCAGCGGGCCTTCTCATTAGCTGCGACCCATTTTTGGTAGGCATCACGCACAGCTAGGCCAGTATTTCTGACCGGCTCGGGAGGACACTCCTCCGTTAGGAAAAAATTTAGGTCTTCACAGACCAGGATAGCGTTCATGTTACTTTTCCACTTAACATAGTTTTCTCCCGTTAATTTATCGTTTGAGAGTATGAAAATAATTGGAGAAACCATGGCTGAAAAATAAAATAAACATGCATTTAACATTCATTCATCGCATATTAAATTTATCAAATAATTTTAGCATAAAATTACACATGATGCATGAACCATGAATAACGAATTAGAAGAGAATTACTATGCCACAGAAATCTATCATCCCATAAATAAGTGCTGCCACATGGTATGTCAAGTATTTGCATGATAGATCGAGACAATCTCAATTAATTAATATATGCGGGAATAACTCTTATTCATATATTAACCAACTACCGTTTGATTCGATCAAGGAATTTAGATTAACAGTTAATCATTCCTTTGTGAGTGTGACCCGTCGTTTCAGGACCCATGGACTTAACTAGTGAAGTATCGTCGTAGGGTAGGTCAGTTCACCAGATACATCTAGAATCCCTATCCTCTCGGAATCCAAACCTGATATTGACCCAAAATGGACACCATCCGCAGGGGGACGAAAACAAAGTCGTCTCGAGGCGCCTTTTGAATCTCACGTTTTCGGACTAACAACGGAGATCGCAAGATATACTGTCGTATATCACTCTCCCACTCACTCAAGGTTTCTATTTATAAAATATCTAATATTTTAATTTAACTAGTGTGAATAAATTTATGACAGCTAAATCATAACTCTTATTTACACTAGTTCACCATTAGTGACCTAACCAATTTTAACTCTTAAAATTTGTATCACTAATTACCATTAGTCTCTATTAATTGTATTACTCAATTAAACTAATTTAATTATAGTGGAATTAGTGACCTATTATATTTTAACTCTTAAAATACCAGAACACTAATTGGTTTAAAATATTAGAATCCTAAAATGGTCAAGATTTAAATTAAACCATTTAATTAATCTAAGTGCGTTATAAAATCCAATCGTACGTGGAATTTTATCCTGAGTACAGACCACATTACCGTCCATTCAGATTCGGCTATGGAATTTATATCCGGGTTTCCATCCTATATATCAATGGAATTTATGTTGCACTTATTAAGCCCAATATATTAGAATTCATATTTTAAACCTTAAAGCCAATTAATCCAATTAATTTTTTCCATGCATATCATATTCTTATTTAAATATTTTAAATCACATAAAATCATATTTCATGTCTATAATGATAATGCATCTAAAGCATGTTATGACATGTGAAATGCAAGAGCAGGTACCCTAAGCTATATGACATTTTATTTAAACATTTCGAATTAAACATAGATATAACATAAAAATTATTTTACATTGACCAGACTCTTATTTTTCCAATACTAATCTAATTAGTACAGAAATTCCCAAGGCATCCATTGGTCTTCAAATCACACTCCAATGTGGTGTCGGCTCCTTTTGCGACTTTGGTGCTCCAAATTACAATGATTGAAATTTTACATTCGAAATTAAAAATTATAACAATTGTAAACAATGGCCTTATGGCCTTACATCCCAAAATCAAAACCAACTAAAAAAATAAGAGCCGAAAAAATTTACGACCAATGTAAAATACATCCATCACATGAAAAAATAATAAGCATTCATCACATGAATATTATTTTGTGCGTACTCATCTAAACATGCATCTCAATATTTATAACTCATATAAATATATAAAAAATAGAAACTTTAAATGAAATAGAGAAGGGTTAAGAACACTTTTCAACCATGCTCTCGATGCCAATTGTAGGAAACATTTTCCTTGCGCAGTGGAAACGACTTAGGCACACAGATCGGACTTGAAATTTTTTTCTTCTCTTCCCACTTGATGGCCGAATATGACCAGCAGTATCACTGAAGTTTTTCTAGTGTTTTGAACAAAATTTCAGTCCTGGAATAGCCCCAGAACCGTCCCCGAATAGCAGTGAAAATACTAGACTGTTTTGAACACAAATAGCGCCCAACTCACACCCAATGCAGTCTCAAATTGGCATGAAATGCAGTGATATACTCAGGTCTAATTTTTCAAAGAAAAACAACCCAACACAATCCCAATAGACTCCTATTTGTTTCCTAAAAATTCTGGATAAATACGAGACTAAATCGAGCCCAGAAACACTCGAGCAAGAGGCGGCAGTGAGCAAAATTAAGGCACACTGCCGTGAGTTTGAGAAGAAAGAATAAATTCATATTTTGGTTCAACACCACAAAGTCTTACGAGCTATATCTCGTTACCAACGGAAACTATTGTGGGCTAGACTCACTAAATTAAATCCATATACTTTTTAGAGATTAAATCATACTTGTATTTTTTATTTTGATTTTCTTCTTGTACTTTCTTTTTGGGTTTCTCAACACTTGAGAGAGAATGAAAAGGAAGAAGATGGAGGCTAGGGTTCTAAAAATTAGATTAGCCAAAAAGAAAATCCAATTTTCTTTTTATATTTAGGGTTATTAATTTTCAAAATTAACAAACCCTTCCCCTCCCCTCCTAATATAAGTTTCGGCCAAGGCATGCATTTTTACATTAATTTTATAACATAAAATTTGATTACCATAATGAAATATATGTTACAAAATTAAAAGTGTAATTACCTTTCAAAAAGTGTAACCATAAAATTTAAATCCAAGAGTTTTAAAACCTAGCATAACTCACCAAGGGTTTCCAAAACCCAAGATTTGGAAATTCCAAATTTGGCCTCATTAAATTATATCATATATAATTTAATTTTATGCATTCAATAATTATCATATAATTATTAAAATCATATATTAACATTTAATATATAGTTCCAAGTGTGATAAAATAATATTTATATATATGTGAGTATATAATTGGACTATCCAATTATACTAAATCTGTTATAGTATATCGAGCTAGCACGAGGACCAAATGGACTTACGGTTCTGAGCTCCAATAATCTCGAAATATTAATTAAGCTCTTAATTAAATGTTCTGAATTATTAACTCCGGGTTATTCCACTAAAAAATCCGAAGCTGCACTCTCGTTACCGTAGATAGTATATTAAGCCGAATCAAATCGGTGTCCATCGATATAGTCACTACATACGAATTGACCCTTCACGAGTATCTCGTAATTAAAGCAGGGTCATAATGTCCGTTATACCCTTCTAATTATTTTTACCTTAAGTACCATTGATTCTCTAATGAATGATTTATTCATAACCATTATGAATTTTAATCTTTCTATTTGTAATAGAAAGACTTGAGCGCTCTAACCGTTCAAGCAC
Source organism: Zanthoxylum bungeanum (assembly GCA_019454045.1). Lineage (NCBI taxonomy): Eukaryota > Viridiplantae > Streptophyta > Magnoliopsida > Sapindales > Rutaceae > Zanthoxylum > Zanthoxylum bungeanum. The sequence continues at coordinate 124,737 of SKCR01006516.1, forward strand.
CGAATCAACCCTTAAGAAAGATACTCCTCTACTTCTTGCAAGAATGAGTGAACTCCATGTCTATGTAAAATGTCCCCAACTACACACCATACTATGCCCCCAAAGTACGTAGCTATTGGTCGGGACAGCTACACCAACCTCACCTTTGTAAATCAAAGGACATAGCATGCCATGCAGGAGTTTGTAGTACACTCATGATTAAGATCAATCCATAGATGACCATCTAGTAGATCGAAATGACTTTCTTTATTTAACATATATTATAAGAAACTCATTTCTATCTGGGTCCAGTCCTATATGATCACATCATACAAGGTGCGTCCATTCTCATGTCTCTATATGGACGATCCCGGATCAAGGTCGCTATACAATTATAGAATTGACCGCAGCTATAGATAAACCACAAATAAAGTACCCGCTTTGTTTGCACTCTATGGACTATTTTAGATTACCAACTTTAGACTTGAATCCTCTTGTGTATAACACTCATCACTAAATCTGAAGGTACATGTGTAATCTAAGGTAATCAAGATAATTTAAAATATGCGAAATATAAACAAACAGTTTGATAAATGAATAATGCATCATTTTATTTTATAACATATAAAACCGTTTACATTACATGAAGCTCTATGGCATATATCCCAACAATATTTCCATGGAGGTAAGTTATTCAGAATAATAATTACGGGCCACATGCTGTAAGAATTGTACATATTCCCAAACAAGTTAAAACCATCGGAGGCGAGGCCTAACCTGACATTACATGGATCCTCGACGAAAAAAGGGTACATATCATCAAATTCCTTCTACTCGGTTCCATCCGCAGGATGTCTAAGTATGCCCTCCGCATCGACCCTTTTTCGTGATGCCACCTTATGTCAGTCGTTGTGTGTCGTGACATGAACAACCTCTGCAGCCTGAGCGTTAATGAGAAATATCGTAATATCTTCTGAGGTACTTTCTTCCCAAAATCATGAACTTTGTATCGATTTTTACCACAAATCGGACAATATTCAAGTGATTCATACTCGGCACGAAATAATACACATTCATACTTACAAACATCAATGGATTCATACCCCATTTTCATATCACGTAATATTTTCTTTGTCTCGTAATATGACTTAGACAATTCGCTGCCAACCGGTAACATTTGGCCAAGTAAGTTTAGCATCATATCAATACTTTTGTTGGTCATTCTGTTCATCACTTTAATGTGCAGTAGTTTCACAACGAAATTCAAGATCGATATCCCAGCACCTTAAAATGGTATTTTTTATGCCTCCTCAAGTAGTTGACTAAATAAATTTTGATCATTTCCATCTAACACTGGTATGTCACTGCCAACACTATGACCGACTTGTGGACCTTGTAGGTCGCGTAAAACATCAATTATCTCATCATTTGCAGGTTGATTGTAACCACTACTCCCTTCACCGGAATCAATAAACCGTGATTGAGAATTATACTGCTCACCATGATAAATCCACGTACGGTAAGTTGGTGATATTCCCGGTATGTATAAATAATTCTCAACTTCATCTAACCATTTCTTTTTCCTATTCAAACAATTTGTACATGAACACCGAACATGACCTTCTACATCAATGGGTTGCTTTGTCGATTCCATGAACTCATAAACTCCATTATGTATTCAACACTCAATCTATCCACTGAGCTCATCCAATTTCTATCAATTTCAGCCAAATATCTACATATAAAAAAAATATAATTATTAGATATTATATTAAACTCATCAACATCACCAATTCATTAATTTTTTATTTAAACATACGGATATTTCGTTAATTAATTAATTAATTATAAAAAAACTATTCTTATATATATGCATCATAATCAACTAACAACAAATTAACTAACTAACACAATGTATAAATAAAGATTTAAAAAAAAAATTAGAACCCTAATTTTTTAATAATAAAGATATAAAAATATAATTATTAGATATTACTTTATTTTTATAATTATTAGACATTATATTAAACTCATCAACATCAACATACACACAATTAATTAATTAATAACAAAAAAAACTAATCTTACTCACATATATCCATCATAATCAATTAACAATAAATTAACCAACTAACACAATGTATATAATAAAGATAATTATAAAAAATTAAAACCCTAATTGTTGAGAAAGATTAAACTTAAATTAATTAAGTGAGAGTGATTCAAATATAAGGAAAAATAAAGAGAGATGTAATAAAAATTACCTTGTGAAAAATTGGAGTTTTATTGAAAATTTATAGGAAAATTGTGAGTAAAACTTGTAGAGGAGAGAAAAAGTAGAGGGGAAAGAAGTGTCATCGTTTTTTGGGATTTTAATAACCTTTTAGCGTCGAATTTTCCTTATTCGACGCTAAATGTTAAGATTTTAGCGTCGAATTAAATTTTCGACGTTAAAGGTAACAAGATTGTCAGTGGAGTTTCGGAAACCTTTAGCGTCGATAATATTTTCGACACTAAAGGTACGACTTTTACCATCGATATTTTAATTTGACGCTAAAGATTAAACTTTTAGCTTCAAATATACATTTCGACAGTAAAGGTAAGTGGGTTTTTGGTGATGTTGTCAGAAACCTTTAGTGTCGAAACTAATATCGACGCAAAATATACGACTTTCAGCGTCGATTTTATGACTAGACGCTAAAAGTTTAACCTTTTGCGTCGAATTATAAAATCGACGCTAAAAATTTGGATGCTGAAGGTCTATTTTCTTGTAGTGCTGCCCTACAACTACCATCTCTCTCTCTCTCTCTCTCTATATATATATATATATATATATATATATATATATTTGTTTTTGGTGGTCAAAAACAAAAAGTGAAACATCTTTTTTTAATGTTAAAAGGAATTCTCTGAGAAAATTAAAGTATACAATTGTGTTGTGAAAAAATATGAATTTATTTTATTATTTATATGAAAAAATCATAAATTATTAATACATATTTGGTTAGATCCATGAAAGACCCAAGAGTATAATATGAAGAATAAAATGGCAGTGGAAAGTGGTAACAATATATATAGAATTCGGTGCCCCCAGAGATTGTGGTTTGGTGACAAAGGGTGTAAGACTTGATTGCTAAGTCTTGAGTTTGAGTACATATGATGTATTTTTTGTAAGAGTTTGAGACAGTCGGGGGTTTTACATACTTTACTTAAGTTCAGAGTTTTACATACTTTACTTAAGTTCGGATAAGATGATTTGATGGCGAGATTTCCAACGTTTCCAAAAAAAAATATAAAATTTGATGCTGTTTACACCCTAAAATATATTGTGAGCATCATTTTACTCTGTATATATATATTGAACAAATATCATCATCATCATCATTTGTAAAAACGAAGATATAAATCTCTTCCACACATATTTTATTATAAAGAAAAAGAGAATTTGGTCGCTCCTAATATATGTATAAATACTAATTTTCAATTAAGGCAATAAAATCATGTTCAAAGACTATGAGAACAAGGTGATTAATTTTTAAAATAATTAGAGACTTGAAACACATATCAAATACATTTTCCTTAAAACGTTAATTGCCCCCTCTCGAATGTGATTTGCTTGGGATATACTAACAAGTTGCTTTCAGGATATGACAACCCTAAAACGAACATGAACATGCACTAAATAAACAGTGAAGAATTTGTAGGAAGAATAATAGAAAACTTTCTGGCAAAATATCGAATGAGAGAAAATGAAAAATAATATGCTTAATTTTGAATTTTATGTATCAATTTATAAAGATTATGCAACCATTGAAAGCATATTTTCAATTATTTAACTGTTATTTGAACATTATCTGCTAACATAATTTCAAATAATTGTAATGTTTCATTTGAAATTCAAAATAAATAAAGTAAGGGTATCTAAAATCTTAAAGGAAGATCGAATGCTAATAATTATATATAAAATTCAAAATAAATAAAGTATGGGTATCTAAATTTATAAGAAAGTTAAAAAATTAATAATTACATGAATTTTTTTTTTATTCAGTCATCCTATCTTCAGGAATTGAAATCAAGACATATTTTATAAAATATGGGTATCTAAACTAAGTGAGCTAGACAAAATTAGCTAGCAATTGTTGATAATATTCAAGCCTAATTATATTCTTGAACCTCATTAAAATTTTTGATAAAGATTTAAAAACAATACATCTGTCAAAAATAGTTGGAGTAGGTAGTCGAAGCATATATACGTAGTTAATTATTCAATTAATAAAGCATAAAAAAAACCGACCATAATATATTTGTCTTGATATGCATGGGTAAATTCCATGCATCATTTTCTCTATATATATGTTCGAAATACCAAAGCAAAGAAATTAAGACTATCAGGATCACCACTTAAATTTTTTCATTCAAATCTTTCCAAATAATTTTCTTTCTAATATATATTAATGAAGCCGCTGTCTTCTTTTACTACTGTTTTTGCGTTTTGTTTGTGCATAAAATGTATGGCAATAGAGGTACCTGAAAATGAAACGTTTCCGGCAGTGATCGTTTTCGGAGATTCCATAGTTGATACTGGGAATAACAACAACCTGAGGACGATTGTTAAGTGCAATTTCGTTCCTTATGGCAAGGATTTTAAAGGAGGTGTGGCTACCGGAAGATTTTGTAACGGCAAAGTTCCCTCAGACCTAATAGGTACTACTTGTAAGAATTTATATATAAGTGAATTTTTATAATAATTTATTATTCTTTATACACGCGTAACATAAGATTATAATAAGCTTAACACTTCTCAGTTAAGTACTGCATTCAAATTCCTCATTTTCTCCCTAAAACAAGAAACATTCGTCTACTGACTAGGCACTATGTGATATATAGTCCTTTCTCAAATAGTAGTACGAGGCATATTGGTTTATTCAAAAGCTAGGGGTGGGGAGGAAAACACTGAACCAAAACCGATTCAACCGGATCATTCGGGTGTATAGGTTTTGGTTCGGTTTTTAGGTAGATTATTTAAAAATTGACGTGTTCGGTTTAGTTTAAATTCAATTTGTTTAATTAAAATCCGAATAATTATTAAAAAAAAATTATCCTTTATAATGTATAATTTGATTAGTTGGAACTTGGAAGGTTGAATATGTAATTTTGAGTTAATTAAAAAAATATTTTTAAAAAACTTAAATTGAACCGGTCTAATTTTGGTGTGGTTTGGTCTATATCAATAACATTTCAAACAGTTTGGTGGTGTAGAGATCAGGATCTCACCTTGAGATCCTCAGTTCGAATCTAGGGAGTGCATTTCTTGTAAGAGTTTGGGATAGCGGGAGGTTTTACCTGCTTCGCTTAAGTCCGGTAGTGGTGATTTGGCGGTGGGTTTTCAACGATTTTTAAAAATAATAATAATAAATAACATTTCAAACAGTTATTGTTTTTTTGAAAAAAAAAATCATATAACTCGGTTTGATAAAAACGAACCCAACCGAAAAATGATTACCCCTACCAAAAGCAAAACTTTACGGATCTAGCCCTAAAGCAGACATTAATATGATACCGTATCAGAGTTAACTGAAGTCTATAGTTTTACACAATGAATGCTGGAGAATTCGTAGCATATGCGTTGTCTTCAAAATACCCTTTCATATATTCATTTTATATATATATATAGATTGCTAACTTTTAGTAAATACGCATTCAAAAAATTGCCTTCTTAGTCGTGCTCATTATTCATTATATATATATATATATATATTTATTGCTGACTTTTAGTAAATTTATTGTTTAAATAATAAAGCTGAAGAATTGGGAATAAAAGAAGTAGTGCCAGCATATTTGGATCCGACTTTATCATCTCAGGATCTGCCCACTGGTGTATGCTTTGCTTCTGGTGGCGCCGGATACGATCCTATGACTGCCAGTCTAGTGGTACGTTCATCTTCCCTCTTTTCAATTCATTCAAATAAGGGAGAACAATTAGTATTTTAAAAGGACAAAAATAAAAAAAAAATATAAGATTTTTAATTAATTCTATAATAGTAAAGTATCAAGGGACAATGAAAGTAGTAAAATGATAATAAGCTAAAACGACCCAAGTTTCAATCTCCCAAAATAAATATGCACATGTATTCTAAATGATTATTTTGATCATAAATAGCATATACAACATTATAGCCATGGCCTCTAACTTGGTGTAAAATATCAGTCAGTGCTATCATTATCCGATCAATTAGAGTACTTCAAAGACTACATAATGAAGCTGAAGCTATTTGTTGGAGAAAACAAAACCAACTTCATCTTGGCCAAAAGTTTGTTTCTAGTCGTAGCCGGCAGCGATGACATTGCTAATACCTACTTCACGCTTCGTGCAAGAAAATTACAATATGATATTCCAGCTTATACTGACCTCATGGCTACCTCAGCTTCTGATTTCTTCGATGTAAGCTTTCATATTTCTGTCTTTTTCCTTCTTATAGCGATAGTCTTGTGCACTGGTTATGACATTTTTTTAATGATTTTGAAGGAGCTTTATGGATTGGGTGCACGAAGAGTTGCAGTTTTTAGTGCACCTCCAATTGGATGTGTGCCAGCACAAAGAACTTTAGCAGGAGGAAATAATAGAACCTGTGCAGAAAATTTCAACCAAGCAGCAGAATTATTCAACAAAAAATTGTCTGCAAAGTTGGATTCTATCAAAAGCAGTTTTCCCGAAAGCAGGATGGTGTATATAGATGTCTATAACCCTCTACTCGATATCATTCAAAACCCTAAACAACATGGTAATTGAAACTTTTGTTTTAATTAATTTTCTAAATATTATTTGTTAACTTGCAATCTGCTTAACCATGGGTTCGAATCTTAACAACAACTTCTCTGTGTGAAAGAACAAGGTAAGATTACGAACATTAGAGCTTTCCCTGAGCCCTTTATAACGGAAGTCTAGTATACTGAGTATGACATGTTGAGGAAAATATCTTTGAGAAGTGATATTGGAATCTAAATACAAGTATAAGACAACCATCAACACATAAGTTAGATTTTGGGTTGAATTAATCTCATGAATTTTAACATGGTATGTAAGTCAACATCATGTATGAGAGGGCCCACACTACTTACCCACTTGACGTAGACCAAACAAAAGACTTGACATATACGTTAGGGGGAATATTATTGCGGAAAATAACCCACATCAATTGAGAAATGATATTAGTCGAAAACTGTTGCTCATAAAATTTCAATACTGACATTTAATTTATTTTCTAAGGGTCAAAGCACTTAATAATATTTATCTGGCATGGATGGATGCAGGGTTTGAAGTTGTGAATGAAGGGTGCTGTGGCAAAGGGAATATAGAGGTAGCAGTACTATGTAATGGATTGACTTCGACGATTTGTTCAAAAGATTCAAGTTATGTTTTTTGGGACAGTTACCATCCCACAGAAACAACCTACAGGGCCCTTGTCTCGTCGCTAATTGGGAAATATGTTGGTAAGTTCTTCTGAGTGCCCACGTGGGAAATATATATGTGCTTCACCCTTAATCTTTTAGACAATTTAATCGTATGTATATGATATGAGTTTTATCTGGGAATATGTCAAAATTCTCTCTGTAATTTATTTATGGTGGGAGTTTTCGTAATTGGATACCATTTTATATAATGAGTTTATCTTGCAGTCCTGGTTTTGGTGAAATAATTGAATACAGAATTAATACAAGTAATCTGTACTGAATTAACGCAATTACAGATTAATACAAAATTATTTTATAACTATAAACATAATCTTGGCGTTAATTCTATATCTTACAACTTGCATATATATATTTTCATCAACATATTTAAAAGCTTGTTTTTCGGACCTAATTGAACCGACATATTTCATAAATATCAAAAGCTCTGTGTTTTTTTAAAAATGATTGTTTTATTACCGATGAAAATGGCCAATTTCCGTTTTAAAATTACCGAGTATATATATAACTTCATAAATGTTTATCAAAATATGGAATAAACTACAAAATATTCAAAGTTTAAGAAATTACACTATGCTAAAAATTATCTTTATTTATACTAATTTAGTGCCAATAAATAATTTTACTGACACTTTTTATTAGTGTTACTTTGTTCATGACACTTTTTAATAGTGTTTTTAATACTGATTTCACAAACAAGATATTAATTCAACAATAAAATACAATCTTTCAAGTAAACAAAATACCATAGTACTCAATAATAATCCTAAAATTACCTACAAGCACACTCAACAAACTTCGGGATAGAGAAATTGACACCGATAATTTATAGTGGTTCGGCTTGGAGGAGAAATTGCCAATCTCATTGCAGAAAACACATGATTTGAAGATTAAAACCATTTTGCACATGACCCTAATGCATATATATGAATGTGCATGAGTCTTATGAGTTTAGAGACTTACTTACAATGAGATCCCTAAGCTATAAGACTACACTAGATATTCAACATTTGACGTTTGAGCCTTCACATCCATTTTGCTCTTTACCACCAAGTTGTTTCGACATCTTTTTGTAAGTTCACTAATACGCATCAAAGTCTTCCGCGTTGCATCATCAAAATCCATCATTGAGTGTTATGACGCTAACAATCTCCACAATTTTTATGATGACAACCTTTAATACTTGTGAGCTTTGAGAGTTCCAAATTTGTTGACGATTATGAACCCCCTTAATATTAGCTCCCTCTCAATATGTGATTGCCATTCAATATAGCTCTATAAAACTTTTAGACAAACACATTATTACAAATTTGATACCTCTTAATACAATGGTGAGAGTATACAAGTTTTATCTCTCATTTTATGATTTCTCTTCCTTTGACATTATCAAAAAGGATGGAGAAGTAAAAGTTAAGTACAAAGAGATACCAGACAATATGTGCACAAAACGTTATGTTTATAACCATGCACACTTAGTATTTTCCATACAATTCTCCCATTTTATCATACAATCTAGAATACATGCAAGGATCATTAAAATCATCCAAATTATACCAATATCCATGCATTTTATTTTCAATCAATAATGATCAATGGTAAGATACATCAAAATTAATAATTCAAAAGGATCACACATATCATAAATGGTAATGAGACCTATGTGATACCAGTTGATACCAAATGAAATTAATGGTTTGACAAAAATAATTTAAGATCAATTTAGGCAATGTATGCAAAAGTTCAAATAATTTTAGCTCAAATGCCCAATCGATAGTAAGCTCACAATCAAGTTTAATTCATGTCAAACAAATTTAATCATACGTATATAAGGTGGAGGAAACGGTACCAATGTTTCCTTATGCATGGATTTTACCTTTTACTGTTCTCACTAAGTGACAAATCTACCATTCTTAAAAATTCATCCGTTTTTGAGGTAGAGATTGATATTCTTCTTTTTGAGCTCTTTCCTCATTTTGTGTTGAGTCATTATGATCATTTCACATTTCTCATTGATGTCTATTCCCAAAGCTTCCCCTACAAAATCATTTAAGTACATTTTGGTAATCAAACTTTCTTGGGTCTATTAGGGGTGTTCACGAATCGGGTCGGGTCGGGTTTTCAGAATTGTTTTTGACCCGATCGGGTCGGGTCATTCGGGTCGTCTGACCCGAAACCTGAAATTTGAGGAGGTGACCCGCGCGGGTCGGGTCAAAAAAACTGCGGGTCGGGTCGGGTCAACATAATATATAGTAAATATAATATATATATTTTTTATTGAGAGAAGACTTTCAACATTGCATGCAGCAGAAATGGTTAAGAATTAACAAACTTTCAAAGAAGTCTCAGGTTCGAATCTCTACAACACTTGATTTTTTATTGAAAAAATAATTTCCCAAATCGCAAGTTGTGAGACTCGAACATGCAACCTTCTTCAACTTATCCAAATAAGCTTACCATTTGTGCTACGCCTTCTTGTTGTTAAATTCGTACCACTAAAAATATATATATTATAATATAATATCATTACATCGGGTCGGGTCGGGTCAGACCCGAGTTTGCTGAACTAAACCCGTGACCCGATCCGAAATTTCGGGTCGGGTCGGGTCAGACCCGAAATTAAATTTTAAAATGGAGAAACCAGACTGGGTGGGGTCGGGTCGCTGCGGGTCGGGTCGGATCGCGGGTCGACCCGACCCTATGAACACCCCTAGGGTCTATAGAGGTTAGTCTTGGTTCTTTGGGGAACCCATGCATTTACTTTAATATTTTTGTAAATGCAATCAAATATTTTTTGTCCTTTCCTATTGCATGCATGACATGTGATATTTTCATCAAAAGTGACATGTGCATGAGAAGAGGATGCTTTTACAAAATAATTCTTCTAAAATATCCTTTTGATATAAGGCTTATATCCAAATCATTCTCTATTAAATGCACATCTTTGAGATTTTAGTAGCTTTACAAATTAAACGTAATCTGTAATTTTCTCAAAATATATATTCCTAAATGCAAGTTACTAATTGATATACAAATATTAAATATAACTTACGATAAATAAAGAGTCAAGGGATATAGAAATTGACACTGATGATTTATAATGATTCGGCCAATAATGTCTACGTCCACTCCTTCAAGCCGCGCTTGAAGCTTTCCACTATGTCAAAGTGATCGCACACATTTTGCATGAAAGTTTTTTGTGGCTCAATTCAAACCAAGAGTTTTGTCCCTAGGTTCATCCCAAACCCTTACATAAAGAGTTTTATCCATAGGTTCACTCTTAAATCTTTATAATGAGTTTTATTTATAGGCTCACTCACAAATCTTTTTATAAATCACCATTTTGAGTATGTCCACTCACAAAGTGATTTTCACAACCTCAAGTGTTTGAATATGAAAATTTATAACTCACTTTGGCACTCACAAAAGATAAAAAGATTAAAGTTGTGAGTTTCTAACCTAAGTAAACCAAGTTCATTTAAAATATATGATGGTGAGGTGTGTGAGCTTTGATTATGATGAGAGTATATGATGATAAAGTTTTAAGTTAACTATCTATTTTTGCGTTGAAAGAAAATGTGGGAAGATGTAAGAACTTGGAAAAAAATGAAATTAGGGCTCAATATATAGTGAAGGTGAAACAGTGCCTCAGCTTTCTGTCTGGGACCGGTATGTCTGTTTACAGGGACCGGTATGCCAGTCCTGTAATTCAAACGACTATATGACCGTTGAAGGTGAAAGCACACATATTGGATTATTGACCGGTATGTCGATTAGCTCACCGATATGGGGATTGGTATGAATCGTCCCGATTCTAGTAGCTATGTAAACTTCAGGCTTACCGGTATGGTGGATCGGTATGGAGTAGCCCTGTTTCAGAGAGCATGAAAATCTGCCCAAGGTAGAGCAGAGTCATCAGTATGTCGGTGTGGGAGATTGGTATACCGGTCTCAGAGTAGAAAATACAGGATTTGAAGATTAAAACCATTTTACATATAACTATAATGCATCTATATGAATGTGTATGAGTCTTATGAGCTTAAAGTACTTGAATTATACTCACTTACAATGAGGTCCCTAAACTATAAAACTATACTAGATATTATTCATTTGACGCTTGAGTCTTCACATCCATTTTGCTCTTTACGATAAATTTACTTCGACATATTTTTGTAAGTTCGCTAATGCGCGTTGAAATCTTCCACGTTGCATCATCAAAATCCATCAACCAATAAAATTTTCACCAAATTTCAATTATAATATTAGGCCATTATTTTCAAATTCCAATTTGGAACAGTAAACAAATAAATTTCTATCAAATTTTTTCGACAATAACATACCACATTTTCAGCCAATAAACAAACAATTTTTTTAAAAAAAATGCTTATATCTCAACAAACTGTCCCATAATTGTCCTCACAGCTTCAATTCTACAAATAAATATAAGAACACATTAAAAAACTACATAAGATAAATGTTTAATTTGAATTTCGTAAAAAAAGTATATTATCGGCCTGATGATTTTATGTAATATCCGGAGTTTTCGGAGCAGTTCTGGAAGGTTTCCGAATTAAAGTTTAAGTTTTGGAACCATATGATATTCAAAAATAAGAGTTTATGTGTTGGAAAATAGGTCGGAATTTTTAAAGTGAAGCTTTGTCGTGTTGGAAAACATGTGGTTTCGAGAACTGGTTAAGTGATTTCTGTTTATTTTTTTATATGTGGAAATTTTATTGTTTTGGCTATAAAAATAGAAAACGAACTCCGATTGAGCTTATTTTTAAACCATTAGACTCGTTTCTCTGAGACGAATAACTTTCGTGTTGACCACTCATTGAAATTTATATCGGAAAGGGCTTATAAAATATGAATTTCCAAGAAAACGCCATGGCAAAAGCCTATCAATAATTTTACGTGGGTCAAAATATAATCAAACCAACCTTTATTATCTTCTATAACCCTAAAGATAATAAAGTGTTTGTATCAACAAGGAGTATTACATCAAAGAATGCAAACCTCATAGTTACATTGTACTTGAGGAATTACTTACGGGTTTAGTAAGTACACTGTCAATAATAATTGTTAACAATAACATAGTACCTTTAACATCTAAATGTCAAATGCACACATATCAAAATGATCTACCACTTGGATATAATGGGAAGGTTGTAAGTTGTCACCTCTAGTGTTGGTGTAAATGACTTATTGACCTATCGTAATACAATGGATAATTCTAATAAAGAGGAATGACTCAAAGTTATGAATCTCGAGATGGAGTTTATGTGCTCCAACCCAGTTGAGAATTTGTAAACCAACCTGATGGAGTAAAACATATAAGTTGTATGTGGGTCTATAAAAGGAAGAGAGAAGTAGATGGGAAAGTTCAGACCTTCAAAGATAGATTACTGTTAAAGTGTTATACCTAGAAATAAAGAGTCGTTAATGTGAAGACTTCCTATATGATGTAACTAGAGAGATTAATAGCCTAAGGTCAACAAAAAAAGGTTCGAAAGCTAGAAAGGTCCATTTATGGACTCAATCAATCATCTCAATTTTGGAATATAAGATTTGATACAACAATCAAGTTTTATGATTTTGAGCAAACCGTAAATATGCCTTGTGTCTACAAGCACCTCATTGATAAGAATATAGTTTTTCTCATATTATACGTTGATTATATGACATAAGATGGAAAGGTATATTTATGGACTTAAGTAAGTATCTCGATCTTAGAATACAAGACATGATCAAACAATCAAGTCTTATGACTTTGAGCATAACGTTAATGAGCCTTCTGTTTGTAATATACATAATTTAGAATACTTTCGAAAGATTTTCAGATCAAAATTTAGGTCTCAAAATGATACGATGTTGGAGAAAAAGAGTTTAAGTTTTGAAAAATAGGTTATAATATTTAAAATTGGAATTTCTTTGATTTGAAAATCGCGTAAATCGAAAGAACCGGTTACTCGAATTTCTTTATTTTTCTATATGTTGAAAGTTAATTTTTTCAACTATAAAAATAGAAAATGAGCTCATATTAAGATGATTCTTGAACCATTGGACTCATATTTTCGAGATAAACAACATTCATGTTGAATATTTTTTGAAATTTACATCAGAAGAGCTTTACAAATGTTAATTTCCGAAGAAGTGCAATGTTAGAGACCTATTTGCAATTTTTACAGAGACTGTATTGTAATTTTCAAAAAATATACTGTAAATACCATGAAGTTTTCATAAATTACGAAATGGTCAGAAATTATAAAACTTCTTCTCCTGACCCCTCCCATACGTGAAGAAGAATATGGGCTTGTCCGTTGGCCATACGGTACCGCCGGCTGGTGCAATAGCCCAAATAGGTGCGCTTTGCCACCCTCCATGTAATGGTGGTCGGCGGCAGTCCCAATGTCACTGGAGATGGCCGAAAAATGGAGAAAATATGCTTGAGCTTCATATCTCAGTTTTGGCTCATTATTTCGATTCACTGTGAAACCCACCGAATCAAAACTCGTGGAACGTACTACTGTAGTGTCAAATGACAATCAATTTTACGTAAAATGAATTAAAAATAAAAGGTGAACATTAATACCTATTTGCACAGTTTCTTCGATTTGAATTATGTCAATTCCCACGCGTTCGTGGGAGCATTAAAAGTCTTCGGGTGCTTTCGAAATTTTGGTAAGACATCATGGTAAAATATTCACTATTTTAGTGTAGTTAGTTTATATATGGATGCTTCCAGTAGTTTCGTAACGTAATATATTGATATGTATAATTTTGAATGAGCTAGAATGTATTGAATTTGTGTTGTTGGCAAAATTCGTGTAAAATATGAGCTAATTAGATTGATCATGTGGATTTCACATACGTCGATGTTCTGATGAATTTAATTATAGATATGAGTTAATTATGATGATATGATTATAATTAGATGATTTCAGAAATGTTCTGGAAGATTCATGATCATTCTGTAGCATTTTTTGGAAACTTTTTTAGAAGATTTTCTAGAAATGCATAATTTGGGAAATCAAGCTAACTGGTCAATTTAGGATAGTGTATAATGATGAAATAAGAGTACTAGACTTGTTTTGGGTGGAACATGAACAATCCAAAAACTTCCAGATTCATCCGCATTATTTTCAGACTTTTCAGAAGATTTTCTGAATTTTACTGGGAAACTGAATCTAATGCTTTGAATATGTTATACTTGATGTGTTAACAGTAATGAAACTAAAATCGTGGAAAATGGACTTGATTTGGTTGTTTTAAGAAAGTCAGAAAGTTGATATTTAGTTAGTTTTCCATAATGTAACAACCCTAACCGTCCATGTTTTGTGTTATAGATGGAGGAAGAGAAATACTAATAAGGGACCGCAGCTAAGTACCTCACCATGGATTTACCTTGGATAAACATTATAATAGTACGGATTAGTTGTAGATACATATTGGTGAGTGCTTAAATTATTATGTATAGATATAAGTTATTAGAAACATGAATTGAGAATTTCAAAAGTAGTATAGGTGTATGTAGAGTAGCATAACAATAGTATGATATATAAAATGTGTGTGTGTTCATATGTATGTATATGTGTGTATACGTCTACATGACTTTTAACAATTATATTTGTAAAAGGAATTTATTAGTAATAGATTGAAAACTAGAACTTGACTACCAAGTTTAGATATTGAGTTAATGTAAATGACTTTGATAATTATAACGTCATAGCTATGAGTATCCCGATGTTGGGAATCAGAATTCGATATAGTAGAATGTAGTTGCTCTTTAAAGAGTATAGACATTGATATATGTATTTGAACTCCATATCGAAATGTTTGTGTGAAGTTTTTGTGTTTGATCTGTGATGATGATGACATGTTTAATGTTTGATATATGGTTGAGACTTTGATGTGATGTGTTTCAAACACTCACCTCAGCATGTATAGCACACTGTCAGTTATGATTTAGATTTAAAGTTTCGTACATTTTCAGCCAAAGTCAAATTTTAGTACACGAGTTTTAGAAACATTTTCAGAAATACTTTGAAATAGATTTCAATTCTATTTTTGCCTGAAATAGTTCTGATCCAAGTGTGGAGCCAGTTGTATAAAATGTTGTCCCTAGTGGAGGAGTTATAGTCTCGTGAGGGCTTACAACAACGATACCCACAAACGTTTTACAAAAGTAAAAAGATAATAAAACTAATGCACACAAAAGCAAAAAGACAAGAGAAAAGAGAATACAGAATTTAGTGACTAATCAGGTGAAACTTTTACTCCAAGTTACTAGTTGTTTTATTTCTTTCTAAATTGCTGAATAAGTAAATTCTCCGATTATATTTACCATTCTCCATATGAATTTACCACATCAATCTTATTGGTGATCAGACAACAAGAAACATTAAGCTTAAGACTTAATAAGTAAACCTTTAAATTACCCAAACTATAAAATAACCCCTTATAAACCGGTGATATTAGAATTCATCACAACCCCAGATAACTAACACATAACTAGGGCTAGTAAAAACTTAAATAAAATAAAAGACATAAAGTAAAATGCTGAAAAGTAAATGACGGAAAGTAAATGCTGAAAGTAAATTGCTGAAAAGTAAATGCTGAAAGTAAAATGCTGAAAGTAAATTGCTGAAAAGTAAATGCTGAAAGTAAATTGCTGAAAAGTAAATGCTGAAAGTAAATTGCTGAAAAGTAAATAAAGTAAAAGTACAATAAAAGAAAATGCTGAGGTAAAAGGATCCACTTTTATTACTTCTATTTTAGATATCTCCCTTAATATAATATATTAACTTTGCATGATAATTACCAACCAGCCATATAGGCGATATCCAGATTAAGTCAAATTAATAATTAATTACCAACCGACCAATCAGGCGGTATCCAGTTTAGTCAGGTTAAAACCAATTTAAATAATTACCAACCGACCAATATGGCGGTATCCTCGTTAAGTCAGGTTTTAACTAGTTTATATATTATAATTAAGGAAGATTAATCTAAATATTAGTAATAAAAGTTTTACCTTTTACCCCAGCAAAGGGGAGTTACCTCCTCATTACTGAAAAGTAAAAACTGAAAATTAAAGAAAGAAAAGTACTGTGCGTAAAAGTAAATTGCAGAAAGTAAAAACTGAAAAGTAAAGAAAAGAAAGTGCGAAAGCGGAAATTAATTACTGAAAGCTGTAAATAAACAAACAAGATACAATCTTCTTAGTATTCTTAAGGAATTCCTTAGAAGAAAGTATGAATTTTACAAATGAAATGGCTTGGTATTTATAGGTAAAATTTTGCCTCCATCAAATCATCCACCAAATCAATTATTACTTGCTCCACTAATTGCTCCACCAAATCCATTATTAATTGCTCCACTAATCTCTAATCATGTTTGGTGATGATTTGATAATTTTTATTATTTATTTATTAATTTATGTTTTGCTTTGAAAATGATTGAAAGTGACTTTAATAATTACACACAACACACTTCTGGATAGTTCATCAATTGCGGGCATGAAATCTTCAGAATTCGAAATTATTTTGTCTTTCAAAGTTGTAGATCTTTGAGTCTTCTTTAATCTGGAACTTGAATAAGCTCAATCCGATATCAGAGTAAAAAGTTATGCCCAAAATACGACAGATGCACAAAACTGGAATTTCTAAAACTGCAATTCGTTAAAACGCCCTTTCAAGTTTCCAATCTCCAAAACTAATATGTCAAGTCCAATTTTTGCCCTTATTTGACCCATATTTTGTCCTAAATGATTTCATTAAGTCCCAATATTATTTTATCTGCAAAATAAACTAAAATATATCAAAACGTTCATCAAACCCGAGAAACTAAACAAAATATTAAGTAAAAGGGGCGGTAAATATTGATATATTTTCCGCTCATCAAATGTGCTGTTATGTTTGATGATTTGTGTGCACATTTTGCATCATGGATGTATTTATTGAAATGGGCACATACCCGCTTTATATGTACGTGATGACTGGGATGTCATAAGCTCGTAGTTGAGTATGGTTTATTGAGCCGATCTGAATATAGATGGTTGCATTGCATTACATGAAATACATGTTCATATGGTTGCTCTAATAATGAATACACATTTTGCATACCTAGAGAGAGATCCAGTGCACATGGTAGATACAAATTTGGAGCTTGGTAGACGATGATACGTAATGCCCATAGACTTTAGTTCAGACTTGAATTCAGGACTAATGGGACGACGATACAAACACCATTGGATCTTAGTTTCAGTGTCACGGGGATGGCGATACGTAACACCATATGACACTAGTTATGTGTTTAGGGAGATAGCGACATGTAGCTCTTCTAAACATCATATTTTTACAGAGGTTTTCCAGATAGGTGTTTAGGGGGATGGTAATACTTAACAACTATAATTTCATGTTTTTACAATGACTTTCTAAGTTTTTACAACGACTTTTTAAGTTTTCAGATAAAAGGATATCTAGAAAGTTTTATACAATTTCTAACAATAGAGATTTAAATGTTTACACTGAGTTTTACAGTTTTCAGATTCAAAAGTTTAGACAAGGCTTTTATAGTTTTCCCAAGGTACCGAGTTTTTGATTTCACTAGTTATGAAATCCGTCGTTTTGAAATTGATTTCATCAATTTTATTGAACTTTTCATGATGATCCTTCTTGATAAGTGTGATTTATACCCACTTATTCATACATTCTTAGCTTATTATTTTATTAGGTTTTGTGCTATTTTACGTGTTTTGTAGTTTTTTTTTTTGTTTTATTGATATGAATCATTAGAGCATGGATCTTGGGGTAAATAGACATGTTTTGGGAGCTTAAAGATACAAAGGAAGCAAGCCCCCAAGGCAAAATATGTGAAACCACACATCCTGGCAGATGAGCTAGCGTCGCGACTCCAGAAGTGACATCGCGACTCCACTAGCCATGAACAAACACAAAAAATTTTCAGGGAAGCTGGCATCGCGACGCCCCGAACGATTTTCAGACTAGAAAATCCATTTTCTACACGTAGAAGGACTCCAGAACTTCCCTATAAATACATAGTGCATCCAAAACCCTAGAGGGGGAATGATACACAACAAGAGAACTCAAAACATATAATTTAGAGAGATCCAACGAGAGGATTGAAGAGCGACAAGATGAGATGAATGCGGTGACATCAGAAAATGATATGATTCGATTCAGGTTTTATCTTATAGTTTCATTCTTTAAAATCTAATGATTTCCAATATGTTATTGACTTCATTTTTATTATTCTTTTATTTAGTCATGAATTAAATTTCTTATTCAGAGGATGATGTATCATATGCTTGAATCTATGTGTTTGATTGCCAATTAATTATTATGAAGGCTTAAATAAGTTCATTTATATTTTATTGTGTTTAATGGTTATTGCAGGTCACAAATTAGATGATTCCATGTTTTGAATCTATCACTCAGGAGAGGGGATTTTGAATATGATCTAGAAAATATAACATAGGAATTTTATAGAGTTCGAGAGGCCTATAATTCCTTTGAAATCGTTAACAAAGAATCATATAGCGTAATGAATTGTTAATTACTAGATTTTTATAGGGATATCAAAATCGATAATTAATAATATTTTCACTCGACACTCGGGAGAGAGAATAGAATAATTTAGGATTGTTGGCTTATAAACTAAGAAATTGAGTAATAATTGATTGGCATAACAAATACAAATGGGATAGTTAGGTGAAATCACACTCTAGAATTTATCTCACCATGGTTTTTCTTAATTAAAATATTTTGACTTTTCGCTTCTTTAGTTTTTGATTTTAATTTAGTTTAATTTAAATGATTTCTAAATAAAGTTAAGTTTATTAATTATGATATTTAGTATGAATTTAATTTCAATCCATGTGGTTTTGACACACTTGTTTATCCTTTACTAAAACTTGACACCGTATACTTGTGGTATGATAATCTCGCAATACTTTTGCATAACTGTTTAGTTTTATAAGATAATCGATTTCCAACATATTATGAGACTGAAATTTTATATATTAAATTTCGACATTACTTGATTTTATATACCACCACAGATTTCAAATTCAGTTTTACTCATAGTTGATTTCGATATTTTCCGACAAATGAGTTTTCTTACTTTAGAGAACCTATCTAGTTTTCAAAGATGTTTTAAAATTTTATGGTCTTTAGATATAATGACACCAAATTTTATACACACTTTGTTCCATGGGGCTAGGTACAGCTATCCCCTCATCTTGATACAGCCACAAGATGTAGATCATGTACAATTAGTCCACATATCCGGTGGAGGTATCTTTCTGAATATGGACTTTTCTAGATTCAGTGTATATATGTTGTGGTTATGGATGTGGATGATGCATGAACATAGTTTCTAAGATTTTTAGGTTTTAGTTGTAGAGAAAAATTTTCAATTTTAGTTTTTAGGGACAATGATGGATTTCAGAAATCTCAGATTCAAGATTAAATGACATGATCAGAAAGTCTATGTATAAGGTCAGTTACATTTAGTTCTTATTTGATGAATTAAATGATAGTATGCAATAAGTCATGTACTTTTATGATTTTATGTGTTAGAAACGGTTAAGTTTTCGACATTTATCTCATCAGAATATAGTTTAAGAGGATTCCAATGGATGAAATCGAGTTTGGGTATCTTTTATCACCATAAAGGTTAGTAATTCAGTAGATTAGCTTATATGTGTGGGAAAGTTAAGTATATCTACATGTGTGTGTTTACTATTTATGTATATAATAGTTTATTTGATGTTTACTTAAGACGTGAGATACTGAGTTTTTTTAGCTTACACAATAATAGTTTATTTGTTTTTCGGGTTTGCGACGGACTTGAAGAGTGAATAGTGTTTCGGTGAAGACTTTGAACACAGTGGATTGCCCCATTTGCAGTCAAGGATGTCATAGAGTTATTGTATAGTCTTAGGTCAAGTTCTGAGTTTTCACCACCATGGTTGTATTTGTTGGAGTTGGTGCTTGAAACGTCAATCTGAATAATATATTGTATATTATATTTTATTATTTACTAATAAAATAACTACAATTTCATTTTAAATCTTATTAATGGCAATGTCATTATGCATATTATATTAATATATAAATATACTAAGATTGACATCGACCTTATAATAGTTATGTAGTAATACAGGATATTGGGTGGTCTGATATTGAGATAATGTTACTATTATAAACTATTCTTAAATTAAATATTCCTAGTTGTTGGTTTTGGAATACGGTCAAATTTTTATAACCTAGAAGACTAACATGTCGTATATTAGAATTGGAGTTCCAATGGTTTAACCCAATATACCATGAGAAAAGGAAGCTCGTATAGACATGTGGGTATTCGCTGGAGCGAATACTGAATGACTCATAGGTGATTCCTAATAGTTGAAAGTTGATAAGCAGAAAATATATCAATATTTACCGCCACTTTTACTTAATATTTTGTATAGTTTCTCGAGTTTTTGAATATTTTGATGTGCTTTGTGTATTTTGTAGATAAATAAGGTTTCAGGACTCACTGGAATCAAATTAGGGCCAAAACAACGAAAAACAGACAAAAAGGGCAAAATTATCATTTACGCGTCATGACGCATAAAACTCTCTTCGTCACGACGTACGAGCATTACTGTGCTACCGACACTCATCATCGCCACGTCAGCACCATCTCATCACTTATGTCATCATGACGTCATCACAATAATTCACTCTGCCGACTCACGTCATTGCTTACGTCAGCATGATATCAGCGTCACGACACGCATAACTTCATGCGTCCCGATGCCGAGCCAATAATTCTACCGATAGCCACGTGTCATCATCTTATCAAACCTTATACACGTGTCAAGCATCAACGGCGTGTCGCGACACGCAAGGCAAAAGTTTACCTATAAATTGAGGCCGAAATCAGAAGGAAAATTCATACATTATTCTGGGGATTTCCTTAAGAATAATAAGAAAATTGTATCTTGTTTGTTTATTTACAGTTTTCTTGTATTTAATTTTTATTTTAAGCAATAGATCTTTCTTTATTTTACTTTTCAGTATGAGTAGGTAACTTCCCTCTGCTGGGGTGAAAGGTAAAGCTTTTATTTTTATAATTTAGATTAATCTCCCTTTGTTATATTGTTATAGTATATAAACTATCTTAAGACTTGACTTAATGAGATACTGCCTTTATGGTCGGTTGGACTTAAATAAATTGATTTTAACCTTACTTAATGGGATACTGCCTTTATGGTCGGTTGGAATTAATCATAAATTTGACTTAATCAGGATACCGCATATATGGTCGGTTGGTAATGTCATGCAATTTATATATTATAATAAGACATATATCAAAAGTAGAAATAATAAAAGTGGATCATTTAACCCTATCATTTTCTTTTATTGTTAATTTATCCTTTATTTTCCAAGTTTACTTTATGTCATTTACTTTATTTAAGTTCTTACTAGTCCTAGATATGTGTTGTAACTAAATACCATATCTGGGTTTGTGATGAATTCCAATATCACCATTTTATAAGTTGGTTATTTTATGTTTTGGGTAATATATTGATTTATTTATTGAGTCTTAATCTTAATGCTTCTTATTAACTAGTCACTAATAAGATTGATTTGGTAAACTTAAAATAAACTCACGATCTCACCTTGGGGCAAATGATCCTTAGGTTGATTTCCTTCCAGGATAGACATATACTTTTCGGGCGGGGGTAGCCACAATTGGAACTTAATCTTAATGAATTCAGATAATTTGGTTAACATAGACATATGATTAATTGGATTAGTTTGGGTGTTTGCATCTGACCATCGACAAAGGCTTTTGCATATTTTCATGTTACAAGTTAATAAACCGATATATTACACAAACATGAGATAATCACTTCATCTTTAAAAGATATTGGAAGGATTCACAACCCTAGATAGTTTCATAATATTGAATTTCCTTAAATTTACTTTCGCACTGTTTTATTTACTTGTTTTAGATAAAAATCAACATCCAATCAACAATTAATCTATTAGATACTTGTAAACTTTTAGCTTCACAAATTGATAGCCTATGTATTAAGTCCTCGTGAGATCGATACATTTTATACTACTTGAGCGATACGTGCGCTTGTGTAACATGTGTGTTTACCACCAATCAAGTTTTTGGCGTCGTTGCCGGGGACTTATTTATCTTTTACTATTAATTTTGGGGTTAGATACATTTACTTGTGTCTAATTTATTTTTACTTATTATTTTTGTTTTCTTGTGTTTCAGGTTTCCAGACACTACGTGAGAAGGGCCAGAAGCTTTGAAATCAGTTCGCTTAACCCAGAGATTGAAAGAACCATCAGAAAATTTAGAAGGGAAAAGCGAGAAGGTCAAGAAGCACTGATCAACATGAACATTCAAGAACCTGAACCTTTGATGTTGCCCCACCAATTCCCATCGAGACAGAACTATTCCGGTGGTTGATGGCTTCATTTCATGCATTGTACTTCCTCCCATACCAGCAAATACGTGTGACTTTAAAACATGCATTCAGATGATACAGCAGTTAGTTCAGTTCGTGGGGAATGCAATTGAAGATCCTAATGCCCACATCAGCAATTTCCTGGAAGTTTGTGGCACATTCAATTACAAACGAGTGGCAAAAGAAGCAATGAGATTACGTGTGTTCCTATATTCTTTGAAAGACAAAGCTAAGGCTTGGCTACATTCACTACCAGCAGGTTCCATCACAACTTGGAACACTTTAGCCACCAAATTCCTTGCAAAGTATTTTCCCCCAGCCAGAACTGCAAAACTGAGGAATGACATCACATCCTTTGTACAACATGACTCAGAATCCCTTTGCGAAGCTTGGGAGAGATACAAGGAGTTTCTCAGAAAATGTCCTCATCATGAGATTGCAAAGTGGCTACAAGTCCAAACCTTCTACAATGGACTTTCTGGACTAATGATAACCACAATAGATGCTGCTCCTGGAGGAGATTTAATGGCAAAAGGAGAGATCATGCTTGATACTTAATTGAAGAAATAGCCAACAAAAATTCTTTGTGGCCAACAGATGGAGCATGATTCAACGAGTTGCAGGAATCAACGAAATAGGAATCAACACAGCATTGAGTGCCAAGTTGGATCTTATTTGCAAAAATCTGGAAACTCTTAACATGAAGGTTAATGCTGGATCCAAAAGTTCAGCATATGAAGGAGCACCAGAGGCAGAATTATACAACCAACATGATGAGACAATGAATTATGTCAGTAATTTCAACAGACAGGGAAACAATCCATATTCCAATACCTACAACCCAGGGTGGAGGAATCATCTTAATTTTACATGGAGCAACAATTCAGGGCAAATGAACAATCTACCACCCGGATTCCAACAACAGGACAAAGGCCAGAAGTATGAAAAGAAGCCATAAATAGATGATTTGCTTGCAAAAATGTTCAAAAAGCAAGAAGTCAAATACGATGCTATGTTTTCAAAGCCAAAATGCTTCTATAAAGGCATTGGAGAATCAATTGGGACAACTGGCCAATGCTCAGAGTTATAGACTGTAAGGTACCCTTCCCAGTAACACAGAACCAAATCCAAAGAACAGAGTGAATGAGTAATATCATGCCATCACTTTGAAAAGTGGTACTGAAATCAACAAAGATATTGGAGTCAAGGCAACTGCTAAGGATATTCCAAAAAAAAAAGCAGCAAAGCAGATCCACAGATGGAAGAAAAAGAGGCAAAAGAAAATGATCGAGAAAGATTCACCCCACCTCCACCTTTTGCACAGCGTCTCCAGAAACATAAACTGGACAAACAGTTTGCTCGATTCGTGGAGATCTTCAAAAAGCTGCATATCAATATTCCATTTGCAGAAGTGTTGGAACGAATGCCTAGCTATGTCAAATTTATGATAGACATTTTGTCACAAAAATGAAGATTGGGATATTACGAGACGGTAGCATTGACAGAAGATTGCAGCGCCATCATTCAAAGGAAGCTTACCCCAAAGTTGAAAGATCATGGCAGTTTCACCATCCCTTGCACCATAGGAGAACATAACTTTGGTAAAGCTTTGTGTGATTTAGGTGCTAATATCAACTTGATGCATTTGTCTATGTACAAAAAAACTGCGGATTGGAGAAGCAAAGCCCACTTTAATCTCTTTGCAACTTGCTGCTAGAACGCTCACATTTCGGAAATGTGTAGTTGAAGATGTGCTCGTCAAAGTCGACAAATTCATTTTCCCAGCAGATTTTATTGTCATTGACATGGAGGAATACGAAGACGTGCCCATCGTCCTCGGGAGACCATTCTTGGCTATAGGTCGAACCATTATTGATATACAAAAATATGAACTAACCATAAGGGTACATGACCAAGAAGTAACATTCAATGTTTTCAAAGCCATGGAATTCCCGAATGACGAAAAGAAGGAGAAATGTTTCAGACTTGATGTGAAATATGGTATCATCCAGAACTCATATGAAATGCCAAGTTTCCACTGACAAACTTAAAGCATGTCATCTGCATGTGAAGCTTAAACCTAAAGCGTACTGCGCACTAAAGAAGTTAAATCTTGAAATACAAGCAACATGAAAGAAACGACTCCATCAACTCAACGGATTAGAGGAATTTCACATACAAACTTTTGAGAATGCCAAACTGTACAAAGAAAAGGCCAAGAAGAGACATGATCAGAAGATAGTGCGCATACAACTGGAACCGGGGCAGCGAGTATTGTTAAACAAATCACGGTTGAAACTTTTCCCTGGAAAGTTAAAATCACGATTTTTAGGTCCATTCTTAATCACCCAAGTTTTACCATGTGGAGTCGTTGAGTTACATGATCCCAACTCCAATGAAACATTCAAAGTTAATAGCAAGCGTGTCAAGCACTACTAGGGAGAATCATTTGAGCAACAAAAAGAAAGTCTCACACTTGTAGATCTAGCCTAACGATCGGGCAGTCATGTCTAGCTGATGACGTTAAACTTAGCGCTAGCAGAGAGACAACCCATGTAATTTATGTATATATTAAGATTTGGTGTGTTTTATTTTTGTGTGTTAATTTTTGTAGGTAAAGTCACAGACATGATGGAAGATGTTCTCATAAATCTTCACATGCAATTTCATTCTCTCCCTCAAAACTCTCTGATGAAAGTCTACAAAGCTCGTATTGAATGAATAAGACTTCTGATGATCAAAGGTATTCCTAATGACATTCGTTAGATTATTGAAACATGATTTCTATTGGCAGGTGAGTCATCTGACTCTTTTGTTTCATTTCTGCCTGGTTTAGGAAGAAGCACATATACTAAGAAAATGAGAGCTAAAAGATTAGGTGTTTGCTATAAATGTGCACGCATGAAATGTAATACTCGTTGTCGTTATTTAGGAATGGTGTCTGATAACCGCGAAGATAAAATTAAATTCATTAGGGATGACATGAGTAAAGAGTATTTAGATGACATTTCATTGACTCTCGAGACACATCCCAATGGATATGTATATCATGCACTTCGCATTACACAATTTCGAAAAGAAAGACAACAATAAAGTCTCGAGAATCTGACTTTAAAAGACTCTGTTTGCCAATTTATAAGAAATTGGATGGTAAGCTTATCCCTAACGCATAGATGTCATTCAAGTCGTTACTTCTTGTTAATATTATTATCTTTTTGTTTTTAACTAATAATCGTGATTTGTTTTGCTATTTTCTTTTATTTTCGCCGACAGAATCCAGACTTTTTGACTTTCATGATTTATTTTACTTTTTACCTAATATTTGTCATTTGTCAGGTACTAGTGCTATTATTACTCACTATTTTTTCAGGATCGATAAATTCAACTCTTCATTGCACTCTTGAAGACATCCAGATTTGAGAAAGAAATATAAAAAAGAAGAAAAAAAATGGAAGTAACTTTAAGAAGACGAGTTGTTAACATCTATGTATTTTACGGTACTAGTGCTGGTTCTAAACCAGAATTCGTTGAAGCTGCACATGAATTGGGTCGAGTCATAGCTGAGAGAAATATGCACTAATGAGGTACGTTTCAAGGGCCGTACAGAAGGAGGAAGTCAAGTTTTGGGAATCATCCCAAAACCTTTGGCAGAGGCGAATCTTATAGGACCATCAAACAGAGAGGAATGCATCATACCAGGTATGTCTGAACGACTTGTTGAAATGATTAACAATGCTGATGCTTTTATTGCTTTGCCAGGTGGCTTGGGTACAATGGAGGAAATATTTACAATGCTATCTTGGGCGAACTTGAACATACATCAGAAACCAATTGGACTGTTTAATGTTGATGATGTCCGAACTTAAATATTTATGACTTTATTTGTGTGTTTCTTGATGATGTCCGAAGAAATGGGTTCGTTTCAAAACCTATAAAAGATATCATCTTCATTATCAGAACTGCCCATGATTTAAATTACCAACTCTTATTTTTGAACCACAAATTGACCCTATCCTTTCCAAGATAAATTGGTGCGATAATGATCGTGGTAAGAAACGTCGGATAAATCTGGATCTCAACCTTTAATTTTCTTTTTAGATGTAGAATTTCAGCTAACCAAGTACCGTTTTCTAAACTCTTCTTCTATTTTTTAGACATTGATGACAATGTCTCAATTAGGTTTGGGGGAGGGGATTAGTTGACTAGTATCTTGTTTTTATTTTTCGTTGTGTTATTTTTATTTGATTTTTAGTCAACAAATTTTCAAAAATTAAAAAAATTTATTTTTATGTTTTTAACTTGACTAACTAGGTATAATGGTGTTTGAGATAGTTGTGTAATGAATTTTCACTCTTGAGACGTATCTCAACCTATTTCGTAACAAGTTAATTTTTGTTTATTTCCTTTTGAATTATTTAAATTTGTGAATTCTCCATAATACTGACTAAATTGGATCTTCATATGCTCAATTGACAAGTATTATCAACATGCATGGTAACATATGGACATGAGCTATAAGTGAAAAGTTTGTAATATTCAGTGCTCTAGTTTAATTAGAGGAAGCATCTTAAAGCTATGTAATTAAAAAAAAATTATGTATATTAATAAAAAGTTTCTACTTAGTAACCGGACATCTTGCCTCAGTAAGTAGAGATTGTTCGCGTCAAATGGTAGAACTTTTAACATCTGAGATCCGAGTAATTAAGTCTGTAGGGGTGTTTTAACATCTAGTGCCCTAAAGCCAACTGGTTTGGGAGTCACTGGCCCAAAGCTCGCTACATGGATTAAAGATGTTATATATAAAAAATAAACATTTGAGATTCGAGTAATTAAGTCCGTAGGGGTGTCTTAACACCTAGTGCCCTAAAGCTAACTGGTTTGGGAGTCACTGGCCCAAAGCTCGCTATATGGATTAAAGATGTTATAAAAAAAATCTATTGCTAAAAAGATGTGAATTCTGATATAACTTTAGGACAAAAATATTACTCTCTTTTCAACTACACTTATGAATATTGTGGGCACAATGATTTGATTAATACATTGTTCGTTATGTATATTGAGAATGGTAAAAATAATCAGAGAATTTACTTATTTGGTAATTTAGAAAGAAAGAAAACAATTCTTAACTTGGATAAGATTTTCACTTGTTTAGTCACTAACTTGTATTGTGTGTTTGATTTTACATTTGATTGACGTTTGTAGGTATCATCGCTGTAAGCCTTCATGAGACTACAACTCGTCCACTAGGGACTCTTAGGGGTTTAAAGGCTTGTTGTATATGCTAAATGCAACCGTGATCCCTACGAAAATGGCTTAATTTAATTTTATTTTAAAGTTGTTTATTGTATTTTATTTTGTTGTTTTGCTCAAGGACTAGCAAAATGTTAGGTTTGAGGGTGTGATAAGTGGAAAATATATCAATATTTACCGCCTCTTTTACTTAATATTTGTATAGTTTCTTGTGTTTTGTGAATATTTTGATTTGTTTTGTGTATTTTGTAGATAAAAAGGTTTTAGGACTCACTGGAATCAAATCGGGGCTAAAACAGCGAAAAACAGACAAAAATTGCAAAATTATCATTTACGCGTCGCGACGCGCAAAAATCTCTGCGTCGTGACACGTCTGCGTTACTGTGTTGTCGACACTCATCATCGCCATGTCATCGCCACATCATCACTTACGTCATCATGACATCAACATAATAATTCACTCTTCCGACACGCGTCATTGCTTACATCAACATGACGTCAGTGTCGCGACGCACATAACTTTACGCGTCATGACGCCGAGCCAATAATTCTACCGATAGCCATGTGCCATCATCTCGTCAAACCCCATACATGTGTCAAGCATCAAAGGCGCGTCGTGACGCGCAAGGCAAAATTTTGCCTATAAATTGAGGCCGAAATCAGAAGGAAAATTCATACCTTCTTCTGGGGATTTCCTTAATAATACTAAGAATATTTTATCTTGTTTGTTTATATACAGTTTTCTTGTATTTAATTTTTATTTTAAGCAATAGATCTTTCTTTATTTTACTTTTCAGTATGAGTAGGTAACTTCCATCTGATGGGGTGAAAAGTAAAGCTTTTATTATTATAATTTAGATTAATCTCTCATACTTATAATATATAAACTATCTTAAAACCTGACTTAATGGGATATCGCCTTTATGGTCGGTTGGAATTAATCATAAATTTGACTTAATCAGGATACCGCCTATATGGTCGGTTGGTAATGTCATGCAATTTATATATTATAATAAGAGAAATATCTAAATTAGAAATAATAAAAGGGGATCATCTAACCCCCAATATTTTCTTTTATTGTTAATTTATCTTTTTAATTTCAAAGTTTATTTTATGTCATTTTCTTTATTTAAGTTTTTACTAGTCTTAGATATGTGTTGTAACTAAATACCATATCTGAGGTTGTGATGAATTCCAATATCACCGTTTTATAAGTTGGTTATTTTATGTTTTAGGTAATACATTGATTTATTTATTGAGTGTTAATCTTAATGCTTCTTATTAACTGGCCACTAATAAGATTGATTTGGTAAACTTAAAATAAACTTGACAAAGGAATTTTAGGTTTTAGCCTTAGACTCAATAGCTCACGATCTCACCATGGGGCAAATGATACTTAGGTAGATTTCCTTCCATAATAGACATATACCTGTCGGGCGGGGGTAGCTACAATTGGAACTTAATCTTAATGAATTTAGGTAATTTGGTTAACATAGACATATGATTAATTAGTTTATTTTGGGTGTTTGTATCTGACCATCGAAATAGTGTTTTGCATATTTTCATGTTCCAGGTTAATAAACCGATATATTGCACAAACATGAGATAATCACTTCATCTTTAAAAGATATTGGAAGGATTCACAATCCTAGATAGTTTCATAATATCAAATTTTCCTTAAATTTACTTTCGCACTGTTTTATTTACATGTTTTAGATAAAAATCACCATCCAATCAACAATCAATCTATTAGATACTTGTAAACTTTTAGCTTCACAAATCTATAGCCTAGGTATTAAGTCCTCGTGGGATCGATGCATTTTATACTACTTGAGCGATACGTGCGCTTGCGTAACGTGTGTGTTTACCACCGATCAAAAGTACACACCACCGTAATTAAGAATATATTCGAGTCGAGTAGCATATGTGATCTTTTGACTATATGATATCATTAATTTTATGTGTGGTCCTCCATACTTTGATGCTATATATGTAAAAGACCTTTTTGTTAGTGTCCTAGACATGCCCAAGGTCTCTAATACATGATTTAGTTTGTGAATGATCAAGAGAGTTGCGGAAAAAAAAACTTACATTGATCGGATGTGGATTTCAAAATTTTTGTATATTTGTTGGAAGCTCCAAGCCTTCTTTGAGTGAATCCAACCCAAGGGTGAGTTTCCCTTTCACCTCACAAGACTCATTAAGTGCCAGCTTACTTGTTTTTTGAAGCAAAATCAAAGAGAGGAAGAAGGTGGTATTCGGCCAAGCCTTAGGAGAGAAGAGAGAGTTGTGTTTTCTTTGTATTTGTTTCCAAAACCGAATCACAAAGTCAACTCAAAAAATTTGTGTATATGCTTTACCAAAAGCAAAAGCAAAAAGGTGTTGGAGGGAAAATGGCATTAAATGCCCTTAACCACTTCCATCACTCATGTAGACATTTGATGTAAGTTGGTGGGCCCCACCTTTTAAATTCAAAATTCAAGTGGCTTGCTCAACACACTTCGGGCTCAGGTTCATTTAATCTGATTAAACAAATTTTTCGTCGCAACGTAATTATATCTAATTTAATTAAATAATAATGCCTAGCAAAATTATTACGAAAGTCGCTTGCGAATTAATTCCAAATTAATTCGTTCGCCCGAATTAAAATCCAATTTTAATTCCGCTTTGAAATCCGATTTCAATTAATATATCCAATATATTATTTAATCGATTAATTCCAAATTAATTGGTTTCTCTCTTCTATTAGAATTTTATCCCAGATAAATTCTTGCCGCAATTAATCTCAGATTAATTTTCTCTCTCTTATAATTAATCCTAGATTAATTCTGTTTGAGTCAAATGTCATCAGTGAATTTTTGGGAAGGGACCCAAGAGATCTCTGGATATGTTGGCAGTAAATCCGGTTTTCGAACTATCCGAACACGTGCGTACCCCGTACCACATTCTTACCGATTTACAAGACATGGTTGGCTTCTAGCAAAGCACCATGCCTACCCAATTCTCCAGAAATATTCAACAAAGAATATATAATCTATATCAGGCATAATATACTATGTATTTCATATTACGATCCAATATCTGATGTCACATGCTAGGCCTTGGGCTGGAATTGTGTCTGCCCCGTACGAAGCATATATCGGATCACTAGCAACTAGTCTCTTTAATCGGATAATCATGACCTAGTCATACTATCCCAATAGCTGCAGCATATGAGAGTACTAGTTCTGTATCCATGCGTGATCATCTTCTCCATATGACTGAAGTGATACTTCCATCTTGACATCACACCCAATACACTACGATTCTCAGTAAACCCAGAAGAGGCGTACACAGAACCTTTTAAAGTCCCGGACGACCAAAACCAAAGCGTACTGATTATCGCAAGTATTAGCGATGCAAGTCTCAGGTTAAGACCACATACACCTACCCTGATGCGGATTCCCATAGACACATAGTCATACTACTAATGGGATTCCGAGGGGTCTATCCAGAGCGAAGCTGTTCCCGGTCCAATGGCTAACAGAACCTCCTATCACACTTGCATAAGTATCATATACTTAAATATATGAGAGCTATGTCGTTAAGCTTCCATAACGCGCACAAGTGTAATACTAGTTTATTCCGCATTATCGATGTCCAATCTCGATAATACTACAACTATGGATATTTAATGATTAAACCGTTCGTGGATTAATACTGTCTCATATCTTATTAATCTGAAACTAATCATAAGGACTTTTATCATTTATATATATCAAAGTAATCTAATTACAAAATGATAAAATAGTAATTTCATTTGTCACATAGTTAATTTGTACAAAAACCACAATGTCTTTTACAGCTAGTGATGCTATGGGTCATAATTGTCCAAAAATCTCCTACTTTGCTCATAGCCAATCACTCAAGTATCTAACACCTGAACTATGTACATGTCGCTCAAATTTCTACTGAGAAATAGTTTTCTTCAGCGGATCTGCAATGTTGTCATCTGAAGCGATCTTTTCAATCTTCACATCGCCACGATGTATGATGTCACGAATAAGATGGAAACGTCGAAGTACATGCTTGGATTGTTGATGAGACCGCGGTTCCGTAGCCTGCGCTATAGCCCCGTTATTGTCATAATACAAAGGTACGGGCTCAGCTGCTAACGGAACTACTCCTAATCCAATTAGGAATTTACGGATCCAAACTGCTTCTTTTGTTGCCTCAGCTGCAGCGATATATTCCGCTTCTCTTGTTGAATCATCAACAGTCTCTTGCTTGGAAGATTTCCAGCTCACTGCTCCGTTGTTCAAACAAAATATATACCCAGATTGTGACTTAGAGTCGTCTTTATCGGTTTGGAAACTTGCATCGGTGAACCCAGTCACCTCAAGTTCTCCATCTCTATATATTAAGAAAACATCCTTAGTTCGTCTAAGATACTTAAGGATATTCTTAACAGTAATCCAGTGACCATCACCTGGATCGGCCTGATAGCGACTGCACATGCTCAAAGCATACAAGACATCAGGTCGCGTACATATCATGGCATACATGATCGATCCGACTGCAGAAGCGAACGGGATCCGATTCATGTTATCTCTCTCATCTTGAGTTTTAGGACATATGTCCTTAGATAGAGAGACACCATGTGAAACTGGAAGTAGTCCCCTCTTAGACTGATCCATGTTGAATCTCTTCAACACTTTGTCAATGTACGAGCTCTGGGAGAGTCCAAGCATCTTTCTAGATCTATCCTAGTAGATCCTTATTTCCAGAATAAATGTTGCTTCTCCCAGATCTTTCATGGAGAATTTTAATGAAAGCCAAGCTTTCACCGATTGTAGCATGGGAATGTCATTGCCAATAAGCAATACATCATCAACGTAAAGGACAATGAATGTCAGTGCGCTCCCACTAACCTTCTTATATACACAAGAATCATCTTCGTTTTGAATGAAATCATATTCTTTTATGATCTCATCAAAACATTGATTCCAAGAACGCGATGCTTGTTTCAATCCATAAATGGATCGATTTAACTTGGAAACCTTGTTTGCATATTTTGATACGACAAAACCATCAGGCTGTTGCATATAAATATCCTCCAAAAGGTTTCCGTTAAGGAAAGCGATTTTGACGTCCATCTGCCATATTTCATAATCGAAATATGCAGCAATAGCAAGCATTATCCGAATGAATTTAATCATGGCAACAAGGGAGAAAGTTTCGTCGTAATCGACATCATGTCGTTGACGATACCCTTTGGCTACAAGCCTAGCTTTGTACATTTGTATGTTGCTATCCATGTCCGTCTTCTTCTTGAAGACCCATTTACAACCAATCGGCTTAATGCCTTCTGGTACATCAACCGGTGCCCAGACTTGGTTGGTATACATGGAATCCATTTCGGACTTCATGGCATCTTGCCATAAAGCGGAGTCGATATCTTGTATCGCTTCCTCATACGTAGCCGGCTCATTATCCTCAATAAGATAAATATCTACGTGAGGTGAGA
This sequence comes from Zanthoxylum bungeanum, assembly GCA_019454045.1. NCBI lineage: Eukaryota > Viridiplantae > Streptophyta > Magnoliopsida > Sapindales > Rutaceae > Zanthoxylum > Zanthoxylum bungeanum. The sequence continues at coordinate 158,441 of SKCR01006516.1, forward strand.
TCAAAAACCCATACCTCTCATGTTGTTTTCTGACTCTCTCCGACCTACGCGGTTCTTGTGTATTAGAAGATTGTGGTACAGTCTCATCCCTGATGAACTGTTCGTGTTCCGTGAGGGAATCGGTGCCAGAAACAGTATCACTATGATTTTCATCGAGTTCTACTTTCCTCCCACTTACCACTGCATTTAAGAATTCATTTTCAAGGAAAACCGCATGGAGAGCAACAAATATCTTGTTCTCTTGTGGGTTGTAGAAGTAATATCCTTTGGTTTCCCTAGGATAACCTACAAATAGGTACTTATTTGATTTGGGTTCTAGTTTGGTACCATCAAAATGTTTAACGTATGCCAAGCATCCCCAAATCTTCAGGAATGTGAAACCCGGTTTCTTTCCTGTCCATATTTCATATGGAGTCTGTTCAACAGATTTTGACGGAACCTTATTCAAAATAAGTATTGCACTGTTCAATGCGTATCCCCATAAGGAAATTGGTAGCTCCGTACGACTCATCATAGACCTTACTATGTCCAACAAAGTTCGGTTTCTCCGTTCAGACACACCGTTTAATTGTGGTGTTCCGGGAGGCGTCCACTGTGAAAGAATACCATACTCTTTCAAGTAATCGAGAAACTCATTGCTTAGGTATTCTCCACCACGGTCCGACCGTAATATTTTAATAATATTGCTGGTCTATTTTTCTACTTCGTGTCGAAACTCTTTGAATTTCTCAAAAGTTTCTGACTTATGTCTCATAAGATACACATAACCATAACGTGATGCATCATCCATAAAGGTTACGAAGTATTCATATCCACCTCTAGTCTTGCTGGACATGGGCCCACATACGTCACTATGAACGAGGGCTAACAGTTTAGTGGCACGAACACCTTTGCCGTTAAAAGGCGTTTTAGGCATTTTGCCTAATAAACAAGATTCGCAGACATCATATGAATTAGGATCAAATCCGTCCAATGCCACATATAAGTTTCATCTATTTTACTCATTTTGAGCCTTTTGTTTGTCATATTATACGTTTGAGATTCATTTATATTCAAAATATAAAGACCATTATTGGCATCAGCAGTACAAATCTCAAAATCATATTTATCAACAAAACACCCAGTGTTTCGGAATACAAAAGTGTACCCGCATTGGGTCAAACAAGATACAGAGATAATATTTCTAGTCAAACTAGGTACATAATAAATATCTGATAATGAAAGTACATGCCTCAAGGGCAGTTCCAAAATATAGGTCCCTCTCTGGTCCCGTTTCCAACTCGTAGGTCAATCTCGCCTAAGGTCAGTCTCCTGCTAATCCGCAGATCCTGCACATCAGTACATATATGAGTACCACATCCAGAATCATAAATCCAATTTTTAAAACTAGAAATAGACATGTTTATCTCAATAACAAACATACCTGAAGCCGGAGCCTTGCCCGCCATCACTTCCTTCATGTGCGCCTTGTACTCACGACAGTCACGCTTCTAGTGACCCCGTTTGCCACAATGCAGGCAGACATCTTGGGATTTGTCCTTTGTCTTCCCAGAAGACTTTGATGATTTGGCCTTGCCTTTTCTTTTCTTTTTCTTCACACCTCCAGAAGCCTTCTGCCAAGCCTTGGCCTTCTGAGACGTCGAAGCGAAGTGTCCCTCGCGCTTCTTGCCCTTCAGAAGCTCTGGCTCTGCCTCTTTCAGCATCGTCATCAACTCTCAAAGAGTCTTCTCTTGGCTCATCATATTGTAGTTCATGATGAACCCGCCCCAGCAGTCAGGCAGAGACTATAAGATCAAATCTATGGAAGTCTCAGCCTCAAAGGTTATGCCCAGCTGACCTAGCTGTTCGATGTCAGCAATCATCTGCGACACATAGTGCTCCACATATGTACAATCTGACATGCGAGAGCGAAAGAGATTCTTCTGCAATTCATACTTCTAAGATCTAAGGTTAGATCTATGAAGGTCCTTCAATTTCAACATCATGTTGTATAGATCCAATCCCTTATTTTGACGATGAAATTGAGGGGTCATTGCGGCAAGCATGACGGACTGAGCAGTTGAGTTGTCATCACCGTGAGTCTTTCGAAGCTCATAATCAACAACCCACTCATGTCCACGCTCAGGCCCGAGAGGTCTGTCTAATACATAGAGCAACTTCTCGGCTCCCAGGACAATCCTGAGATTCATATCCCAATCTGGAAAATTAGAACCCTTAAAGACATTATCACCCATGATGATGTCCCTAACGTTAATCATTCCAGTCATCTTGATTGCAATAGTCTAACTATTCAATCAACGATATCGGGTATAGTCAAATGTAATGATTACTATAGTCCAACTATATAATCAACTACAAATGATATTATAAGGGTACAGTCCAACTGTTCAATAAAAATAATAAAGTATTAGTCCAACTAATAAATATATATGACGACGAAAAATAAAGCATGTATTTAGCAAGTATTAAACGAAATTGTAAATTTAATACTGGCCTCCCACTATTTTTCGGCGAGCCTCTAACCCTCTGTTGAGTACTCGGGAAACCCAGTTTCCTAGTGGGCTAGGATCCCGTTAAATAACACATAACCTTGACTTTGGCCAACAAGCTGTATGAAACTTAACTAGGTAGATCTCTAAGATCAATTGGATCCCATCCAATTCCTAGATCCGGTAGGTGGACCTCCAAGTCCAAATATATATCCAATATATATTTCCTAACCTTTTCCTCTGAATCAACTAAGCCTTGGCTTTGGCTCAATTAAGCGCGACCCATTGACAGTGGGAAAGCTTCGTAATCCACGTCGATGTACACAAGTGACCTTGACTTTGGCCAACAAGTCACAACTGCCCAAGACATGCGATATATAATAAAGCCTTCGTGGTTCAAACACATCCGCGATGGACATGGATCTTGACTTTGGCCAACAAACCATTGCCAATCTCGGATCTTGAGAGAGAGCCACTCAATGGAAGGAAAACGCTTAATATTTGAGTGAGGGTTTTTCGGGTAAATTGGCAACTAATTTATTATCTTTGATTAGGTCTCATCATACACCCTTAAGCATGCATTCTAAAAGCATAATAAGGCGCAAATAAATTAATAACGATATACGGATGGATATATAACAAACTTTATTCCTAGAACAAATCTCTTCATTTCCTCTCACCCGCTAGCACTATTCATACTTCTACCCAATTACATAATACATTAAAGAAACCTCATTTACATTGAGGGGAATTGGTGAGAAGAGAAATACAAAGAGTAAAGAGATAATAGGCTGGACACGCAGGTCCAATTTAATAAATTCTAAATTTATTACAATAATTTCCAAAATTGCCCCACCCTTCTAATATCCATTCGATATATATTATTCATACAATACATCCATGTATTCACACAAAGCATGTTATTCAAACAATCTAATCCAATTAATTAATCTTTTAATTAATGACCATCCAATGTTCAAACAACGATTTGATTTGCGCGAGTCCAACTCGTTTAAGAATAAATACTCAAAGTACGTATTCTTGAATTATATCGAACTATAATTTTAAATCCAATTTAATTTGTATTCAATACTAATTCTAATTTAATTCCAAATTAAATAATTACACTTATTTATGTGCCTTTTAGACTTAGATTCTAAATCTAATCTAAATGGGTCTCAAAGGCCCAATTAGTATCCAATACTATTCAATTAAAGTCCAATGGGCTTTCAATTAATTCTTAAGACATGGGCTTTGACTAATATGGATCAAACCCAAAATGCCAAGGCCCAATAAGGAATCACACTTTTGCCAAAAATCAATTTAGGCCCATTAGGCTCAATTAACTTATTTAAAGGGCCAAAAGTTATATTTGGACTTTATGGAATTGGTTTTGGGCCAAATTGGATCCAACCAAATTGTCCAAAACCAAACTTGGCCCAACCAAGTCCATTAAGCCCAAATACAACAAATTAGCCCAATTTAATAAATTCCAAATTTAAAGACTAATACATATTAACATAATATTCTAAATATCACATTAATTTTTATTAAAGTGTAATTAACACAATTAATTAATTAAACTAATATTTCCAAAACAATAATTAAATTAATTAATCATGCAAATATCATCCAATCATGTCCAACACAAATTGAAGCAAAATCAATCTATTAAACATGCTTATTGTTCACGGTAATTTGGGGGAAAATAATATCAAATTTTGATTTCAATCAAATTAAATCAACAATCAATATTATTTCATGCTTTAAACTCATCCAATAGTCTAAATCAAAAAATCACCATGAACTAGTACTAAGGTTAGTTTCGGCCAAGGTGGGAAATTTAGGGAAAATTAATCTAATCAATTTTCACAAAATCAATCATGCATAACTCCAAGTTTTCATCATACAACCATAATCAAACAACCAATTTAGGAATTTACTTCCAAAATTAAAGTATATAAACCCTAAATACAAATCATTCTTAGAAAAAGCTCTGATACCATTGTTAGTGTCCTAGACATGCCCAATGTCTCTAATACATGATTTAGTGTGTGAATGATCAAGAGAGTTGCAGAAAAAAAACTTACATTGATCGGATGTGGATTTTAAAATTTTTGTATGTTTGTTGGAAGCTCCAAGCCTTCTTTGAGTGAATCCAACCCAAGTGTGAGTTTCCATATCACCTCACAAGACTCATTAAGTGCTAGCTTGCTTGATTTTTGAAGCAAAATCAAAGAGAGGAAGAAAGTGGTATTCGGCCAAGCCTTAGGAGAGAAGAGAGAGTTGTATTTTCTTTGTATTTGGTTCCAAAACCTAATCACAAAGTCAACTCACAAAAGTTATGTATATGCTTTACCAAAAGCAAAATCAAAAAGGTGTTGGAGGGAAAATGGCATTAAATGTCGTCAACCACTTTTATCACTCATGTAGACACTTGATGTTGTATCATATATTTAAGTATAGGATATTTATGCAAGTGTGATAGAAGGTTCTGTTAGCCGTTGGACCGGGAACAACTTCGCTCTGGATAAACCCCTCGGAATCCCATTGGTAGTATGACTATGTGTCTATGGGAATCCGTATCAGGGTAGGTGTATATGGTCTTAACCTGAGACTTGCATCGTTAATACTTGCGACAATCAATACGCTTTGGTTTTGATCGTCTGAGACTTTAAAAGGTTATGTGTACGCCTTTTCTGGGTTTACTGAGAATCGTAGTGTATTAGGTGCGATGTCAAGATGGAAGTATCACTTCAGTCATATGGAGAAGATGATCACGCAGGGATACAAAACTAGTACTCTCATATGTTGCAGCTATCGGGATAGTATGACTAGGTTATGATTATCCGATTAAATAGACTAGTTGCTAGTGATCCGATATATGCCCCAATTAATTTGGAATTAATTCACAAGTGACTTTCGTAATAATTTTACTAGGCATTATTATGTAATTCAATTAGATTTAATTATTCACGATGGAAAATTCGTTTAATCGGATTAAACGAACCCGAGCCTGAAGTGTGTTGAGCAAGCCACTTGAATTTTGAATTTAAGAGGTGGGGCCTACCAACTCTTTCATGGTCTGGCCATTAGATGTTCGTTGGGTGTGGATCGATGCACTCATTAATCAAATGTGTATCAAGATAAGATTCGTCGGCCCGTATATGTATTATAAGAGGTTTAGGTATCCATGTGAGTAAGTCACAATTCTTAAGACATTGGCGAAAGCTTATCACCTAGGGTGGATTGCATATATCAGAAATGATGTTTTGATTAGTTGTAAAGAATCGTGGACATGTCGACATGAGATATGCGTCTTGGAAACTTGAAGGTGCAATCTATGTTTCCTAAACATAACTCGGATAGTCTACGACGGAGGGATTGTTAAACATATGTGATGACCTCGAATTGTATAGTTCATAAAGGTCGTTCGTGTTCTTCGTGAATTAGGAGGTGGCCGAATTGCGTAAATATAACTAGGCTTATATGATGAATGTGGCTGGACTTAAAGAGTCCACAATATGAAGTGTACTCGTTGAGCACTTGGGTAGCCGATAATGTTTGATAATAAATAATATTTGATATTATAATTATCAATTAAAATAATTAAGTGTTATTGGATAACATTAATTATTTACTTTGACCCGATTGGATTAATTAGACTAATCCAAAATCACATAAGAGCTTTTTTGTAATTTCATAAATATCTCTACCATTGGAGGATATTTTGGTAAATATAAATATGTAATAATAGATGTATGTAATAATATAGTATTATATTACATTATTAAAAATACATCAATGATTGTTATCCATGGGTTAGACCCATTTCCGCTACTTGTGGTACCGATCTGACCCTAGGGGTCCCACAACTGTCCAAACAATATTTGCATCACTTTATATATTAGGTATACGTGATGAGCACGTCGTTGCATAGTTATGAGTTGAGTTATAAGCCTGAGGCCATTTTGTATTTTGAATTGTGTTTGATTTCATATAATTATGATTACAGGTCATCCAAAGGTGCTGGCCTAGGTCCAGATTGCATAATTTTTAGTAGACATCACGCCAAAATTTTAGCAGCAACAGAGGCTTATAAAGATGGGTTATCCATGTCTCCTGTCTGTAGCATCTCGGCTTAGGCTGGATGTTACAGGGTCTACAACCATGTCATTGATGAGAAGGTATTTTTTCTCATGTTATACGTTGATGAAAAGTTTCTTGTGAGCAGAGTTTCCAGGACCTCAAGTGTCACCTAGGTTCTGCACATATCTTGGCTCTACCTTCATGTAACACCTGGTGATCCCGACGACTTGTACGTTACCAGAGGCCAATGACTATTATGTTATTGGAGGCATGATACGTAATTTAAATCATGTTCGAACATGTATGTGCTAATGGAATGACTTTTTGGACATTCGGAAAAATCCTCGCAGTCCTAATAAGGAATTCATTCCAAGATTAAATCTGGAAAACTCATGATATTTGAGCCGTAATATTTTCATACAATCTCTGATTTTTATGAACTTTATATCATCGGAACGATAAGATCGAGATCTACAACTGTCGCATTGGACATTTTTCCAAATTCGAAACATAAATAAGTCAAAAATTATGATTTCTACGGAAGCTACAGTATTTTCGAGAGTGACCTAGATTTGGGTGATGTGACACCATCACAGCCACTCATTTCATTATACGCAAATCAACCCTTGCCTATATACAGAACACTATTCACTCATCTCCTAATAAGGCAAAAACGTGAGCAAATATGGAGGAAATTTCAAATTTTTCTTCTTCTTCCTCAAGCTATCTTTAGTGCAATAAGTGATAATCCCAAGTACATTTCAAGCATAGTAAGTTCTTTATCCATTTCCCTCTTCCATTTCAGTTTTAGCTTAAAAAAGAAAAGCCCCAATTCGCGCCTTGCATATCCTAGCAAAACGAATTGCATAATCGGCAATGGTAGAGTTAGTAGCATGTGTTTGGAGAAGTGTCTTGATGATATTAGCTTAAAATGAAGCTTTTATGTCTATTGATGAGCGGAAAATATATCAATATTTACCGCCCCTTTGACCTAATATTTTGTATAGTTTCCCGAGTTTTATGAAATTTTTATGTGTTTTTATTTATTTTACAGATAAAATAAAATTGGGACTTAATGGAATCAATCAGGATGAAATATGGAACAAATAAGGGCAAAAACTGGACTTTACATTTGGATTTTGGAGGTTGGAAACTCGAAATGACGTTCTGACGAAGTACAATTTCGAAAATTTCAACTTTGCGCAATTTTCATAATTTGGCCATAACTTTTTATTCAGATATCAAATTGAGATTATTCAAGTTCTTGATGAAAGAAGACTAAAAAATCTATAAGAAGACTAAAAAATCTATAACTTTGACGTTCATAGGAATTTCGAATTCTGAAGTTTGCATGACCGAAATTGATGAATAATCTAAAAGTGTGTTATGTGTAATGATTAAAGTCATTATCAAAAACAAAAACAAAGAAAAAAATGGAAAATGACAATTTACAATTGTCAAACTTCCACCGAGGATTTGGTGCCATGTTTGGTGGATAAATATGTGGAGAAATTGGTGGAGGCAAAATTTTGCCTATAAATACCAAGCCATTTCATTTGTAAATTTCATACTTTCCTTGGTTTCTTGAATAAGAATTAAGGATCATATTTTGTGTGATTTATTTAGTAGTTTTGTAATGTATTTTTATTTTTATTTTTAGTAGTAATAATAGTTTGTGTGTTCTTACTTTCTTTTAGTAGTTAATTTCAGCTGGGGGAAGGGTGAAATCTTTAATATGATAAGGTAGATTAATCTCACTTAATTTATAATATGAAAATTGTAATTTAATAATATGGATTAAAGTTAATACCGCTTTAATGGCTGGTTTTATTTATTTGACATAATGTGACACCGCCTATATGGTCGGTCTTTAGGTGACAGATAATTATCGCCTATATGGCTGGTTTATGGACAAATAAAAACACCGCCTTTATGGTTGGTTTGACATAATTGGATAACACTGACAATTTCTATATTATAATAAAGTGAGATTTCTACATTTGAAATATTAAAGGTGGATCCCCTAACCCAGTATTATATTTTTATTATAGGGAAGTGATGAAACACAATATTCATGAGTTTAATAATTTATTTAATTATATTATGTTTAATGTTTTGGTTTGTTGATTGAATCTTAAGCTTAATGCTTCTTGTTAACTGGCCATTAATAAGATTGATGGGGTAAACTTAAAATGAACTTGACGAAAGGATTTTAGGTTTCAGCCTTAGATTCAATAGCTCATGATCTCACCTCGGAGCAAATGACTTTTAGGTAGATTTCCTTACAGGATATGAATATACCTGTCGGGAGGGGATAGCCACAATTGGAACTTGAACTTAATGAATTCAGGTAACATGGTTAACATAGACATATGATTAATTGGGTTATTTTGGGTGTTTGCATTTAACCATCGGAAGAGGCTTTTGCATATCTTCGTGTTCTAGGTTAACAAACTGATTTATTATATATATATATATATATAAGAGAATCAATTCATCATTAGAATAATATTGTGTGGAATCACAACCCTAGATATTTTCTTTATTATTAATTTCCTTTGTCTTATTTTGTATTTTTAATTATTTAGCAAATCCACATTTAACCAACCAATCGGCAATCATTCTATTCTCCGTTTAATTAGATACATGTAAATGAATAGAATCAATAATTAATAACAATAGTAGAAATTAAGTCCTCGTAGGATCAATATTTTTATACTACTTGAGCGATACGTGTCGGACCGATATTCACTGTTCACGCGTCTTGACATGCAAGCTCTCAATTACTATTCTACCGACACACGTCATCATGACGTCAGCACAATTATTGATCTACCGACATGCGGCATCACGTGCGTCATTACGTGCGTCATCATCACGTAATCATGATGTCAGCATAATAATTCAGCCTGCCGACATGCGTCATCACTTGCGTCATCATGACTTCAGCGTCGCGTCGCCAAGCCTTCACGCGTCGTGATGCCAAACTTATAATTTAGTGTGCCGACAGCCGCCTACCACGTGTCAAAATCTCGTCAAAACCGCGTACACGTGTCATAAATCAATGCGCGTCGCGACACGCAAGGCCGAATTTTACCTATAAATAGAAGCTGATTTCATTTTCGAAATTCATACTTTCCTTAAGGTTCTCAATAATGATCTAAGGACTGTATCTTGTATGTTTAATTTTTGTATTTTTAATTATGTATTTTTATTTATAGTAGTAATAATAGTTTGTTTATTTTATCTTTCTTTTATATTTTGTAGTTAATTTCCGTTGGGGGAAGGGTGAAACCTTTATTATGATAATTTAGATTAATCTCCCTTAAATTATAATGTATAAGTTTTCTTAAAAGCTGACTTAATTGGATACCGCCTTTATGGTCGGTTGGACTTAATTAAATTTATTTAAACCTAACTTAATTGGATACCGCCATTTTAGTTGGTTGGAATTAATTATCACATGACTTAATCAGGATACAACCTATAGGGTTGGTTGGTAATATAATGCAAATTTATATATTATAATAAGGGAGATTTCTAGATTTGAAATAGTAAAGGTGGATACCCTAACCCCAACATTTTATTTTTAATCTAGGGAAGTGATGAAGCATAATATTTACGAGTTTAATAATTGATTTAATTATATTATGTGGGATACTTTGGCTTGTTTATTGAATCTTTAGCTTAATGCTTCTTGTTGCCTGATCACCAATAAGATTGGTGTGGTAAACTTAAAATAAACTTGGAAAAGAGATTTTAGGTTTCAGCCTTAGATTCAATAGTTCACGATCTCACCTTACGGTAGATTTCCCTTAGGGTAGATTTCCTTCCAGGATAGACATATACCTGTCGGGCGTGTGTAGCTATAATTGGAACTTGATCTTAATGAATTCAGAGTTTCTTGTTTAACATAGACATATAGTTAATTGAGTTACTTTGGATGTTTGCATCTGACCATCGACATAGGCTTTTGCATATCTTCGTGTTCCAGGTTAGCAAACTAATTTATTACACATATATAAGAGAATCAATTCATCATTAGAATAATATTATGTGGAATCACAACCCTAGATATTGTTTTCTTTATTATTAATTTCCTTTGTTTCATTTTATATTTTTATTTATTTATTTAGCAAATCCACATTCAACCAACCAATCAAACAATCATTCCATTCTCATTTTAATTATATACATGTAAATAAATAGAATCAATAATTAATAACAACACTAGAAATTAAGTCATTGTGGGATCGATATTTTAATACTACTTGAGTAATATGTGCGCTTGCGTTACGTGTGTATTTACCACTGGTCAGAATCCTTCTGTAGTTATCTTAGTTTATCATCAGAAGTTCAAGATAAGCTATGAGAACAGATAGTAAGTTCTAAAAGTATTCGTCCAAAAGATCAGAAATAAAAAGCTATAAGAAAAGTAAAGAAAGATTCATAGATGCTTAAGTAACCAGAGGCAATAAGAGATAGAGGTACAGAATGAGATAGATAAGAAAATGTCAAAACCTATGGTAGTAAGGAAATGGAATAAGCCTGAGCAAGAGTAAAATATCCGGTGGACCTAAATAAGCTTTCTTTCCTTTCCGTAAGATTCATTTTCTCCTCAGAAAATTCTTCCAAACGGATCTATTAGCCTTCGAATACCTCGTAGAGATAGAAAGTTTACCATGAATCATGAAGAATAGACAGAGAGATAAAAGAAGCAAGAAATCAGGATTAGCCGTGAAATTTTCCAATAGACACAAGGTGCCACCAATGATGTAGGGATTCTAGATCCCCAAACCCATCCCCGCAAGTAAGTAAATGAAGGTCCTAAGTAGAGATGATTAGTTACCTAACCCCAAGAAACCCGATGTAGATTAGGCCCTAAACTACCTAGATTTCGAATCTCTTAGTAATATCGAATAAGAGGGTTGTCCTGACAGAGCCTATCTCATACCTACCTCACATGAGTAATAGACTCCACCAGGACACAGTATACCAGAACAAGGACATCGATGTCCATCGAAACGTAAAGATGCATGATCCAACTCTTCCTAGTCTAGACATAGATAACCGTAAGAAAACTCAATACCCATAATGATATATTCTAAGACACAGGTAGCGAACATTAAAAGATAGATTACCTAGAAAGATCCAAAGAAGTTTCCGAAGATAGGAAGAAAGAACATGCCATAATTCTAGATAGGCAAATTATTGATCGGACTAATGCCAATGGAAATTCTTGTAAGTTTAAAGAGTATAAGACCCATGAGAATGGAGACATTAGAAAGTTAACAAGAGTATCAGTATGAACAGTCAGATTAAGCGTTATAACCGTAGCCTATGACAATAGCAGAAAATTAAAAATAGCCAATAAGGATGAGTCATCACTAGTCTTGGTAACATAACTTAGAGCCAAGAGAAAAGTCAAGGGAATAGATAATATAGAAGGATACAGAAAGTGACAAGAAAGTTCAGTACATGCATACACATAAACAATGTAGCGCGAATGCAGTAGCGTAAAAGGAAACCTTAGCATAGTTGATAAAAGTTATGGAACACTAAGCCATTGAGTAGTCGATACATATCCCAATAGAACGTATGCTAATTTTCTTTTCAGTAGCCCTAGTCCCAATAAAGAGAAGAACATGCAAAGAAGAGTATCTAACGGAATAGACAGATCACGAGACGACTGAATAGCCGAGCCAAGAAGTTCAACTGAACTTATATAAGAATCATAAGATAGTAATATTTTATATGAGAGAGTGAATTGAATTCACGGTATGTCTAGCCAAATCTAAAAGAAATAACCTGCTTTATCGTAGAACGGACATCCTTCAAGAAAGTAAAGGCTCAAAGGAGTAAGGAGCCAGAGTAAGAGACATAGATAACGACCCCCAAGGGTTAGAGATACGATTTATAAGAGCCCCCATTATGCTAGAATAGAAGGACTAGTAAGATAAAAGCACCCGAATCAAAAGTATTAGTGACGATACCCTAACCCATCAAAATGATGTAGAGTGTCTCGAGAAGTTGTGACTTAAGAGATTCAAGAAACTGAGATAAATAGGAAATCTAAGTAATAGAAAAAACTTCTTAAGGAGAAATAACAAATGGTGCATGGTAGGGTTTTCAGAGAGTATGAACCTTAAAAAGATTTTCAGTAAAAGATGGTATAACTAGTAGTCATAAATAAATTAGGGGTTAAATTGAAAAAGGTAATTTGGATAGTTCCTAGCCATAGTACTTTAGCGTGGGAACTCACTATCAAATATGTGAATAAGTGAATCCTACGATCATAAATGAGCAGCGTGTACCACTGTAGCACGCATAGTTAGAGAGACCATAATAACCGAAGAAGGACTTCATGACCAACCCCACCCTCCCAACCCTCGTTAGACAACAACAGTAAAGATGGGCCTCGATGTTATTATAGTATCCTTTGAGTTATGGCAAAGGATCTTCAAAAAATAATAACCCTCGGAGAAGAAAACAGAGACAGAGATCCCGGAAGTTCAAGATACAGAGTAAGAACAGAAGAGAAGAAGAAAAAAATTTAACTAAAAGATTTAAAAGGGAAGCTATTTAAATAAAACAATGAAAAGAGAATATTTTAGTCAAGCAATGATAGGAATACATGACAACCAACGTTAGACACGACTAAGGACGCATATCAACAAACATTTCCATTTAAGGACTGAAGGAGAATGATATCAACAAGATACATGTGAAATGTATAAAAGTGAGTCTTTAAGCGCTACCAGGAGATCAAAACTCTATTAAATATAGTTTTGGAAGAGAGATAACCAGGATAGCCCACATATTTCCTTCTCAACGCACCATTGTGGATAATCCTTGTGATGACTTGAAATAGATTTATTGAGATATAATATAGAGACAACCAAAGAAACTAGGTATGCATATATTATTGAGAAAATGGCAACACATGACAGAACATATCTTTGGAAATAACTGAAAGTGAGATATTCTTAAGTGCAATCAGGCTAAGAGAACAAGCTTGTGTAAATGATAGTTAACCATATTTATATTAGCTATGAATTTAAAGGTACGAGAAGAGTGTGAACATTAACTAGAATCGAGTCACCAGTGTCGATAATAATATTTTAGAATTTATAGGTATTGGGAAACCATGATGATAAACCTGGAGCATATGAAGAAATTGATCATGAGCTATAAGGTCTTAAGCCCCAGAAACAGGCAGAGATAAAAGAACTTGAAGGACATACCTGTTAAGCAATTAAGGCTTAGTAATGAGAGAAATGAAGTCAAATAGAGAAATTAAGAGGAAGAATACTCAGATTAAATCAAGCATACGATCAATCATAATAGCATCAAGGACTACCTTGCATACAATTACCCCAGAGTTAAGACAGAACATGAAGAAACCTAGCTATATGGGACACAGATATCCTTAAAGACGTGGGAGCAATATTTACAAAGAAATCAGATGCATATTCAATAAAGAAAAATGACATCAGTACGATTTGGGCATGAATATACTTTTTAGAGATTAGATTGGAGATTAATGATTTAACTAGAACAATTATGGATACGATCATATTACAACAAGTGCATCAATTCATTCAGGATCTTACAAGTTGAGTATACTTGAGTGGAAGCAATAATCAGGCGAGCGACCATGTAGAAAGTCTTAAGAAGTATTAAATCCCTAAAGAAAAAAAGGGAAATAAAGTAAAAGACAGACATAGAGTATCAGATAAAAAGAAATAATCCACTTGGACACCATTTCGAGAAGAACATAAGTTCAGACCCTAAAAGATGAAGTACCTCTATTACACCTTGTCAGGGCATCATGAAGTGTAGAATAAAAGATAAATAGATTGAGGATGACAAGATCTGTACATCTCTGTATAGACAATATATATTATATGGATTACGTGTCTACAAGGGAAAGAAGGGTTCCAAAGGGACTTTCAAAGGTTAAGCTTTCAGTTAAAAGAATCGAATAGAATATATCAGGACAAAAGATTCCCAGAAGTCATAGTATTGAGTTCTTGAGCAGAATAGAAGAAAGCAAGTAAAGGAAGATAAAAGTATCAGAGACCAGATATTTTCAAACCAAGAATGACCTAAGAAGTTCAACATTAGAAGGGATTCGAGGACGAATCATATTTAAGGGGAGAGAATTTGTAACACCCGGTGATCCTGACGACTTGTACGTTATCAGAGGCCCATGACTATTACGTTATCAGAGGGATGATACGTGATGTAAATCATGTTCGAACATGTATGTGCTAATGGAAGGACTTTTTGGACATTCGGCAGAATCCTCGCAGTCCCAATACATAATTCATGCCCAGATTAAATCCGAACAATCCTTGGTATTTAGGCCGTAACCTTTTCATATGATCTTCGATTTGTATGAACTTTATATCGTCGGAAAACTAAGATCGAGATATACAACTTTTACGTTGGATAATTTTCCAAATACGAATCAGAAATAAGTCAAAGATCATGATTTTTACAGCAGCTACGGTAATTTCGAGAATGACCTAGATTTAGGTGATGTGGCACCATCACAACCACTCATTTTATTACACACAAATCAACACTTACCTATATAAAGAACACTATTGACTCATCTTCTAATAAGGTAAAAACGTGAGCAATTATAGAGGAATTATCAAAATTTTCTTCTTATTCCTCAAGCTATTTTAAGTGTAATAAATGATGATCCCGAGCACATTTCAAAAATAGTAAGTTCTTTATCCTTTTCCCTCTTCCATTTCAGTTTTAGCTTAAAAAAAAGCCCCAATTCGGGCCTTGCATACCCTAGCAAAAAGAATTGCATAATTGGCATTGGTAGAGTTAGTAGCATGTGTTTAGAGAAGTGTCTTGATGGTATTAGCTTGAAATGAAGCTTTTATGTCTATGAATGTGATGGGGAATAGATTTTGTGATTTGATGATAATAAAATAGTTTGTGTTTAATTGAGGATATTGCTTGATTAAGGATATAAAATGAGTTTATATTAAGTTGAGTTGAAGTTTGGATATGAGTGTTGAACTTTACCTTGAGATTTGTCTTTGAGGAATTGGTGTTAGGCCCCGAAAATAGGCCAACATCGCGTTGCTCGACACTCAGAGTCACGACATGTAACCAGAAGGTGCTCACTGCCTCAATCTAAACATATGGGCATCACGACGTAGAATGTTCAGCATCACGGCGCGTAACAAGCAACAGATCTCTGCCTCGGGTCTGATCAGGTGGGCGTCGTGATGTGAAACCGAGCATACTATATGCCTGGCTTAGCTTGAATGGGCGTCGCGACGCGCCAGACTTGGTGTCACGATGCTATGCAGGAAAAGTTTAATAAAATTTCAGTTTCAACCTAGGATGTTAAGGACCACCCTAAGAGTTTCATATTAAGGAACATACACGTGATATGATAAGTCGCAAGCATAATACGTCATGTGGTGTTGATGGATTAGTAGGATTGAGAAATTTAGTCTGACCTCAAAACATGTTTCATACCTTATATTCTAATTGCGTTTCTCGATTATAGATCATCGCAGAAACCACAACATTCTTAGACGAAGCGAAGTAATATCAGTCAGATCCTAAAATCTGTGAGTGGACCTTTCTTTTTCAAAGTTTATTTTACTTAATTGATTTGATTCAAGACTTAATTTTCAGCACATAGGGCATTAGCCAAATTTAATTCCAGTTGTTTTATAAGTAAGAATGATTTGAGAAATATTTTAGAAAGTTGTGACTTTTAAATCATGATTTTATGGTTTTTGAGACATGGAGGAAAACCCACCTCAGTATGTAACTTGACTCGTTTATGGAATTAACGGATACAGATATCGTGTGCACACATAGTTTAGTACTAGGGATGACAGATGCCTCTAGATCCTAGATTCAGAGTCTGGAGGGTAGCATAGATCCGCACCCCCGGCTCCAGATTTGTGGCTTGGGTGACAACGACACATAATGCCCCAAGACCACTAGATTTCAGAGCTATGGGGATGGCGATATGTAATACCCCTAGACCATAGATTCAGGGACAAGATAATGGCATGCATTAGAGGACAGCGATACGTAACGCCTCAATATCATGGATTTTCACATCTAGATCTAGTTTAGTGGCTTGGGGGACGTCGATACGTAACGCCCCAAGACCACTAGTAGGCGTATGGGGGGACTGCGATACGTAATGCCCTCATGCGTCAGGTTTTCTATAAATCCTCAGATATTTCAGATGAGATTTTCAAATACAGTGGTTTTATGAAAAGGTTTTCCAGAGAATAAGTTTTATGAAATAGTTTTAAAAAGAATCAGAGTCTTAAAATAATTTTCAGGAAAGTTTCATAAAAATAGTATTGCTTTTAGATATGAAAAAGATTTCAGAAGAGATGATTTGAGATGAATTTGATTTTAGAACCATGGATTTAAAAAAAAAGCATTTTAGTTCATATTTTAAACTATCCACTC
Organism: Zanthoxylum bungeanum; assembly: GCA_019454045.1. Classification (NCBI taxonomy): domain Eukaryota; kingdom Viridiplantae; phylum Streptophyta; class Magnoliopsida; order Sapindales; family Rutaceae; genus Zanthoxylum; species Zanthoxylum bungeanum. The sequence continues at coordinate 175,495 of SKCR01006516.1, forward strand.
ACTAGATCGTTTAAAAGATCTAACCCTCTCACTCCCAGTGTTTTTGTTTTACAGGTTTACCCGGAAGACGAGCTTAAGAGGATGGATATTGATGGCAGTCACTAGGGTGTCAAGTCCACCAAGTCGAGTCAGAGGTGCAGTACAGTCACAGTTTAAGGAAGGTCATATATCATGCATTTTGTATAGTTGAGATTTTGTGTGTGTAGTAAGTTAAAGTAACCTTGACAGAGACACATATGTATTATTGTGTGTTCACATCATAGTTATGAGTATTAAAGGTGCATTGTATGTTATTGAATTGGGCAATGGTTCCTATACATAAGTCTATATTTGTGACGAGTTAGTAGTGATGTACATAGTCAATGAGTCAAAGGCTCAAAGGGATAGGACGACCTATTTCCTACCGGTAGCATCTCCTGGAGGGGGATGTTATACTTCAGAGACATGAGGGTTCACGGTTTACCGATCCTTCTAGAGTTCATTTAGGGTGTGTTTTAATACAGTATGGTAAAGTTATTGCTTATGCCTCTCGAAAACCTAAGGGATATGAGCATAACTATCCTACTCTCGATCTGGAGATGGCAATAATTGTCTTTTTTTTGTAAAGATATAAAGGTATTACATCTACAATGAAACATTTGAAATTTATAAAGAGCCTTAAGTACATTACAGAATAAAAAGAGTTGAACTTAGGGCAGAAGCGATGGGTGAAGCTGTTAAAATATTATGACTGCTCAATCCATTACCATTCTAAGACAGCTAATGTGGTAGCAAACGCACTTAGCAGGAAATCTATGGGTAGTTTATCACATTTTCTTATTTCCAGAAGGAAGTTGGTAAAAGAATGGAAATGGTGCATGAATGATGAGTTTTAATTTCAACTTTATAATTTAGCAGCAATAGTTTCCCAAGTGCAGTTTAAGTCAATGATGCTAAATGAAGTCAAGGAAGCTCAAGTTATTGATCCATTCATCCAGAAATTAAAGAAAATAGTGTAACATGATAGTGAATATAAGGTTGATGATGGCAGACTCTTTAGGTTCCATGGAAGACTTGTGGTTCTGCCAATCACAAAACTGAAAGGGAAGCTACTAGATATTGCCTACCCATCTTCTTATGTAATGCATCCAGACATGACCAAGATTTATCATGACCTAAAGTAATTTTATTAGTGGGACGACATGAAGAGAGAAATAGAAAACTTTGTATCCAGATGTTTAACTTATCAACAGCTTAATGTAGAACATCATAAGCCTATTGGGACACTTAAGAATTTGGATATTCCAGAATGAAAATGGGACATGATAACTTTGGATTTTATGGTGGGTTTACCGAAGACTCAGAATGGATATAACTCTATCTGAGTTATTTTCGACAGGCTCACCAAGTCGGCTCACTTTCTCCTAATCAAATCCACCTACGCAGCGACCCAGTATGCAAAGATTTACTTGGATAATATAGTATCTTTTCATGGAGTTCATGTCTCTATTATTTCAGATAGGGGTTCACAGTTCACCTCCAAATTTTTGCGTTCATTTCAAGATGCATTGGGTACCCAAATAAAGTTCAACACAACTTTTCATCTTCAAATTGATGGCAAGTCTGAAAGGACCATTCAGACCCCGGAAGATATGTTGATGGCTAGTGCCCTAGATTTTGGAGGCCATTGGGATAAACACATACCACTAATTGAATTTGCTTATAATAACAGTTATCACTTCAACATTCAAATGGCCCATTTTGAAGGGTTTTATGGGCGAAAGTGAATGTCTCATGTAAGGTGATTCGAAGCTGGAGAAGCCAAACTTCTGGGTCCAAAGTTGGTTCAGGATGCCATCGAGAAAGTGAAACTCATTCGGGACAAGATGCAGAAAACTCAGAGCAGGCACAAGTCATATGCTGACCATCACATGAGATACAATGTGTTTCAAACGAAGGATTATGTATTTTTAAAGATCTCATCTTTTAAGGGAGCAATGAGGTTTAGAAGGAAGGGAAGGTTGAATCTGAGATCTATTGAGCTTTTTTCATACCCTCCGGAGGGTGGGGAATAAAGCTTATAAATTGGTTCTACCTCCCAGCAAGGATAAAATCCATCATGTATTTCATGTATCTATGCTTCAAAAGTATCTATATGATGAGTCTCACATTTTAGAGCCGCAGACAATAGATATCAACTAAGACTTTTCATATCAAGAAACCCCAATAGCCATTGTAGATCGATAAGTTGGGAAACTACGTTCCAAGGAAAACCCATAAGAAAACGTTGCTGATGTCACAAGTTGGTGTAACAATAATATTATTAGTGTAGTAAAAGATCCAATAGTCCATATAAAAGGAACGTGTAATAGTGGGCAATAAAGAGAAGAAGACGCGGCTGGCATCATGGGTTGGTATAATGGTAAATTTATGGGTGTAACAGAAGATTCATGAGCCTATATAAAGTAGTCGAGGATTTAATTTCAAGGATCGATTGGCTCATTTGGGCTCGTTTATTAGTATTTTTCATATTTTCACAACTTGTAAAAGAAAACAAAAAAGCTTAGTGATAAAGAGACAGAAAGCAGGTTGGTTTGACCTGAGCTAGTAATAAAGTTTCATTTCTTTGCTCTTGTGGACGTAGGTTGGAGCCACTTTCCACTGAACCATGTTAATCCTTTTTTTTCTCTGTGATTTCTTATTTGCTTGCCATGTTTTCCTTTGGTTTCCCATCAAACCAAAAAAATTCATTTCTTGTGGGAGGTTTTTTCAATGAGTAGGTTTCCTAAATTACCCCTGGAATGAAAAACCACCGTCAACAGTTGGCACTGGGGATCAGTAAAAAAGCAACAAACACACTAAGAAGATGGTAGGAGATGGAAACCACAGAAATTCAGAGGCTTCGAAAACAGAGTATATGGAGAAGATGGAAGAAACTCTACGAAATGAAATGGAAGATGGACGGAAAGAGAGGGAAACAACTCAAGCCTTTATGAAGACTATGATGAAGAAGATTGAGAAGTTAGAGAAGAATGTTGGTAAATGAGGCGACGTAGGTCCTAGCAGAAGGAGAGAGGAAATAGAAAAAGAAAAAAAGATCGCTGGAGTAGATGGAGATCGTGGAAATGGGAAGAAGAATGCCCAGATGGTGAGATCTGTAGTTGTTGCTAGCGCCATGGAAATAAGAGAGTTGTGGGGAGAAGAAGAAGGCAAGCGAACCCTAGAATCATCCAGCAACAGCCCATGTTTTATGGAAAGTGACCTGCAACGGTATTTGGAGAGGGGCCATGAGGTTCCCAGGTATGAAATATACCACGCTCAAAGTGGGAGGCATGAAGAGGCCCTTGGCGAGAGTATGATGGCTCCATAAGCCAAATGAAGGATTTGTTTCGAAGGGAAATGAAGAAGTTGGAGGAAAGTGTGAAGGGAGGGCCTCAATGTGACAAGGATATAGAGACATCATCCCCGTTTGCTAAGGAAATATTGGCAGTGGAGTTTCCAAGGAGGCTAACTATGTACTTAGAGAAATTTACAAAGGGGTCTGCGGAAGCAACAGTGGGGGTCAGTCAATTGCCTATAAGGTACTTAAATAATGTTTCTTTTGACCAACAATGTATCAGAACATGGTCAAGGTTTCCCGAACATGCGATGGGTTTCAAAGAAATGCCAACGTACCTCACTAGCCGCCTAAGCAACTGACCAATTTGTCAAGTCATTGGCCGTTTGCACAATAAGAAGTGGATATTATTGGGCCCATGCCTACGGGTTAGGGTCAAGCAAAATTTACGATCGTGGAAATTGATTACTTCACCCAGTATGTAAAGGGTGAGTCGTTCCTACAATAACTGAGAAGAAAGAACATAGTTTGTCAGAAAGAATATCGTATGCCGGTTCGGGATTCCCCGGGCTATCATCACGGACAACGGAAAATAGTTTGATAGCAATGGTTTCAGAAAAAACAGTTTGGACCTCCAAATTGAAATAAGATTTGCCTCACCTTCTCATCTGAATTCAAATGGGAAAGTAGAAGCAGCGAACAAGACCATAAAGAGCAATTTTAAGGCAAGACTCGGGTCCTGTAAGAGTTTGTGGGTCAAGGAACTACCAGAGGTTTTATGGGCACATCGGACGACTTATAAGGACTCCACCATTTTCCTTGGCTTATGGGTGTGAAGAAGTCATCCCTGCAGAGATCAGAATGACGACACACTAGGTACAACACTTTAAAGAAGGGAAAAATAAAGAACTCATCAAGCACCACCTCGATCTGATAGAAGTAAAGAGAGAGAGGTCGGCTCTCAAGATGGTGGTGTATCAATAAATAATGGCACGCTTCTATAACAAGAGGGTTCATGTATGATCCTTCCGATCTGGTGACTTAGTCTAAAGACGAGTTACCATGAATACGAGGAGGCTAGAGTAAGGTTCATTGGGGGCCATGTGGGAAGAGCCATATAAAGTTAATGAAGTCAACATATTGGGTACCTATCACCTTGAGCAGTTGGGCGGTACCCGACCTAAAAAACCCTGGAATGCTGAGATGTTGAGAAGATATTCCCAATAGAGCCTATCTTAGAATGACCTTTAAAGAGTTGGAAGATGAACAATAGATCCCCTGAATATAAATAAGGCTTTCTCCTTTTAAATAAAAACTTGTTCGTCTATTCTTGTTTATTATATGGACGGGAAAGACATGTTATTATACTTGTCAAATACTCGCGATCGGAATGTGTGAATGGATGTAAGGCATGAGGGAAAAGTACGCACCTCCGCGGCACACCGATCTCAAAGTGTCATTATCAAACCCCTGGGCTGAAACATTATTAGCCAATGACTTGCATCTCTGAAGAACATAATGTGAAGACCTGCATTGCGTTTGGCACCTTGGGTATCCATAGCACGCTCGGAGAGGAGTCGACGTGGATTTTGGTGCCCCAAGGTAATTATAGCACGTATGGATTGAAGATAGTTGTGGTATTACGGTACCTCTGGGTTTGCATATCGTGGGGAAGGATAATTCCCCCATGGAATTTTTCACTCGGTGTTTGAGGTGCATAGCACAGGGAGGGCCCACAAGCCTCCTTGGTGTCTATAGCCTCGGGATATGCCTAACATGGGGAAGGGAAATGCCCGCGTTTAATTTATATTTTACTGGATAACTTGGAGTGGGACGCCATTACCAGTGTCTATAGAGATTGCCAAAGGTCGAAGATCTTCCATTTTGGCTAAGTCTTGGTAATGAAAGTAATGGTTCGAGGTTGCATTCATTCCGCATAGGACATATTTGAATGGCGCAAGGAGGGAACATTCCCTTGTGGCCAAGTTATTCCATTGGCTCGGGGTCGGATTTATCCCACCGAGACCTTGTTATATTTTGATGGCATGAGGGCATAGTTTCTCCTCCATGGCCATATTTGAATGGCAAAAGAAGGGAACATTCCCATGTGGCCAAATTATTTCATTGGCTTGGGGTCGGATTTGTCATACTGAGGCCTTATCTATATTTTGATGGCATGGGGTCAGAATTTCTCCCTCATGGCCATATTTGAATGGCACAAGGAGGGAACATTCCATTGTGGCTAAGTTATTTCATATGCCCGAGGTCGGGTTTGTCCCATCGAGGCCTTATCTTTATTTTGATGGCATGGGGTCAGAATTTCTCCCCACTGGCCATATTTGAATGGCACAATGAGGGAACATTCCCTTGTGGCAAAGTTCTTTCATTGTTCGGGGTCATATTTTTCCTACTGAGGCCTTATCTTTATTTTGATGGCATGTGGTCAGAATTTCTCCCAAATTGCCATATTTGAATGGCACAATGAGGAAACATTCCCTTATGGCCAAGTTATTTTATTAGCTCGGGGTTGAGTTTGTCCTACCAAGGCCTTATCTCTATTTTTATGGCATAAGGTCGGAATTTCTCCCCCATGGCCACATTTGAATGGCACAAAGAGTAAACATTCCCTTGTGACCAAGTTGTTGCACCGGCTCGGGGCCGGGTATGCTCACCAATGTTTTCTTTCTATTCTAATGGCATAGTTAGTGAATGAGTTCAGGTGGAAGATTACAGTCTGAAAAATTCAAAATATGCTAAGTGAAGCATTCTAAGGGCTGTGCTATATAGGCTCGGGCATCAGAGTCTGCTAGTGGAGTGATTCCTTAGGGGAATGACTGGATTAACTTTGATAAAATGGCTAAGTATTAATGGAAGTTGCCCTGGCTCAGGTCTTTATTTAGTAAGTGCTTCAGAAAAGTAGATGCAAAAACAAGTATTTATTCATTGAATAAGTTTTTTTTTTTACAAAGGGCCCCCTCGAGGTTACCCATAAAAAAATTAAGATGAGGAGTCAAGTGGAAGGGGCAGAGGCCTCTTCATCATGAACAACAGCGGGCAAGGAAGGGCCAGAAACCTCTTCAGTTGGAGCAGAAGAGGTTGAGGGGCCAAGAGCCTATTCAGTAGGAAAAGCAGTAGATGAGGAAGGGTGGAGATCCTCTTAAGTATGAGGCACCATGGACATTGGCTCGGGGTCTTCTGAAATAAGGCCGAAGGCCTCCTCTTGTTTCATCTCCTTCTTGGACACCGTCAGGATCTTACGAATTATCTCAAAGTCCACGTCAGGCTAGAGTAATTCGAATATCTCGACACATTCTTTCAGCCCCTCTATCTTGGACTCATGTTTGGCAGCCTCTAAACAGCTAGATAGCTCGGCTTCTATCCTCTTTATATCTTCCAGAGCTTTCTCCAATTGACTTATTTTTTTCTCCAAGTTCGCTCTCGGCCATGGTAGCGCACCATTGCTGACGCTTGAGGTCGTCCTTCTTCTGGACAGCCTCGACCCTGGCCTCATCCCTCTTATTCCTTGTGATCTCAGAGGCTTGGCGGAGGGAGGCAACCTCAGCCTTGGACCCCTCATCGGATTTTTTGAGGCCCTGATTCTCTACCCTTGCTTCTTCCAACTGCTTCAACAGCTCTTGCTCCCTCTCGGCCAGGCGACTCTGGAGTCTTTGGGCATGACTCCCCTCGGAGAGAGTGCCCGTTAACAAATTTTTATTAGTTGCCAAGAGATAAGGAAGCTACGACATAGAAGATGGGGTCAGTATAGAAAAATGGAAAAATATAAGTACGAATGAGAAGTCCAGTTACCTTTGCATGAAATCGGCAGGTCTTGTTAATGATGTCCTCGGGCGAGATTTCCTCATACGTCGCGGCCTGCTCCAACCTCAAGGTCTCGGCCACATAATTAAAGGGTGGGAGGAGGTAGGCCAACTTTTCCCTCACATCCTTAAAAAATTATTAATCCCCAGCAGCGAGGACCCTCTCTAGATTGAGGAAGGGCTGCTGAGGCTTTACCTTTTTGGCCCGTCATTTTTCTTCTTGGAGCCCTATCTGCAGGCTCATCGGTCTCCTCGCTCCCAATCTGGTGGAAGCATCTTTTGGATGGTCAGGAGGGTGCGGTTGAAGTTTGGACTCGTTAAGAAGTGCTCGTGATTTGAGTGGGCGGTATAAAACTTGAAGTTTGGACTAAAAAGATAATAATTATGGCTGTTTGTGGGGCACTTGAGGGCCCGATTGATGGAGCAGCTGAATGTGCTGATTTCCATCTCGCCTCTGGTGGAACATAAGTTATAATTGAAGAGCGGGTGCTGCTAGATCCCCCTCAAAAGGCCCTTGCTACCTCCCGAGTAAGGTGGGCATGAATCTTGTAACCAGACATCCCTGCCAACAAAAGAAGACATTTAGAGCATAAAAAAGGAAAAAACAGTATTAAGAAAAAGACAATGTAGCATACATAAGGTTAGTGGGTCAGTCATAACCTACCAGCTTGCCTGGACTGGGGTGGTGCATTTCTCGGGATGAGACCCAAGTCGGCAAAGGCGGAAGGATTGACGAGGTCCCTAAGTGGCATCTGAACGCTGTTGTATTCTTTACCCTAGCATGGGTCTCATGATGGACTTTAGGGAGATCTCCCCAACAAACTTCAAAGGCTCTGAGATTAGTGAGCTGTTTAAGTTTAGTCGTAAGGGAAACAGAGGTCGGGTCGTTACCTCTATCCGAGAAGGTGTTGGGGACTATGACACGCTCGTCGTCAATCGATTGGTGCTTTCCCTAGGTGCCCACTGCCTAAAATGACTTATCCTTAAAATTTTTATTAGTGGCTGGGAGGTTGGTAATGATGTAGGGAACCCCGACATGGATAGAAAGGTAATACCAACCCTTGTATTCTTTTAGGTTGGCATTCATTCGATACACCCTTTTTAGCTCCGAGAAGGTTGGCTCTCCCGATCTGTCTTGGCTTCAGATTACATACAGGCCTGCCAATATCCTCAAACTATTTAGGTTCAGCTGACATGGGGCTATGTGCACGGCGGACAACATCTTTGCGAAGTAATTTTGAATGGGAAGGTGTAGTCCAATATCAAAGAAGTCTGTGCATAATGCCACGACGTTGTCACCAAGTTGGCTCGCCTGGCTCCATTCCCTCGGGACAGCCAGACTGACATCATTGGGATTGTTGAATCTTTCTTCAACTATTCTAGATCAGCCTCGGTAATTGTTGAAGCCGAATCCATGTCGAGGTTCATGAAGTCCAGCCAAGTATGACTTGGCTAGGGTATGGGGACCCTCTTGTGGTAAGACTGGTTCTCCTCTTTAGAGATGGACAAAGTCGTGTCATAATCATTAGGACTTTCAGATCCCAAGCTGTGTACAGTTGTGTGAATGGGTGGGGCAATAGACAGGGTTTTGAAGGGAGTAAGGGAAGAAGACTCGAAGTCTGATATTCCTATCAAGGTAGGACCCGAGGTGGAAGGTTAGTACACAATCTCACGGTTAGTAAAGCATGCTAAAACTAGGGTTATCATCATCATCCCTACCAAGTGACTAACCTTGAACAAACTCTAAAATCCCAGAAACCCATAACATTTACTCCTAAAACCCAGAAAAACATACCCACATATACACACAAATAACATAAATGTATCCACACAAGTAAACCCCCCTAATGCTTCCATTATCACAAAAAACCTAGAACACACAACAAAAATAAATAGGTCATGCCAGCAAGTCACCTTCATTATTGAAAACATAAATATAAGCAAAAAAAAAAAAGTAGTCAGATGGGGATTTGCAAAGATTGAAGAAGATGTTAGAAAGTTTGTGAAGATGTTAAAGGTTGGAAGATTGTAAAAGACAAAGAAGCTCTGAAGGATTCCTTAAAGAAGATAAAGTGAAGAAGATATTGGTATGGAATGCAACGGCCTTTAAATAGGCTGCTCGGGCTGATCTTAACTGTGGGATTGAGACATGTGGACAGGATTAGTGCCACGTGTGATGGAGATCTCGGGTATTGAATTCGAATGGGAGGTCGAGATCAAAACTACTATTTGGTTAAGATAAAACTGTCATTGGTTTTGGCGCGAAACCATGAGAGTGGGGCGCATGGAATCTCAGGGAAATAAAATGAAAAATGAACCCTGGAAGGACGTGCATGCATTTAATGAAGGCCATGATGGTTTAACAACTTCAAAGAGGCGGCTTAGAAGCCCTAGAAAACTCGAACCGACGATGGAGAATACGATCATCACAAAAAAAAAGAATCATTTGGTGAGACATGTGCTTTCATAGCCCGATGATGTGGCAATGCTAATATTCACGACTTAAGGTCAGAGGGCGTATGCATAATATACACCTTTATTATAGTTCCAAACATCAACTCACAAACTCGTTGATACCGAGAACTGAAGGACATATGTTGATAGTAATTTTCAGCCCCGGGGAACTCAAAAGGCTGAAGAGGGGTAGAATGAGATTTAACACTTAACAATGTGGGGGGTCTAAGGTCATGGTGAGGATGAAAGGCAAGGCAGAGAGACTCAAGCCCTAGGCATAGATGCACCCGACAACATTGACATACGTGAAGACCGACCCGAGGTCGTTCTGTGACATGTTTTATTTTTGTGATAATGGGAATGGGATTTGGAGTGAGCTAACTGAAGCACAATCACATACACCCGAAGAAACAAGGAAACGTAGGAAGACGACCGCATAGGAAGCTCATGAGTCTTCAAACATTTATAAAGAAAGTTCAGGAATTCCAAGGAGAAAGTGAGGAAAGTGAGGAAATCTCTCTCAACCTGACCTGGTAAAGAAATGAGGAAGAAGATCCAGCACCAATCACCTCGGTATGACAACCCGGTGACCTAGGTTGGGTTTTCCATATCTTGTGCTTATGCATGGATGACGTAAGCCCTACATGAGAATTTGAGCCTCCAGAAGGCTGATGCAATGGGAGTATGACATAAGGTTATCTCCTGACACACGAAACAACATCAAAGTAGTTGAATTATAGGCTGTCACTTGGGCTGAAGGTGTAACATTAGTAGAGTGGCAGAATTACAAGCTGGTCGAACGTGTAACAGTGGACAATAATGACAAGAAGATGTGACTGATGTCACAGGTTGGTGTAACAGTAAATTTATTGGTGTGGTAAAACATTCAGGAGTCCATATAAAGAGAACGTGTAATAGTGGGCAATAATGAGAAGAAGACATGTCTGACATCATGGGTTGGTATAATGGTAAATTTATGGGTGTAACAGAAGATTTATGGGCTATATAAAGGAGTCTAGGATTCAGTTTCATGGTGGAAGGCGCAGAAAACCCATGGACGTGAGCATGACAGCTCCGAGAACCAGATGATGAGTTGGTTTCGGAAGGAGATGAGGAGTGAGAGGAAAGTAATAGCGATAGAATTTCCAAGGAGATTTATCCTCTCTTCCATGGATATTTACAAAGGTAGCTCGGACCCCAAGTCCCATATTGAGAAGTTCGTTTTGTTGATGAAAATTTAGGGAATGGTCGGAGAGGCCATCTGCAAGGTGTTCCCTTTGACCTTGGGCGGGTCAACCAGTCTATGGTTCAGGAACTTGACCCAATAGAGTGTCAACAGCTTTGAACAGTTGATGAGATCCTTTGTATGACATTTCAAAGGGCGTGTGTACCGAGGTAGACGATGTGGTCGTTGAGGTTGATGAAGTAAGAAGACGATGAGTCTTTGAAAAGCTTTGTCGATAGGTATCACGGGCTGATTTTAGAGGTCGGGGCGTATAAGTCTCAGGAGGCCTTGGAAAGTTTCAAATGGGCTCTCAAGGTCGGGAGGTTATGGTCTCACCTGAGGATCCAGGAGATTCCGGACTATGTCGCAACTTCGGAACATACAAGGAAGTTTTTGCTAATAGAGGAAGATGAGAAGATAGCCCGGGGAGGAGAAGCTCGGGCTGCAAGAGTAGTCAGGCCAGAAAACTAGCGTCATATGATTAGGGATCAGAGGGGGGAGCCCCGAAGCAGAAGGAGTTCAGGCTGATGCCTAAGAATAATCAAGTACAGAAAAGAATGCTGCATGTCCAGGTCAACCATATCGCCGATGGGACAGTGTACACCCTCCTCAACAGAACCTGGTCCAAATAGTTCAGGAGGTCCAGGATAAAGATCGATTGAATGAGTCTGACCCCATGAAGTTTCCAAATGAGAAGAGAACAACATGGCTTATTGCATGCACCATAATGCAATGGGACACACCACAGAACGATGTAGAGGCCTACGGGAGCAGGTGGAAAACTTGGTTAAGAACGGATATCTGAATGAGTATATAGACCAAACAACTACGTAACCCGACCAGCGTTGATAGTGACAATCACCAGGATGGATAATCATCGCTTGGAGCAACTGGACGGTACCCCGCTTAAGAAGCCTTGAAATGCCGAGGTGACTGATGGGATATTTTCAATAGAGTCTCTCTTAAAATGACCCTCAAAGAGTTGTAAGATGATCAGTAGATCCCTTGAATACGAGTAAGGCTTTCCATTTCTTATATAAAAAACTTGTTCCTTTATGCTTGTTTATTATTTGGATAGGAAAGACATGTGTAATATTTTTTGGGAGATGCTCGTGATCGGGGCGCGTGGAGAAGTGAAGGATATGTGGGAAATGCGCGAAACCCGTGGCGCATCGATCCCCGATGTCATTATCAAAACCATGGGGCAGAGCGTCACAACCCAATGACTTGCACTTTTTTGAGAGCTTAGGCGCACGGGCCTCTGTGGCATTTAGTAATCTTGGGTATGCCATTGACGGGGAGGGAGAATGCCCCCGTAGCTCTGGCTATCCCATTATGTATCCTCAAGTTTGCCGTTGATGGAGAGGGAGAATGACTCTGTAGCTTCGGCTATCCCATTTTGTATCATCGGGTATGTCATTGACGATAAGGGAGAATGCCCCCGTAGCTCCGGCTATCCCATTGTGAAATCTCGGGTAAGCCATTGACGGGGAGGGAGAATGCCTCCGTAGCTTCGGCTATCCCATTGTGTAATCTCGGGTAAGTCGTTGACGGAGAGGGAGAATGACCCGGTAGCTCCGGCTATCCCATTGTGTATTCTCGGGTATGCCGTTGATGGGGAAGAAGAATGTCCCCGTAGCTCCGGCTATCCCATTTTGTAATCTCGGGTAAGCCATTGATAGAAAAGGAGAATGCCCTCGTAGCTCTGGCTATCCCATTGCAAGATCTCAGGTAAGCCATTGACGGGGAGGGAGAATGACCCCGTAGCTCCGGTTATCCTATTGTGTATTCTCCGGTATGCCTTTGACGGATAGGGAGAATACCTCTATAGCTCCGGCTAACCCATTATGTATCCTTGGGTATGACATTGACGGGGAATGAGAATGCCCTCATAGTTTCGACTATCCTAATGAGGGTTCATTCTCATGCTGCCAAGTGACTTATGATTGCTCGGGGTCGAATTTTCTCCCTCGAGGCCTTGTTGTTCTAATAATAGCCCGATGAGATGAGTTTTTTCCCCCGTGGTCTGTTTTCTATTTTTGAAAATCCTTGCAGATCATATTCCTATGGGATTGTAGCGTGTCAAGAACATACATCAGCCCGAGGTAGCACAAGATGAGTTTCTTCAAGTGCGGAAACCAATGGATGAGCTGACCAGTATTAGCTCGGATCAACCTTCAGTTAGAGAAGCCCTATTGGGAGAGATGATCAAGTTATGGATCCGCAACAGAGATGTTAGATCAAGGCTATAGACCCGATATGGATTCTCTCATAAGAAGTACTAAAGCTCGCAGTTGTGATACCCGTCATGTAATGGGGCAGGCCTGATATTCTGGGCTTGTTAAAGATTGTGCATCAGCATGAGAGGAAAGTTGTTTCTTCAAAAAATATTCCAAGTATTGGAAAGGTACCACGAGACATCAAGTCGAAGTAATATGGGGTGTTCATGAGAGCATCGGCCTGAAGATGCTAGATCAGTCTATAGTTTCATGCATCACCATCTTTTTATAGTTCTCGGCACCAACTCGTTTACTCATTGATATCGAGAACTATGGGACATATATTGATGGTGTTTTTTTGATCCCCAAAAAGCCAGAATCCCAAAGAAGGGTAAAATGGATTTTAACACTTGACGAAGGTAAAAGCCTAAGGTCCTTGTGAGGATGAGAAGTCAGACAGAGGAGCCCGAATCTGAGGTGGTGCCTAAAAGATATCATGATTCGAGCCTAAAATGCGGAGAGATGACCCCAGGCAGAACTTGGGGATAGATTGGATTGGAGGATCAACTCAGCAGATCGTACCCGAATCGAGGTGTAAAGATGTACATATAAGCGATGGGAGGAAAAGCCTTCGACCCAACCATTGTAGTTGTTGTTTCTGTCTTCCGACATGGTAGGGCGGGTCAGAGTGGTAACGGTAAGATCAAATCCAAGTAATGTAAGCCCTACATGTGGATCTGTATTTCCTAAAAGATCCAGGTCACCAGTTTATCTTCTGAAGCATACTATCGCATGACAGCTGGAATACATGTTGGCATATGGGCTGAAACGTGTAGCAGAGGTTAAAGTAGCAAGGTTTAATGAGATGTCAGATGGCAGAGCTACTTTCGGCATAGCAGTTGGAGAAAAGAGCCTTCGCTGATGAGTGGTAAATGTATCACTATTTCCCACTCATTTGGCGCGTCACGACGTGCTGCCCGCATCGCGACGCCTAACGTGCGCCGCTCTATGCTAACATGCACTGGGGACACGTGTCAGAATCTGAGAAGTTTGACTTTACTAACGTGCGCCGGGACACATGTCAACATCACAACTGATCTACTAACGTGCGTCGTGCCACGTGTCATCATCCTATGGTGTAGACAATCGCCATCGCCACATGTCGCCACGTGTCACCTCATGTGTCAGCCACGTCATCGACATGTCAACAGAAGACTAATCAACTTTGACACGTCACCGCCACATCATCATCAACCAATCAAAGCGCGCCATGTGTCACAATCCTACGGTGCCGACAATCGCTATCGCCACGTGTCACCACGTCAGTGCCACGTCATCGCCACATCACTGCCATGTCAGCTCAATTATTGAATTAATCATCCAAAATGCCACATCATCGGATAAGAATCTCAGCGGACCAATCAGAGCGTGACACGTGTCCCGTCGCGACGCAAGAACAACTTGCGCGTCGCGACGCGGAGACCTTATTAACGCCTATAAATTCAGCTCGAAATTTCAGTTTCAGATGTACCTTCCTCTCTGTAATTCTCTGAATAAATAAGGAGTTTGTATCTAGTTTTCTTTAAATTTTAGTTTTGTAATTAATTTTATTTACTTTCTGTAATAGTAATTTACTTTCTTTACTTTTTCAGTTTTTACTATTCAGCTATGAGGAGGTAACTTCCCCCTGCTATGGTGAAAGGTAAAACTTTTATTACTGCTATTTAGATTAATCTCCCTTAATTATAATATATTCACTATTTAAAATTTGACTTAACAAGGATACCGCTATATTGGTCGGTTGGTAATCAATTATATACTGGTTTTAACCTGACTAAGCATGGATACCGCCTGGTTAGTCGGTTGGTAATTACCGCCTATATGGATGGTTTATGGACAAATAATGATACTGTCTTTATGGTCGGTTTGACTTAATTTGACTTAATCAGGTTACCGTTTATATGGCTGGTTGGTAATATCACACAAGTTAATATATTATATTAAGGGAGATATCTAAAATAATAATGGTAAAAGTAGATCTTTTAACCATAACATTTTATTTTATTGTAATTTTACTTTTCAGTATTTACTTTATCTTATTTACTTTTCAGCATTTTACTTTATGTCTTTTATTTTTAAGTTTTTACTAGCCCTAGTTATGTGTCGTAACTAAGTTAGTTATCTGGGGTTGTGATGAATTTTAATATCACTGGTTTATAAGGGGTTATTTTATAGTTTGGGTAATTTAAAGGTTTACTTATTAAGTCTTAAGTTTAATGCGTCTTGTTAACTGGCCACTAATAAGATTGATCTGGTAAATCTAAAATAAACTTGACAAAGGAATTTTAGGTTTCAGCCTTAGACTTAATAGCCTACGATCTTCCTTGAGGATAGATAACCCTTTAATAGATTTCCTTACATGATAGACATATACCTGTCGGGCGGGGGTAACCACAATTGAAACTTAATCTTAATGAATCCACTAATTTGGTTGACATAGACATATGGTTCAATTGGGTTATACTGGGTATTTGCATCTGACCATCGATATAGGCTTTTGCATAATTTCGTGTTCCAAGTTAGTAAACCGATATATTACACAAACATGAAATAACCACTTCATCTTTTAAAAATATTAGAAAGATTCACAACTCTGGATAGTTTCTTAATATTGAATTTTATTTAATTTAATTTTGAGCAATTTTATTTATTTGTTTTTTAGTTTAAAATCATCACCATTCCCAGTCAGTCAATCAATCTGTTAGATACTAGTAATCATTTGGCCTCACAAAATTAATAGCTAGGTATTAAGTCCTCGTGGGATCGATACTTTTTATACTACTTGAAAGATATGTGCGCTTGCGTTATACGCATGTGATTTCGCACCGGTCACTCGCATTAATGGTAGATTCACGTGGATGACGTCATGAGATTGGTGTAACAGTAGAATTTTCCCTAGTATATATATGGATCGAGAATTCATTGTAAAGGGATGACTAATTCTATTTCATTCTTCACTTATAATAGAGAGCAAAAAACTTAAGTGTAAAAGTGAGCTTATAAGCGATCGGTCATATGAGCTTGAGAGATAAGGAGGTCAACCGTACCCGACCCGGTAATAAAAACTTCATTTTACCTTATGCTCGTGGACGTAGGTTGGATCCATTCTGTCGAACCACGTTAAATCATTTGTTTTGTCTGTTTGTTTTCTCATCTTTTGCTAATTTTGCCTTTGGTTCCCAACAAACCAAACAAATTCACAGTTGATGGAGGATTGTTCGAGGAGTAAGTTTACCGATTTGCCTCTGGAACGAAAATCAACCGTCAACAAATTTGAATTATGTTGAAAACTTGAGTGTGAGAATTTGGCAATAGGGATGAGATGAGTGTATGATTAGATAATTTTCTCTTTCTATCATACCTTAATGGGATCTCGTGCTGTTTGGAATAAGATCCAATACATTTTTATATTCAGATTTGAAAATAAATCAAGACAAATTTTTTTTTTTGAAATTTTAAATTGAATGAGATTTTAATTGGATAAGACATGTTTCAATAGAATTGGACGAAATTTAACGAGATACATTACTGGACGAGATAATTATTTTATTTCTAACAAATAACTAGACAAGACCAAGATAATTTCATTATCTCAAATATATAAATAAAACGATAACAAAATTAACAAATTAATGGCCCATGGTATTGCCAACCTTTGGTGAGTTGCTCAGACCCCATGAGGCTAATATTTGAATTTTGATCTAAATAAACCCGGTTCAAGCAGCGAAACCCTCTCCTAGATCTACTCTCCTACACATTCGGTTCACCTTGGGTTTTAAACCAAACAACTCAAATACCCAACTGAGGGTTTAGTTTCGTTACCACCCCACGCCAACGATTGAGCACCACAAAATTGGCAAAAGTAATCGCTCAAATAATCCTCTTCAAAAAAAAAAAAAAAATCCGTCTTTTCATCTTGGTCAGTGTCCAAATGAATTTTTTTTGGGGCTAATTGAAAGCCCTCGTAGTGTTGCAATTTTCAAAAGCATGATAACCAGAAAGCCTAGATCATGCTGCTTCTTGTTTAATACTAGTAGAAGAGCAGTAACAAGTTGTAAACTTGAAGTAGAGCCGCCAGCAAATGCAATCTCAGCCTCACAATCGACCTCAAGTGACCACAAATTGCTTTGCACCTATGGTGATAACAACTTTGATTTGGGTATCTATGGTGTTCTTATGGGGAAACTGATTAAATTTGGCCAATCCCAGTCAGCTCTTTCGCTTTATCATAATGATGTTGTTGCTTTAGGTAATGATCCTGACCTGTCTATTTTGAATTCTCTCGTAGTTTTCTTTTGTGAGCTAGGGAATTTAGAGTTTGCAATTAGACATTTTGATAGGCTTATGTCAATGAATTTTGTTCCTATTAAATCTGCATGTGTTGCTATTCTCCGAGGTTTATTTGCAGAAGAAAAGTTTCTGGAGGCTTTTCATTATTTCATTAAGATTTGCAATGGTGGTGTAGATTTGAATGGTTGGTCTTATAATGTTTTGGTTGAAGGGTTGTGTTATAAGGGGTATTTAAATGAAGTCACGGAAGTTTTTGATATAATGCGTAAGAGAAAAGGTTTGGAGCCTACATTTCATCAGTACAAGTCTTTGTTTTATGGTCTTTGTAAGAGAGAACGGATTGTGGAGGCTGAGTCATGCGCTAGAGAAGTGGAGTCACAAGGTTTCTCTGTGGATAAGGTGATGTATACTTCTTTGATTAGTTGGTATTGCAGGCATAAGAAGATGAAAATGGCAATGCGACTTTTTTTCAGAATGCTCAAGACAGGTTGTGAGCCAGATACATATACTTGTAACACATTGATTCATGGGTTTTTTAAGATGGATTTGTTTGATAAAGGATGGGTGCTGTACAAACAAATGTGTGACTGGCGATTGCAGCCAAATGTAGTGACAAACCATATTATGATCAGTACTTATTGCAGGGTAGGGGAAGTAGATCCTGCTTTGATGATTTTCAATAGCATGGCAAGTAGCAATTTAGCTCCTAATGTTCACTGTTACACAGTTTTGATTGATGCTCTTTACAAGCAGAATAGGCTAGTGGACGTAGATGAATTGTACAATAAAATGCTGGCCAATGGTGTTGCTCCTGACCATATGCTATCTTTTATCCTCTTGAAGCGCTGCCGTAAGGGGAAGGAGCTTCAGCTTGCTCTGATGTTGTTGCGTGAATTTGCCAAGATTTTATGTGGTATTGATCCTCTGATTCTCTCAAACTCGGCTACTTTGAATCCTACAGGGGATTTGAATAAAGAGATTGAGCTTCTGCTTGGGGAAATTTTGAAAAGTGACCCAAATCTGGCTAACGTGGCATTTGGAATTTATATCAGCGCCTTGTGCAAGGGAGGAAAAAATGAAGAAGCTTTCCATTGCTTGTCTCAATTGGTTGGTTTTGGATGCAGACCTTTGGTTTTTACTTGTAATATTTTGATAAAGTGCTTCTACAAGGTGGGTCTTTATAAGGAGGCTAAAACCATAATTGAACTGATGCAAGATACTGATATGGTTGTTGATATGGAAATTTATATGTTAGTGGTAAAGGAAAACTGTAAATTGGGAAATATAGATTCAGTATTGGACATTTTGGACCAAATGGAGGTGAGAGGATCAAAACCTGGTGTTGCGATTTATGATGCAATTATTGGTTGTTTGTGCAAAAAGAAAAAAATACTTGAAGCAGAAAATATGTTTATGAGGATGTTAGAGGCAGGTGTAGCTCCTGATGATGTAGTCTTTACAACAATGATCAATGGCTACCACCAGAATGGAAAATTTGCCAAAGCTTGTGAACTTTTTGCAATGTTCTAAAAAGTTCTAGGCGCTTGTCGGGCAGTGAGAGAGCGCCATGAAAAAATGAGTTTAGAACTTTACCCTTTTTCCTTTTTCTATTTTGTTTCGATTGTTTGTTTGGTTTATTTCTAAACCCTTTGTAAATAATGGAAGTGGAAGCGGTTAGATGGTTCATGTATCTATTCCAATGATACTATTATTCCATACCATTAGGTAAGAAGATTCGGGAAAAATATACACTTACTCGGGAATGAAAAAGGCGATTTATTTGCATTCGATATTTTGGCTTAATTTTTTGGAGTCATTCATACTCAATCAAGTCCAATTTTTTGACGATTGAATGCACCCTCAGAGTCCCATATTTAGTATTCTGAAATTTCACTTTTATTTTTTAATTAAATTAACTGTAAAATTCGAAAATTATAATCTAATTAAGAAAATTCTAATTTTTCATACTAAATCAAAGGAAATAAAGAAAAGCATAAAAATACATAAAATAAAAAAAAATTAATAAAAATACTACTAAAGAAATCAACTCAATAATGGATCATCCGTTATTTTCAAAAATTCGTCAACGATCAAAATCTTATCCATTTGTAGATGGAGCTTCAATAACAGCTAGTGAAAGAGTTCGTTTTCAGTGGGTACGCTCCAAAAGCGCGTTGTGGAAACGTACGATATCGTATCGTGATATTTATTTTTTTTTATTTTGAATTTGGCATTTATGCTACGGTAGCGTAACTGTGGGCGAATTTGACTTTTAAAACCTTTTTTAGTTTGGACGAATAACCGATATCACATATCAGTTAGTCATCTGTATTACCCCTTAATTAATAATTGATATCCTATATTAATATGTGATTTCACATTGGTGACTCGCGACAAAAAGTTTAGGAACACTATCCGCGATTACATGTGAACTGGTTTACCGGATTAACGAACTGAGTGATTGGGAGAGCTGGTGAACCAGTTCAACCAAATAATCGGATCAACCAATTGCTACAATGATTAGTTGTAATTTCAGCAAATTATAGTTTTGCTGTAATGCGATTTTTGCCGAAAATTCCCAAAACGCCCCCGGAACGATTCTGAAAAATTTCAGAAATTTTTCTACGCATTATGCACACTTCTACAGTAATTCAAAACACTGTAGCAGTAGCAAAAACTTTAATTTCAGGGAAATTATAATTTTGCCCTGTAAGTGCGGTTTTGTTGAAAATTCCCGAAATCCGAAATAATTTCAAAAATTTCGAGAATTTTTCTCGCGCACTTTTACATGCCAAACAACATCCACATCAACAATTTTTCTCGTACACATACATATAACATTTATACAAATACATGAAGAACATTATACAATACTTGTGTAATTAAATTAAATTACATAATTTAATCTAATTAAATTATAACTATTATATATTCATAGCCACATCAATTATAACCCAAAATTAATCAAAATAATTTAATAAAGATCGATGATATACCTATCTCCAAGCTTTCTCCACCAAACTTTAAGTTCCAAGCTCCAAACTTCACCACCAATCTTACCACCACCATAAATTTACTCTTGAATAAATCTTGGCAACCAAGAGGTGGCTAGGTTGCTCAAGATTGGCAACAAAAATCTCCAATAAAATTCAACTCTTGAAACTTTATTTTAGGAAATTTAACAACACCAAAACAATCCTTAACTCTTAAAGGGTTATTTTAATGTACATAGTTTAGTGTTTAGGTTGTTTTAAACTTAGTTTCATGGCCGAAAATATTGAAGAACTCCTTCTTCCTCTTCTTGGCAATTACTTGCCTAATCCTTTTTATTTTTCTCATTGCTCACGTGAGCAACCAAAAAACATAAGAAAGAAAAATATTTCATTTTCTTTTGTGTTGGCTCACAGCCATAGGCCAAGACCGAGTCAAAGAAAAACAAAACAGCAAAACCATTTTTTTTTGTTTTCTTCACCTTTTCCTTTTCACGGCAACCACCCAAAAAACTAACTAAAATCAATCCAAATTAAATAATTTTCACTTGGTAAATCTTTGATTAGATCAAACTTTAACCTTGGCAAAATTTCATTGGTCCAAATATCTATGGTTACTTTAACCATGACCAAAAGTAACTTTGATTAACTAGTAACTTAGGTTAAATGTAACTAGATCTTATTTCCATCAAATGATATAGTTACTTTAACTCATATCATTTGATTACTCCAACTAAAGTCATTAAATTAATTAATTTAATTATATAATTATATTAATTATATAATTATATTAATTAATTTATACATTAATTTAACAATTAAATATATTACACTAATTTAATTAATACACTAATACAAATCACATTTGTATTATTATTCACTATTAACATTGTACAATAATCATATATTAACTCTTGATATATAATTAATTAATTAATTTTAATTTATGTAATAAATTATCAGATCGAACAATTCAATCCGTACACTAAACACACTGTCAATTATTGACCACCGTTGCTCTAGTGCTCAACGAGTATACTTAATTATGGTGGGACTCTCTAGGTTCACAACCAATTATATGTGTGTGTGTATATATAAACTCTTTACAAATATATGTGCATGAAGACTTACCCACCTATAAATCATGACAGAACAAACTCGGTTGTCGAACCATACAAGTTGAAGTTATAACACTAATGTCTAATCTCTCTGCCATCAGTCTCCTATTGAGCAAGGCCACAGTCTTATCGTCAAGACCTTATCTGCTCAATATATACTACTTATCTCCAGAATTATATTCCGTAAAAATAATATTTGAAGAAGACTCTTTGCTCGATATTATTAATAATATTTCAGAAACTCTATTCGAGACGTACTTTTGGCCAAAATATTTCTGGAACATAATCTGAAGCATCAAGAGACAATCTAACTACATGGATTGACGGATCCTATATTGACACATACCGATCTCCATAAGCATTGGTCCATATATAGCTGACAGTCATCCAGCAGTCCTACCATAAAAGGCCTGACCTGCATGGTATCATCCATGGAGGATCACTCACAAGACCATCGTGGTGCCTCGGGTCTAAAGACCACATTAACTTCTCAACTTGAGGAAACAACTATTGACGGTTTTATAAAATATCTATTAGTCGTCTTTAGTCAGTCAGTTCAATATCCATTTAATGAATGAATATCTGCATTTTTATACGAGCTTAAGCTAAGATCATAGTCCGTTGAGACAAACCATATGTCCATTACATATATAGATAATGCATCAGTCTTATCGATCTAGTGACCGGCCCATGCCAATATATAGACCTGGCCGGCGGTTCGGTTTCGGTTCGGAACCGAACCGAACCGGCCGGTTTCCGGTTCCACAAGTGTGGAACCGGAACCGTGAATCGAACCAGAATTGAACCGGTCGGTTCCGGTTCCGGTTCGGTTCAGACCTTTTTTTAAAAAAAAATTTCGAAAATAAATTAAAATAAATTAGATTAATTTAATAAATAAATAAAATTATTAAATTGAAGAGCTTGAACTTAAATTTTAAAAAATTTAAGTTGCCTACGTATCCTCCAAGGGTGAGAGGAATCAAATCTCACGTAGTTTCATTATAATTTTAAGATATTTTCCCTTTGTAAATTTACAATTTTGTAATTATCAATCATCATTATCAGTTGATCATTCAACTCCGGTTCCGCTTGCACTTGTTGTTGCAGATGCATTATCGAACAAGTCTTCGAAATCATCGGGGCATCTTCTTTTTGTCTCAGATCAGCTCGAGTCCAATCATCCACACAAGTTGTTGCTTCTAGAGTGCTTGGATGTAATGAAGATCGTCTACCTTCCAATATATTGCCTCCCAAGCTGAAGGCGTGCTCAACCGCAACGGTGGAAATAAGTGCTGCCAATATCTCTTTAGCAATAATTGATAAAAACAAGATATATATTTTGATGTCGGTTCCCATTCAAGGATTTTAAAATTCTTACTAACTAAACTTTCAGTAGGAAACTCGAAATTTGTAGATAAATAATTATCTAATTCGGGGTTATTAGTTGTCGTATCCTTAGCTTTTTTATTTCGTTGCAGTAACCAACGATCCCCTACGCTAAGTCTTGTTTCAATTACCGGTTCACTACTACTAGATTCACCTAATGTTCCTAAGTTATATCTTACAATATAATCATTAAATAACTCAATTAATCATTTCTTAATCTCACTATTATTCTTGTAATATCAATTTCATTTAATATTCCTAATAACCATAGTAAGCTTGTAAAGCACTATTCAAACCTTCTAATTTAAATCTAGGATAAAAAACAGCATCAATAAGATAAAGTAAAGGAATTTCTCTAAAATAATTCAACCATTTTACCTTCATAGCAGTAATGGCTTCGAACAAAATAAAATCATTAGGATCGCTACTTTCAACATGTTCATCGAGAGTACCAACAATATTCAAACTTTCAAGAAGAAATAAATGTGTTGTAGGATAATAAACACCGTTAAAAATTAAAGTAGCATCATTAAAAACTTTTAAAATATCTAAAAAAATTTCACAAATATCCCATTGACTAGGAAAAAGTGTGATATTTTGAACAAATTGAGAAAAAAAAAACTACATAATGCATCTTTGTATTGTAATACTTGACATAAAAGAAAATAAGTTAAATTCCAACGTGTTGGAACATCTCTTGAAAATTTAATCGATTTAATATCATTTATTTTACAAAACTTGGCCCATTCTCTCCTAACTTGAGAATACGACCAAATACAATTAAATGTCGTCTTAATAGGATCAATGAAAGGTGATAATAATTTCAGACTATATTGAACACATAAGTTAAGGACGTGACATGTGCAACGAATATGAAAAAACCGACCCCCTAAATTTGGTTGACATATTTCTTTTAAATCATTAATGGATGCAGTATTTGTAGATGCATTATCAAATCCAATTGTTAAAATTTTATATACTAAATCATATTCATCAAAAATTACCTTCATTATTCTATAAATATTTTGTGCAGTATGTTGGTCATCAAAAACTCTAAATGCAATAAGTCATTTTTGCATGGTAAATGATGCATCAATCCAATGACAAGTCACACTCATGTATGAGTGTGTTTGCCAATGGTCACTCCAAATATAAGAACATATAGAAATACGACCTTTAATCTCTTTAAATATTTCATTTAAAATAATTTTACCATCTTTGTATAATTTAAAAATATGATGTTTTGTTGTGTTTCGAGTCATTATACATGCAGCAGGATTTAAAACATTATGCACGTAATTAGTAAAATGAAGTTTTTCACCAAAGCTTAAAGAAAGATGTGCCATACAAGTTAATTTCGCAAATTCTTCTCTATTTTTTGCTTCAGAATATTTAAATAAATCTACAGCACTCATATCTCTACTAGATGATGCGTACCTGGCCATTTGAGTTTGCGTCGTATCAATTCCAAGTTCAACCGCATGATGTCTTTCCAAGTGCTTGATCATGTTGCCGTATCCACTAGAAAATTTGTAGGAAACCCCACAATGGTTACAAATTGCTCTTGAAGTTTCATCGTCTTGGCGGTCTAAATGAAAATGAATTTTGAAAACATCTGAGGAACGAGCCTTAACTTCTCTTCTCCGTGATTGTGAACCGACACTATGGCCGCTCTCTTGGGTTGGCATATTTGACATTATGTTCTCAGATAAGCTTGCCATTTTTTGTTTAAGAAATAAGTAAGAAGAAAAAGAAAATTGACTAATTGAGAATGGTAATAACTAATTGAGATTGAGAATAAGAGAATTGTAGGAATTGAGAGAGTTGAGAAATTGGTGTGTTGAAATAATGAAAAATGACCCCTATTTATAGAGTTCTAGAATTTTTTTATACCAAAAATGCTCATAAATATAACCGTTATTAGGGATATATTAGGAATTAACTATTTAATTTTTTTTTGGTCGTTAAGGCACTTTTTTTTTGGTTTTAAGGGGCAGGGAGCAACGGCTCACTGTCCCTTCACCAACGGCTAGTAGTCGTTGGGGAAGGTAGGGTTCATGTTGGAACCGCTGGAACCGTAAGATTCCAGCGGTTCCGACAGGTTCGCGTTGGGGTGGAACCCCAACCAAACCGGTCAATCACGGATCCGGTTCTGGAACTGGAACCGGTTGGAACCGGAACCGAAACCGGTTGGAATCAGAACCGTCCGGTTCCATTGGTTCGGTTCCGGTTCCGAATCGGAACCGTGGCCGGGTCTACCAATAGGTCAAGATTGGAAACAATTTATATTCTAGAGTATGTATGACGTTCTCAACGCTATTTGGAACTCTTGCAACTATATCACCATACATCATATATTGAACTCTCAAGTCTTTACTAATTTCATATAAGATTCCGATCAAAATCAAAATCCCTAACTCTTAGGGCGATATAATAACTAGATCTACAATATATGAATAATAGTACCATATATTTATATAAATAATTGTGATAAAAAAATATTACATTGCATAAATATTAAATATTTACACAATAAGCAAATAGTGCTCGATCACCATTTCCAACAACTAGGTCTAGAGGGAAGTTATGAGCATTATGTTCATGCATAACTTCCATACCAAGGTTAGCTTTATATCTTCTATTTAATGATCTTTATAGGAATCTAGATCATTATTAGCAAGATCAAAATTTATGTGAACAAATAAATGGAGTAAATAAAATAAATAACTAGCGGTAAGGATATATCAGAGAATTATACTCTTTTTATTCTTGATTTTTTTTCATATTTGGCATTTCTGGAAAACAAAAAAGGTTATATCATTTCATGGTGGATCAGTGAATATTGAGTCGAGCTGGATTTGAACCAGTGTAGACATATTACCAATGAATTTATAGTCCGTCCCCATTAACTGCTCAGACATATGAAGAATCAAGTCTAAGTTTATTTATAATCCATGATCAACTTCCTTTAGTAGTACCATACCCTAAAGGAAGTCGAATCCCCGCTGTCTCCTCCTAGGTAGCGCCTAGACGGACGGACAAATTAGGCGATACTAGACGGTTTTATTATATTATTCAAAAAATTTGTAATTATATTATAATTATGTAATGGATTATTTGAAATATATATATATATTTATGTCATCTTTCTTTATTTGAAAAAAACTATTTTCGAGTCCTCTTTTTATCATGTGTAATTTTGAATAACAATATAATTTGGAACAACCCATAAACAAGTGAGAAATACATGATCAAAAGCAAAAGAGTTTGTCATTGAAAAGAACTATAAAAATTAATTATTTTAACTGATTAATTCGGTAATCACACACTCAAATCTCAAATCAGCCAATAAATAATAATTATTTTAACTAATTAATTTAGTAAGTATATTTGATCAATTTAGTAATTACAAGCCTTATTTGATTAAGTCAATGTCTTATATTTGTGATTTTATGATAAAATAAAATAGAAAATAGGATCTGGATCAAATATCATACCAAAAATAGAATTTTTTGACCTGGCCGCCTAGAACTCGCTTAGACCTATGCATTTTCAGTCTTATATTCAATGTATAAGAGGGGATTTGTCCCTAGAAAGGCTACTGATGAAAATTTACTCGAATATATTTGTGCCGATCATTTGAGCATTCCTGCCTTTATTGTGTTTGAAGAGATGATTGCACATGATTATCTATGTCGACCATATAATTGTAACTGGTTGCTTGGCATCTTGTGCAAAGAGAGATAGTTTCATAAAGCTCATATAGGCTTGATGAGATGAGTAAAGAAAGGAAGCTTCCTTACTTATGGTAAGAGAGATTCTTTTTTAGATGAGAGAAGACATCACTATTTCTTCTAGTTGGTAAGGAATTTTCTTGGTGCATCTTTGTTAAACTCTCTCTTCTTGTTCTATTAAATCTGTTATTAAAGATATTATTCTTATTCCAAATGTGGTCATAACTCTACAGACAATGAATAGAAAGATCATTGTAGGTTTGATGGGGCTCAGGAAAAAGTTATATAGCATGCAGTTTCTGCTAACATTCATGTAGATTATTGTTATGAAAAGGAGAAAAGCTATTAAACTAATTTATGTACTGAATCCAGAGTTTTGAAATTTATATAATACAAACAATAATTATTTAATAATTTTATGTTTTCATAAATGATAGCAAGATATGAAGGATGTCATTTTAAGAGAGGATAAGCTAGTTAAAAAAACATGGGCCTTTGATTAAGTTTTTTATTTTTGAGGATAATAATCTCATTTAATTAAGGGTTTCTGGTTTCACTGTATTGGAAATTTAATTCAAATATGGTATTGGATAACATGGAAGACGAAGATGATCTATGTAGTTAATCTCACTTGTTAGACTTGAAGCTTAGTTCAGTGTGTTAAAATATATTTTTACAAGTTGAAAATATTCAAATTTCAAAATAAACCTTTTGAGTTGTACACTTTTTGATTCATTTTCATTTTCTCTTTAGGTGCTTGTTTGTTTTTCTTTCATTGTCAAGCATTTATAATGGGAGTCCCAAAAGTTCTTGCTCTCATAGTGCTTAATTTATTTTTAATGGCATTTATTTCTTTTCACTCCTTAAGCCTTTGTGCATGATAGAGTGCATATAAACTAAACTGCCTTTTCCATATTTACTTTTTTAAGCCATGTAAGGTTTTATATTTCTCTTCATATATGATTTGGTAGTATGGGTTTTTTATTTATCTAATATTTCTGCAGTTTCATTTCTCTAGTGATGAGTTCTCCGTAATCATTGATGCTTAGATATGCTATTTATCGGTATTGCAAGTTTTATTATTTTCCTAACTAATTTTTTGTATGAACAGAGATGTTTGTTTTCCCTTATCACACCCCAGTAAATTCGGGCATGTGATCAGCAAGAGACAACCTAGACATCACCCTGAACCCTTGACATGCATCATACATGACTAAACTGACTGACTTATCTACATGTATACGTGGTTGTCATGTATACGTGCAACTTAACTTTCATATATATAACCTGATCAAACTTACTGAACATGCATTATACATCCATAACTTATAATATTCAAACATAACTTACTAATTATTAAACATACATTCATATATACATATATGGCCTTATGGCCTAACTTAACAAATTCCTAAATATTGGGCCTTACCCTGACTTTACGATCATGATGTGTAATGAATGGTGTTGGGTCACATCTCCTCCAAAGCTTGCCTCCACATGCATGATCTAAAATCCCTACAAGACTAAAAGTAGACTGAATAAGTCGAATAAATGACTTAGCGAGTGAACACATCACATAAACTTACGAAATACCAATTATGAAATTTACTGAAATACTACGACAAACCTGGAATGTGAGTAATAACATAGTTCATATACATACACCTGAACCGTATCCTAAATTAAAGACCTGTAATATGGCTGATCTTTGAAATATAATAACATGATGTAGCACAAAACATAAAACATATAATGACATGCATGATTCATGAAACTAAAGATGCGCTGACGTGACTAAACCTAAACTTGGGAAACTGGAAATGACAACGTGATTTGTAAACTTGAACATAACTTGGAAAATACATGAACATGATCTAAATCTGACATGGACTACATGACAGAATTTCTAACATGACCTAAACTGCTGTAATGATCTGCAACTTAATGACATGCTGACCTAATCTGAAACTGTATACGCTGTCCTGAAACTATATGGACTGGACCTGAATATCTTGACTTGAAGCTACATGATCTGGACCTGGATGCATGGACTGGACATGCATGTGCTGAACTTGAAAGCTAAACTGAACGTGCTTGACTGGAAGTTGAACACCTAACTGAACGTGTCTGAGCTTAACCTGAATATCTGAACTGAAAATGCATGAGTCGAATCTAAATACTAAACAAAACATGCATGAGCTAAGCCTGAATACTAAACTGAACTTGCATGACTGGAGACTAAATATCTAATTTGAACTACATGAGCTAAATCTAAATATCTGAAATAAATATGCATGAATTGAACATGTTTGAAAACTAACATACGTGCTACGTGAATAACCTGAATATGACGTGATTAACATAAGAACATGAATTGATTCCTGATGCATGCTATTACCAAACCATTTCCGAAGTCATGTCATAAACCCAAAAACTGTAAAAAGAGTTCTGAAAATTGACATGCATAACATGACTGATTTGAAATGACATGACTATTCTGAAAACATAAGCTAATATGACTGACCTGCCCTAAAACCTATGACATAAATTGACGTGAAAAACATAACGTGAAAAACATGAAAACATGAGAAACATGGCTGGACTATTCCTAAACATGTAAACTGATAAACTGAAAACATGAATTTATAACTATACTTAAACTGAAAACATGAAAGTAATGAATAACATGCACTAACACATGTTGCTACATAAATCCTATATATGCGACACAAGACAAAAAGAATATGCGAACTGTTAATCTAAGCTAAAACATGAACTGAAAAAATGGACCGAACACTACAACCGAATAACATGAATTAGAAACTGAAACTGAATATCATAAACTGAAAGTGTAAGCTAAGATTACAAGCTAAGAACATAACCGAATAACATGAACATAATAATTAAACTAAAGACATCAATGAGTCTTAAAAACTGAATACAAGAAGAAGGCATAGGCTTGAAGTATTAACTAAATATTGTGAATTGGAAAAATATACTAAAAATGGAATAAACTAAACATAGATAATTGAAAAATGAAAGAGAGAGGGAAAATAAACATCCACTCACAGTCTGATGTCCGCTTCCAGCGTGCCTGAATGCTACAGAAAGGATTCATGCGTGGTGTCTAACAGAACACGTGTTCAAGTATGGTTAGCATACTTGAACTACTAATACTGAACATGATTCGAGAATGTCTTGAATGCATGAACATGATGTATTAGTGCTAACATTGTTGACGTGATAACTTAAGATGTTCTCTTAACATCCTAAGCTTCACGGACATGCTGCTTAATTTAACTAAACTATAATTTATACATGACGTGATATGTTGTACTCATGTCATGACGTGCTCATGATAGTGCTGATGGAAAATTTCAACGTAACAGATTCAGTTACTTGAAATGCTAATTCAGTTATCAATAAAATGCCCAATTTACATTGCTCACTTTTCTTCTATCACCATAATACAACACAACACATGATTTATTACAACCATTTTAATTTACTAAATACATGTTTATAACATCACCAAAACACCACATGAAACATTGACACTTATGCTTATATATATCTTTACATTCGGCATTACCCATATATATATATAGTTTTAAACACATCAGTCCTAATGTTAACTTCAATAACTTGTGGGCCTATATCAGTATACACAACTGATTTTTGAAAGAAAATAAAGCTTTTTATGCATATATGCTTTAATGGACCTATTCTGACCTTGCAATACCTATATTTTGATAACTTTTGATGTATTTATCCAAATGACTCAGTTTTTATTTCGAACAAAACTAGACACATAAGATTATAACATATTAAAATTTCAAATTATTTTGAATACCAAAATTTATAGTATTTATTTAAATTTTGCCCTATTTTTGCATAAACAACAACTGATCAGGTCTCGTTTTCATGCGTATATCTCGCAATCCACAAATGCAGTTCCATAGATATTGTACCAGAATTTACTTAAGACATAAAAGAACATTTTTTATATTGATCACTTTCTTTAATTTCGTCACACCCCGATAAATCCTGCTATGTGATCAGCAGGAGACGACCTATCCATCACCCTGAACCCATGATATGACATACATGACTTATCTGAATGACTTATCTACATGCATGGCTGCAATGCAAATGTGATAATGAATACTAAAAACTTACTAAACTATTGTAACATACATACATAACATGAACATGAATTTACCTATTTACAACTTAATCATGGTCCTTACGTGCATGGAATGTTCATACATAACTTAATTATTGCAAATCATACAAAAATGCATATACTAATTTTCTAATTTACCTTACTGACCGTGAAATGTACATTCATGTATAATATGCATACGCGATCAAACCTAGGTGACTGTAAAAAAAAAATCGGCATGATATATCCTAAACTTCTGCAACCCTGATCAATGCTAGCACCATATGGGAACCTGTCTATACATTTCACATATATATAAACCCAACCCAACACACAACGACCTTAGGCCAGTAGTTAAATCTAACTTTACCAACATACAACTTGATCACAACATAACTTATAAATTTATACATATCATGAACGTAAACATACGAGCATATCTTATATATACACAAACTACTTTCCGTAATCATATATTACATGAATAAAAATAAGGCCTTATGGCCTGAATTTACGACTATGGTGTGTAATGACTGTTGCTGGGTCTCGTCTCCTCCGAAAACACGATCTTGGAATTCCTGTAAAACTGAAAGAGAACTAGATAAGTCGGAAGGATGACTTAGTGAGTGGACGTAAAGACGTAAACGTACAAAATACCTATCATGAAATTTTACTAAAATGATACGCCAAACCTAGAATGTGAAGCATACTATTTTTTTGGTACACACATCTAAACTGTACTGTGAGTTAAGGACCCGTAATATGGCTGATCACTAAAACATGATAACGTGAAGTAACATAAAATTGAAAACATGTCAATATGCAGTGACATGAACTATTCCTGAAACTGAAGTCGTGCTGACTTGCCTAATCATGAACTTGGAAACTATATCCGATGACGTGAACTATTAATCCTGAACATGACTTGAAACTATGTGAACATGATTTGAAGCTTACGTGCACTGCATGACATGATTTTAATGTAACCTAAACTACTGTAATGATCTACATCATAATAATATGCTGACCTGATCTAAAACTATGTATGTTGTCCTGAAACTACATGAACTGGACCTGAATGCTTGGGCCTAAAGCTGTTAGGTCTGAACCTAAGTGCCTGAACTAGACATGTATGTGCTAAACCTGAAAGCTAGACTGAACATGCTTGACGGGAAGCTGAATACCTAAACTAAACATGTTTAATCTAATCCTGAGTGGCTGAACTGAAAATGCATGAACTGAATCTAAATACTAAACTAAACATGTATGAGCTGAGCCTGTCTGAAAACTAACATGTATGCTATATGAATAGCCTGAACATGAGGTGATAACCTTGAGAACATTAACTGATCCTAATGCATGTTATTACCAAACCAACCAAACCTGTGGCAAAGCCATCCCAAACCCATGGTGGTTTGGATTTGTCCTAACATGTGCATGGATCATGGAATCTAGGAATGAATATATGAAATGTATTACATGAGCTTGAAACTGATATGAACTACTTAACCTAATTGATGACATGGCTTGAACATGAGTAATCTTGATATAAACTACATGTACTGAAAATTAGTTTCTGGAAACCTGATCTGCCACGCGATCTAAACCTACAAGTTTTTCCCTGAAGCTACATAAGTTGAGAACTAACATGCCAAATTAACCTAAATCTGCATGACTTATTCTGGATCTATCTGAGCTGAATGCTGATGACTGATCAAAACCTAATCCTACATGACTTGTTCTGAAACTACTTGAACTGTATAGGATTCCCTATACTGAACATGACCCAAAACTGAACTAACCTAATCTGATATGCTCTACCTGAAATGAACATGCATGATTGAAACTATATAATCTGACTGGATTTCTGAACTACATGAACTGAGGATGACTATATGAAAACATGGTATGCAACTTTCAAAAAATGCATATAATCTGAAAATCGTACTACGTGCGAAAAACTTGTAATTGGAACTGAAAACGTGTCATGATCTAAAATCCATGAACATGTCTAAAAAATGATATTTCATAAAATCCTATATGTGAGCTAAAAAATACATCAGTATAGCAGTCTAAGGGAGCTGAAATCTATCTAGCGGGACCTAGCACCGTGCAAATAAAGGGAACTAAACTGAAATACTGAACTGCTGAGCCAATGGGGGTGATCATTTCCTCATAGGCTTATCTGAGGGAACTCGGGTCGCTAAAGCTGAGGGGACGACACTAAACTGATGGTTTGAAAATCATAAGCATATACTTATAAAAACATTTTCTAAAACATAAACTAAAAGTCATGAAATCATTTTGAAAATCATAAATCATAAATTTAAACATTAAAAACCAAATTCTACAGTCAGACATGCATGAAAAAAGAATAATCTAAATTTAACATGAAAAAGTATGATGATAATAGAATTCTGAATGCACAACTGACATATTGAGCAACATGATATAAATGTTATATATAAGTTAAAAGTCCTGAAATACATATGCTGATATCTACTAAAATAAATATTCTGGTCATGTTGTTCTCAAAAAAAGCTGAAGGTTACTAAAAACTAAATTCATGAATTAAATGAGTGAATTAAAATGAAATTGAATTTCTAAGTTATGATACTTAAACTAACACAAGAGGTGAAGACAAAACATGGATACGTAACTAAATTACTGAATTGAATACTGAAACTAGATACACAACTAAGGGCATGGAATGAAAGCACATATGATTACTGAAGACAAGAATAAAACTTAGTAACATTAACTAAAATAGCAAACTGAAATAATAAAATGATAGTTACATCTTGAACACAAGGGTTGATTTCATGAAATAGATATAGAATCAAAGAAAACTTAATTAACTAAGAAGTACAAAGAGAAAGGGAAAAGAAATATCCACTCACAGACATACGTCCATCACCAACGTGTCTGAATGCTACTGGAGGACTCATGCAGGGAATCTAATTGAATCTTGAGTTTTTTGGGATATATGCCCAATAACATAATGTAATATGTAAATGAGATTTTATTTTAAGTAATAAACGATGCGATTATTCATGTATTAAAATATTGATTTTAAAATTACATATTATAAATTATCATATATGGCCTTGGATAATAAATGTACTTTTCAGATTTAGTGTATAATTGTTATACACAAGAGGATTTAAATTTGAAATTAGTAATTATAAATAGTCCGTAGAAAGCAAACAAAGATGGTAGTAATCCTAAATAGTCCGTAGAAAGCAAACAAAGATGGGCACTTTGTTTGTGGTTTATCTACAGCTGCGGTCCATTCTATATTGTATGACGACTTTGATCCGGGTTCGTTCATGTGCTGACATAGGAATGGAGGCACCTTATATGATGCGATCATATAGGACTGGACCAAGACATAAATGAATTTCTTTTAATATCCGTTAAACAAAAAAATTCATATCAGTCTAATAGATGATCATATATGAGTTGATCTGAATCTTGAATGTATTACGAACTCCTGCATGGCAGATTATGTCCTTTGATTTACAAATGTGAGGTTGGTGAAGCAATCTTGACCAATAGCTACGTATTTTGGGGACATGATTTGGTGTGTGGCTGTGGACATTTTACATAGATATGAAATCCACTCTTTCTTGCGAGAAGTAGATGAGTATCTTCTTTAAGGTTGATTCGGTACTTAAACGGTTAGAGCGCTCAAGTCTTTCTATTACGAATAGAAAGATTAATATTCATAATAGTTATAAACAAATCGTTCATTAGAAAATCAATAGTACTTATGGCCCAAAATAATTAGAGGGATATAACGGATATTATGACCCGACTTTAATTATGAGATACTCCTAGAGGGTCAATCTGTATGCAGTGATTATATCGGTGGACGTCGATTACTTTCGGTATAAAATATATATGTAGTGACGAGAGTGCTGCTTTAGGTTTTTAGTGGAATAACCTAAAGTTAATAATTCAGAATATTTAATTAAATAGTTTTAATTAATATTTCAAGATTATTGAAGCTCGAAACTGTCGGTCTATTTGGTTCCTGTGTTAGCTCGTTACACTGTAGGAATCCATGGAATAATTGGATAGTCCAATTATGAACTCACTTGGAAAATATTAAATAATTGAGAATTATTTATTGATATAATTATTAATTTGATTAATAATTATATAATGTCACACTTTGAAATTTTATATTAAAGTGTTTAATATATAGTTTTTATATTAATGATTATTAGATAACCATTTAATATATGATTTGATTTTTAAATTAAATTTGATTTAATAGAAAATTAAATATGTAATTTATATCATGATATAAGTTACATATTAAATTTTAATTTCAAATTAAATGATATTTGATATTATATTTAATTTTTGAAATTAATAATTTAATTGTGATAAAAATACCATTGGCCAATATTTATATGTGTGATTAGGGTTAGAGTTAATTTTATAAAAGCACATTTAATTAACATAAACCCTAGATATAAATATAAAGCTTTTCTCTTCTCATTCCAACCCTAGCCACTTTCACAATTTCAATGAGATTGAGATTGAAAAAGAGAGAAACCAATAGATAACATAGAAGAAAATTTTCTCAAGAAAATTTTCATGCAAGTGAGTTACCCCGAGCCCACCCTCACGAATTTTAGATGGTGAATCATAACACGGAAAATCGAGTGGTGGACCCGATCGATCACACAAACTCACGGAAAATCACATGTCATCATGCGTGAACCATTCGATTGAAAAAGCTTTGTATGGCTTATGGCTGTATGCATGTCAATTCTATTTTTTTGATAAGTAATTGCAACTTGCACTACAAAAATTATACCCTTTAGCGTCGAAATAAATCGACGCCAAAATCCATATTTTCGACGCCAAATATAATTAGCGTCGAAATAATTATACGCAAAACGTGGACGCCGAAATATCGACGAGAATAACTTTTAGCGTCGAAATAAATAAATGCGACGCTAAAAACTATATTTTGCGTCCAATTTATTTCGACGCTAGATTAAATTTTCTGACGCTATAGGTTCTATTTGGCGACGAAATAATTCGACGCTAAAAGTTTGACTTTTAGCGTCGACACCTTTCGACGCTAGAGTATATTAAAAAAGTAATATCTGTATACATACAGTGGCGATCTTTTTGTAACTATTAGCGTCGAAAGTTTCGACGCCAAAAGTCAAACTTTTAGCGTCGACTGTTTCGACGAAAATAGTTAAAAAATTTTTTGTTTTTTTTTAATTATTAATTTACTTCTTTTTGGTCTAAAATAATTAATTTAATATTTAATTTAATTGAAAAAAATTTCTAATTAATAACAGAATTACGAAATATTATAATAATTATTATATTGAATTTTTTTTTAGAAAAAAAACATATTATATTAAAACTATTTGTTCAAAATGTTTATACAAAACCAAATATAAAATTTATTGCTGCTGTGATGGGGGAACGCTCGAGCCCGATGCACCCTGACTGATTGAGGCCTCCAACATCTGACGGAAATGGAGCATTTGCTGTTCTAACTGGTCCATCTTCTTCTCGTGGTCCAGCTTGACCTGTTGTAGCTCGTCCTTAGTCTGCTTCAGCTCGTCTCGGGTGGTGGCTGACTCATCTCGAAGAGAGGCATTTTCCGAATTAACAGTATTGCGTCCAGATGACGTCGACTTCTTACGAGTGCCAAGGTCAACGTTGTAAGCTGTCTGATTCTTGAAAACCAATTGCGACAACTGCTCATCTGGTATCGGGTCAGACCCTGTCTCCTGAGTTTGATGTTGGAGTTCCATCATTTCGTTCTGTTTCAAAAAATAAGTTAATATTAGAATTTGAGAAAAAAAATTAACATATATAATATTAATTATTTTTTTTAAAAAACTGAAACTTACATAGCAGCGTTCGGCTTCTTCATTTATCCATTTGTTTCTCTCATTGTAATGCGTCACACGGAAAAATTCTGGAAATGATTGCACCTCACCTGTGCTACTCTGTTATAAACAGAAAATAAATTCAATATTATTCCACATTAGTAAAAATAATGAATTGTTTTACGTTATGATATATTTACCTCAGAATGTTCGGCACGATGTTGGATAAATGGCTTCGAACCTCCACGGTGGTTAAAACGCAACTGATTTCGATTTTTCGCATTTGCGTGACATTTATCCTGCATTTACCAACACTGTAAGTACCGAAAACAAAGACAATTATAAATTTTCGTTTATTTCAAAATTTACCTCGTGTTTTTTGCTAGACCAAAGCTCTCATAAGAATGTCCAGTCTTGCTCCTCTATAAAATCAGGCTTGTGTTGTGGAGCATCTGAAGGTCCATGTTCGTCGAATATTGGTTTCGGCTTTTGTCCTATAATCTTTATGTCCCACTTTCCCCCATGTGGTAGTCAATATATTGTGGGACATTCACTTTGGTCAGATCGAAGTCGAACCACTCCTACATGAATAGTAACCGAGAAAAATAAGTATAAAATAAAAATGTTAACTAACAAACAATATTGAAAACTTAATATCGTACGGAAACTCACAAGTAGCGAAGAGAATAGCTGGTTGATTTTCGTCTCCCACTTTATCTTTCTCCAAGAAACGTAGTTTTGGGGAGCTTCAAATCGAGCTGTAGCTCCTATGGCTGTAGTAAACGCTGAATTATGTTGTCCGACTTGACTGTGTCTATCATCTGATATCTCAATTTGGATACGGCCATGAGCCTTAACGTACTTAGCCAACCCCAGACCACGGGTGCGTCCTCGACCCTTCGCTGTACTGGACTCACATGTGCTAGCAGAGACTCCACCAGGGCCAGTTGACCTTGCTGATGTAGATGGAGTCGCATTAGCCCATCTGCGATTGCCCGGTGCCATCTGCAAAAACCCATAAAGTTTAATGTTCTCGGCCTTGGCCTTCCCTCTCTCGCTCACCTAAATCTCTCTCACATACAAGAATCACAAACAAAAATATACAAAGCTCTCACTCACATAGCCACAAGCAAACAACGCCAAATTTCCCTCGCTCGGCCAATTCAACAATAATTCACAAATCACGTCAAAATCCCACGAACCAACCACTCACGCCATCATCACAAACGACCACCACAC
Organism: Zanthoxylum bungeanum; assembly: GCA_019454045.1. Lineage (NCBI taxonomy): Eukaryota > Viridiplantae > Streptophyta > Magnoliopsida > Sapindales > Rutaceae > Zanthoxylum > Zanthoxylum bungeanum. The sequence goes on from SKCR01006516.1 coordinate 213,382, forward strand.
GCAGATTCACCACAAGACAAATCCACAAGCCAAATCCAGAGAGAAAGAGGGCGTCCATAATAGCAGCAAATTTACTGTTGTTCTCTCTGGACGCCCTCTTTCTCTCTGGTCTTCCCTCTCTCGCTCACCTAAATCTCTCTCACATACAAGAATCACAAACAAAAATATACAAAGCTCTCACTCACATAGCCACAAGCAAACAACGCCAAATTTCCCTCGCTCGGCCAATTCAACAATAATTCACAAATCACATCAAAATCCCAGGAACCAACCACTCACGCCATCATCATAAACGACCACCACACGCAGATTCACCACAAGCCAAAGACACAAACCCAACTCAAACCCTAACTCACTCACTCAAACTAAAGCAAAATAACCCTCCACCCATTTTTCCACAACCCTCACCAATGGAACTCTCTCTCTAAACCAAGACATCAACGGAAACCCTAACTGTTTTTTCGAATCCAATTCATGCCATAAGAAATAAAATTCAAATAAATTCAAATCCAAACACCCACCATCATCATCATCAAGAAAATGAAATTCAAATCCAATTCATGCCATAAGAAATAAAATTCAAATAAAACTTACCTTCAAATTCGATGAATTTGATGAAGAATAGAGTGGTTGGAGCTGAGAGAGAGTAATTCGACAGTGAGAGCAGTTTTTGGTCGTCTGAGCTGAGAAAGAAGAAGACACTGGTTTTAAGGATTTAATGGACATTTAGCGTCAAAATTATTCGACGCTAAAAGCAAATAATTTCGATGCTAAAAATTTGGCGGTTTATTAAAAAATTAGGGTTATTTTTTAGGGAAATTTAATTTTTTTATTTAGCATCGAAAAATATAACATCGACTCGAAAAAGAAAAGTCGACGCTAAATTTCTATCATTTAGCGTCGATGTTTGTTTTCGACGTAAAAAAATATATATTAAAGTTACGTCAAATTAAAAAATATATTTATTAACATCGAAAATTATTTCGATGCTAAATTTTATACATTTAGCGTCGACATTTCTAATTCGACGCTAAATTACTACCATTAAAAATAATAATAACATTAATATGATAATTATACTATTAATAATTACGACAATCTTTCAACCATATTTAAATAATAATTCAAAATAAGCATCATACATTATAATAATAAAAATTATTCATCAATCACATCATACACTAACTTCATTAATCACTATTATCTTCGGTATTTGAGGATTCGTGACTGGAATCGAAATCATCTTCAGTGTCAAATTCTTCTTCACTTGCTACTTCCACGCTAACTTCAGAATGAGGAATTATCTCAACGTCTGTACTATCTCGTGTTAATGTGATATTTTCAGGAACGGTGACAGTTGGTCCATAAAATATCTGTTCAGGAACTTCGAAGTTGCCGGAGACTTCTTGTGTTTCATCTGATATGTCAACTCTATCTTTCTCCTGCGTGTCCCAAATGCCCCTATGTTGTAACTTTTCTACCACCATCCATCCAGTTCCTAACTTTGGATCAGATATATATATCACTTAACGTGCTTGGGTACAAAAAATGTATGGATCATTCTTGTACCAAAAACATTGAACATTAATTGACATTAGATGATTACTAACTTGAATTCTCCTTTTTCTGGCATTTGTGTCAAACCACTTACATTCGAATAGCACAATATGTCGTCTGGGTCGGTATATCAACTCAATGACCGATTGCAACACTCCGTAGAAGTCAATAAGATCTGAGCCGTGTTCTCCTTGGACTATAATTCCATAATTCTGAGTCACATGAGTAACATCTCGCTGTTCGGTATGAAATCTAACTCCGTTGACAATGCATCCACTGTATTTATAAGCCTTCTTTTGAGGCCCATAAGCCAAAGAAACCAACGAGGATGATGAGTCCAATTGACCATTTTGCACTTGGTTGTTAATCTAACAATGAGAGAAATAGATGTGTTAATATAACAAACTAAAATATTTAATGTTAGGATAAAAATAAATATAAAATATTAGGCCTTACAATTGTCTCAAACCATTTAGGAAATTCTTTTTTGTGTGTTTCATCAACGTTATGGTCACCACCACATTGTAGCATTGTTAGATGTTCCCTACAAAAAATGAGTTAGGTTAATGTATGGCAAAAATACTATGGTTATGCACTAGAAAAACTTACGTTAAATACGGTTGCACTTCATCACAATTACTCAATATAAACCAATGTGCACGTTGAACTTCCTGAAAGGTTAGTAATTTGACACCTACTGCTCCAAATGGTTTGCAATTTTGACGGAACACTGTGATATCTTGCGAATTACTTGCATCTCCATCATAGTTTCATGGCCGACGATTAAAATGAGTTTCAATATTCTGCATGTACATCGAACAAAATGTTATTGCTTCACTTATTACAACATCTTCAGCTATTGACCCTTCAGGGCGCGCTTTGTTTTTCACATATTGTTTGTAATCTCCCAAAAGCCCTGCAGATATGAAAACAAGTTTGCATTAATACTAAATTCAATGCACAGTAAAAATTTAAGAATGTAATATTTAAAACTGTATATATATAGTATCTCTCAATGGGATACATCCATCTGTAATGGACAGGACCTCCCTTTCTAGCTTCAGCCGGTAAATGCACGGCCAGATGAACCATCACATCAAAAAAAGAGGGTGGCAAAATTCGCTCCAGCTTGCATATGATTATCACTATTCCTCGCTCAAGTTCGTCAATAACAGTTGTGGTTAATGTCCTCTGACATAATTGTTTAAAGAAGCCACATAGATCAAGTACGACGTCGCATACATTCGGGGCCACATGCTATAAGAGTTGTACATATTCCCAAATGGGTTAAAACCATCAGAGGCAAGACCTAACCTGACATTACGGGGGTCCTCAGTGAAACGGGGGTACATGTCATCAAATTCCTTCCACTCGGTTCTATCCGCAGGATGTCTAAGTATGCCCTCCGCACCGATCCTCTTTTCATGATGCCACATCATGTCAGTCGCTGTGTGTCGTGACATGAACAATCTCTACAGCCTGGGCGTTAAAGGGAAAAATCGCAATATCTTTTGAGGCACTTTCTTCCCCATACCACGGACTTTGTACCAACTCTCACCACATATCGGACAATATTCAAGTGATTCATACTGGGCACAAAATAATACACAATCATACTTACAAACATGAATGGATTCATACCCCATTCCCAGATCACGCAACATTTTCTTTGCCTCGTAGTACGACTTAGGCAATTCGCTTTCAACCGGTAACATTTGGCCCAGTAACTCTAGCATCATATCAATACTTTTGTTGGTCATTCTATTGATCACTTTAATGTGTAATAATTTGACAACGAAATTCAAGATCGACATTCCAGCACTTTCAAATGGAATTTTTTTTGCCTCATCAAGTAGTTCACTAAATAAATTTTGATCATTTCCACTTAACACTGGCATGTCACCACTGACACTATGACCAAGTTATGGACCTTGTAAGTCATGCAAAGCATCTGTTATCTCATCGTTTGCAGGTTGATTGTAACTACTGCTCCCTTCACCGGAATCAATAAACCGTGACTGAGAATGATACTGCTCACCGTGATAAATCCATGTACGGTAAGTTGGTGATATTCCTGGCATGTATAAATGATTATGAACTTCATCTAACCGTTTCCTTTTCCTATTCAAATAATTTATACATGGACACCGAACACGACCTTCTGCATCAATGTGTTGCTTTGCGACTTCCATGAACTCATACATTCCATTACGATATTCAACACTCAATCTATCCAGCGAGCTCATCCAATTTCTATCCATTTCAGCGAAATACCTAAATATAATAATATAATTATTAAATATCATATTACACTCATCAACATTACTAATTCATTAATTATTTATTTAAACATATACATAAATATTTAGTTGATAAGCATATATTTACAGAAAAATTCTCTTTAGTTAATTAATTAACTTAATCTATATATATGAACCATAAACCACTAACAAAAAGTATATAGTAAACATAATCATAAAAATTGAAAAATAATAAAGAAATATAAAAGAAGATTTACCTTATGGAAAATTGATTACAATTTTATTGAAAATTTGTAGGAGAGTTGTGAGGTTGCAGAGGACAAATTCTGAGATTTCAGAGGATGAAAATGAAGAGAATGGGAGAAAAAATAGAGGGGGAGAAAGGTTGGTGGCATTATGTATTTTAATCTATATTTAGCGTCGAAATATTTAATTCGACACTAATTGTTGTTTTTTTCGCGTCGAAATACGTTATTCGACGCTAAATGTACGATTTTTAGCGTCGAATTAAATTTAGACGCTAAAGATTAAAGGATTGTCGGTGGAATCTTCATAAACCTTTAGCGACGCTACTTAGTCGACGCTAAATGTCTAGTTTTTGACGTCGACTTATATTTTTGACGCTAAAAGTATAACATTTAGCGCCAAAAATTATTGGAATAGTAAAATAATTTAGCGTCGAAAATTATTCGACGCTATAAGAGTACTTTTAGCGTCGATAACTGTTTTCGACGAAAAAAGTTGAATATTTAGCGTCGAAAATTATTTTCGTCGCTAAAATCTTGATATTTGGCGTCGAATATTAATTACGACGCTAAAAGTGATTAACTTTCGACGCTAAATTGTTGGACGCTAAAAGTCATAATTCTTGTAGTGTTGTGGCTGATCATGCAATATGCACATATGATCAAAGAAAATGACAACTTAAATTAAATGGGCGTGATTGGTCAGTATGTTAATGGTTTTGGCTTTAGTCAAAAGCTACACGCACTTTAAATGTTGGTGCTTTATTTGATCTGTTCAAATGTGCGATAGCAATAATCAAACATACAGGTCACGCATCATGTATGGTCTCAGAAGGCGAACAGTCACTGTAAATGGTTCATGAAATTTTTTTGAATTGAACAAGAGGCATTTGTAAATGGTTCGGCCGTGATTATGATGTAATATATTGGATTCATGTTATGACATGCTCGTGACAATACCGATGAGACATTTCAAAATAGCCGATTCAGCTATTTAAATGCTCAAAACTATCTATTAAACAACATGTTCAATTTGGCCTTAACATTTTAGCCAACCATTCTGCCAAGACTAAGGCACATACAACCATGATATCAACATTACATGACACACTTACTTATGATATCATCATGCCATATAAACACACAATACAAGCCAACATCAAGCTTTCATTTACTAAAGTGTATTCGGCCAAGCCTAACTAGTAAGGCGTCATGCATTTCAACATCGCTTTAAGCATTACAAGCATAATTCATATCACAACATAATCATGAACATGAACCCAATCACCATTAACACAACACAATAAGCCCTTAACATTAAAGACCATTCGACCAAGGGGCATTATTTACAACCTTTGAATTATTAACTTAAATCAATATAAACTCATGTCTCAACATTATCCTAAGCACGAATCGTAACAAATCATCATCAGAATCACAACTTTCCAACACATGCACACCATTCGGCCAAGACACTAGTTTTACCATTTTTGAATTTTCTGAACACAACTCATACTAACACATCATTTTAAGCATAAATCATCACCAGTAATCATCAAAACAACAAAAATAACTCCCCAACATAGGCTTACAATTTCCGCCAAAGCACCTCATTTAGGGAAAATTGGGTATTTCAACATAATAATACTTAATACATGTTCTTACTATCATGAAATGCATGATTATGCATGCTAGTAACTCATTCAAAGTTAAATGTACAAATTTGATTTCCAGGGTTCATCAAGTGCAAATTCTAGGGAAATCATGCCCAATTAGGAAAATAAGAGAAGGAATGAAGAATGGAAGCTTACCATGCTTGGAAGTGAATTTGAAATCATCAAATTTGCACGAGAAACTTGGGAGTATTTGAGGATCAAAAGTGGCGTAAGGGAGCTTTCTAACCATATAAAGATAAAAAACATCGGACACAGTATGAAAATATTATGGTCAAAATACTATAACACCCCGATAATCCCGACGACTGCTAAGTTTTGGACGGCATAGTACATGATGTAAATCATGTTCAAGCATGTATGTATTTGTGGAATTATATTTTGGATCTTCGATAAATCCTTTGTAGTTCTAATACTAAATTTATTTTATGTTCCACTCCGTATAGCCCATAGTATTTGGGACATAATATTTTCATACGATTTCCGATGTTTATAAATTTTATATCTTTGGAAAGCTAAGAACGAGGCCTACAACTTCTGCGTTGGATATTTTTCCAAATTCGAACCATAATTAGGTAAAAAAATACAGCTCAAAAATTCAAATGAATAGTACCCAATGACTAATCAAGATAATTCTCCAAGGTTCTCAAAATTTCTGATTATTTTTCATAAAATCATTACAGAAATTAGCCAAATCATCCCCTAATATAAATAGGGGACATTATTCATTCATCCCTAAGAGAGAAGAAGAAAAAGAAATTTCGAGGAGAAGAAAGAAAGGAAAGAAAGAAAGATTTTACAACTTCACAAGAAATTTTGAAGAAGAATGAGGAGAATCCAACACAAATCAAGTTTAGAAAGAAGAAATAAAAGCTTATGGACGCTAATGGAAAAGATGAAGCATGATTCAAGGTAAGGAATCTTGACCTAAAATTTGAGTTGCGGAGTTTTGATTAAAAAAATGTTATGCTAGTGTTGTTGGCATGTTAGTGATTGCATCAATATGGATAAGGAAAATATGGAATAAATTAGATTAAGAGATGGCCAAGTTTATAAAATACTAGATATTAAGTTAAATTAATATTTATGAGATTAAAGGGTTGCTTTGATGATGATATATTGGTTTAGAATGTATGAATGTTGGAGTTTAAAGAGTTGCTTGTGTAAAGGTTGTAGTATGAGAGTGTTGGAAGTGCATTTGGGCAAACTATACGTTATAGAGTTGATGTTTGGGCCTGTAAACAGGCGAGCATCGCGACACCAATAGGATAGCATCGTGACGCTTAACAAGGAGATGGCCTCTGTTTGAGCTCTGTTGGTGGGAGCATCGCGATGCTCACACTTGGCGTCGCGACGTGAAACAGGGAAAACTCTTTGCCTCAAGTCTGTTCGTGTGAGTGTCACGACGCTCAGAGCTTGACCTCGCGACGCAGCCCTGAGTATGCTCTCTGTCTCAGTTCTACCCGTGTGGGCGTCACAATGCGTAACTCATAGTGTCGCGATGCGTGTTCATTTTCATTCAAAATCTATGTAGCCATTCCCATTTCATCTTAGACTGTTATAGGCCATCCTTAGGGTCTCGTATCAGCTCACATACATGTAATATATCATTCCAAAATCATAGGTAGTCATAAATCGATAATAGTTCTGAAGCATATTCTATGACTTGTATACTAATCAAGTTTATCGATTCTATATTATCGGTAGGAACCCCTAGTGCTTCGACAAAGTGAACAGTGCCAGCCGCATTCAAAAATCTGTGAGTGGACCATTTTCTCAAATTTATTTCTACTTATTTGCTTTTGATTTAAGACTTATGTTTCAGCGCATAGGCCGTTAGACAAATTTATTTAAGTTGTTTCATGATTGAGAATGTTTTTAGAAAGTTTTGATTTTTAAAACATCATTTCTTTGATTTTTGAGGCATGGGGAAAAACCCACATCAGTTGTAACTTGGTACATATATTGGAATTGACGGATTCAGAACATGTGTATATATAGAGCAGGATTAGGGGGATGGTGATTACGCCCAAAAAGTACTCGCGGTTATCGCAGTATAGTTGGGGTGTCGATTCCTCAGAGAGATGGTTACAAGAAACTAATTCACTTAAAGAAAACGTTAGCAATAACTTGATCAAATACTTGATAATCAAGCCTAGATAGCGACGTTCAAAGTATATTTTCATGCACTTATCACAACCCCAATCATCTTATTGCTAGTCCCTAGTAATTCAAGCGCAAAAAGAAAATAAGAAATAAACTAAATTAAAAATAAATAAATAAATAAAAACTATCTAAGCCACTTTCATAGCGTATGCAATAAGCCTTTAAACCCCTAGGTGGCCCTAGTGGACGAGTTATAATCTCGTGAGGGCTTACAGCAACGACACCCACAAATATCATTTAAAACACATGCAATCGTGCAAAAATAACAAAATGAAATAGTCTCAATTGTTACACATATTGTTGTCCTCAAAGAATGCCTAGTAATGAAATCAGAGAACATTCAAAGTACTCAGTGAAACTCAAATCCAGGTCCTTGAATAAATCATCTAAGCCAGACTTACAGTGTGTGTGTGTAAAGGTTCATTCACAACTTGACTCTTAGGTAAGTCAACTTAATGATTTTGTTTAAAAATTAGGATCTGATGGGTGAAACCAACCTAGATACCTCAAATGTGCTATGTAATTGCCTTTTTGTGCTCAGTATGGTATGGTTATATTTTTTCTTTTTATTTTTTCAAAATCTTTTCTTTTTTCAACACACCTACCCTTTAAGGTAGCATTTCTCCTCATGATTGTCCTAACACTCGCCCATGGGTAGCTTCATACTTATCGGTTATATGTGGTTCAATTTCTTCATTTCTTTGATTTTTTTTTCTTTCTTTCAAAACTTTCTGCTTTTATTTTTTACCATACCATACATCATAACACTAGCAATGCATGATAGACATCTAAGGAAACAGTCATTCATCGACATGCAATTTTTTTCAACTAGTCACTTTGCCAACTACCTAGGTTTTCACTCCTAAAAACCTATAGTTAAGTGCTTTCGAGTATATCCTAGATCAACTACTCAAGGCATCAGATAAAAATACATTAAAGAACTTATCGTTTCTAACTTTTCATCCTAAAGCAAACAATATTCATCATTGGACTTATGCTTTACTATTAAGGACTAAAAACAAACAAAATTATTATTTTTTATAACATGTATTATCACTACATGCATACACCCCCACACTTAAAACTTGCATTGTCCTCAATGTAAGATAAATATAAAGAAAAAGGAGTGAGAAACAACACTACTGGGCATGAAGTTGATCAGGCTCCTACTGGTAAGACTTTGGTTGCATGGGCTGTATGGGTTGCGCGAACACCTGCATGAATACTCATGGAAATAAAAAACATGCAATTAGCACAAAATAAAATAAAATTAAAGTAAAGTAAAGAAAATAAAATAAAATAAATGTAGATGCAAGTGTTTCCTCCCTTCTAGCGCTAAGTTTAACATCTTCAGCTAGACGTCACCGCCCAAGTTGTCATGGTGGCTTCCATGTAGCGGACCAAATAGTCACATGTTCTTTCTTCTTTGGTAGACACTGGTGATTAAGGCACTTAAAGGAATTTTTGGCTAGCTGCGGCATTATATCCATCGATCCCCAGGGTCTACTGATGGCTGAGATTTTAGGCTGCACATAAGGAAAAATTGGCTCAACCGCCTTTTTAACTTTCCAGGGATCATCTTTAAGTGAGCACTAACTCTCATTTTCCTCTTTTTATGGTTCTTTGGGATCAGTTCCAGTTTGGAAGGATTAGATTCATGTGGTATTGAGCCTGTCTCCAGTAAGACTGTGTCTATCAGGTATGTGTACCGACACTCATCATCATCTCGTGGTTGTTTCTCAACATGAAAAATATTCACTTCCAGTGTCATATTAACAAATGATATCTTTATGAGACCGTTCCTGCAATTGGTAAGGGCATTAGCTGTAGCAAGAAACGTTCTACCTATGATGAGAGGGATTTTTGACTCAGTGTTAACCACAGATTGAGTGTCTAAAATCAGAAAATCAACAGGGTAGTAGAAATTATCAATTTATAGTAAAACATCCTCAATTAATCCCCGTGGTGTTCTGATAGAGTGATCAGCTAACTGTAAAACTACAGATATAGGTTTAATCTCTCAAAGTCCTAGCTGGCATATAGATAGAATATGGAATGAGATCAACACTAGCACCTAAATCTAATAAAGTTGACCAAACTCATATGTGCTAATGTGGCAAGTAATAGTGGGGCATTCTGGATCCTTGTATTTCGGTGGGGCCCTCTGGTCAATCATTGTACTTGTTTGCTTTGTCAGGAATGCAGTCTTCTTCACATTATACTTTCTCTTCATGGTGTATAGATCCTTCAAAACCTTCGCATATGTGGGAACCTGTTTGATCACATGTAATAAAGGAAGGTTAATATTTACTTGTTTTAAATATTCTAGGATCTCACCATTGGGGTCTGTAGCTCTCGCATTAGGCCCAAGAGCTTGAGGGAAAGGTACTCTAACTGGGATATGAGGCACTTGTTATTCCTGAGAAGTATTTGTACTAACATCTTTGGGGTCATCTATAATGTTGGAGGTGTCCTGCAAGCCTACCTCCTTACCGCTCCTAGTGATTATGGCATTAACACTTTTTTACATTGGATGCCTTATGATCAGCCTGTGCCATATGTTGCCCTTGTGGATTTGGTTGAGTCTGAGATGGGAATTTTCCTAGTTCTTGCACACTCAGGACATTAGTCAACTTAGAGACTTGACTCTTTATCTCCTTATTGTCTTCAACCACCTGAGCTATCAGTGACTCAAACCTTTGATCAGTTTTACTCTGGGCCTCTATAAATACGTGCACAATGTCCTCTAAAGAATTTCTATGAATGGTAGGTGTGTGATACTGGGGGCACTATAACTTTTAGGTTGTGGTGTCTCACTAGGCTGATGGGACTCATGTTTCCAACTAAAATTGGAATGGTTTCTCCAACTCGGATTGTAAGTATCTGAATAAGGCGTATATGGTTTTTTATACATCCCAAAGTTATTGCATTGTTCCTCATAGGTTTCCCTCATCTCACCATATAAAGGACACTCTTGGGTTAGATGGTCACTCCATTTACACACAAAACACGCCCCTCGAGGTTCTAACTGGGCTATCACATGCATAGTCTTGCTATCTTTGGCTTTAAGGCTCCTATCTCTCTAGTTAATAGCTCAACTTGTGTTCTAAGACTATTATCTTCCTTAAAGTGGTGTATGCCTCCGCTAGAAGGAGTGTGATGTGTCCTATCAGTGCTATCCATGGCATTGGGTCCAGTCCAAGTGTGAGATTTCTCGGTTAGGTCATTTAATTACTCTAATGCCTCATCAGAGTCCTTTCAGATAAATTCATTATTGCACATTGTCTCAAAGAATTGGCGCTCTTTAGGGGTTAGACTGTAATAAAAGTAACTCACTAAGCGCCAACTCTCATACCCATGGTGAAGACAATTATCTAACATCTCCTTAAACCTCTCCCAAGTTTGATAAAGGGTTTCATTGTTTTTCTGGGAGAAGGTAGATATATTTCTTTTCAAGGCATTAGTCTTATAGTATGGGAAATATTTATTGAAAAATACCTTTGTAATCTCACCCCCATGATCCTATTGAATGAGGTCTCAACTAATACAACCAGCTTTTTAACTCTATCCTTAAGGGAAAAAGGGAAGAAATTAAGTCTAATTGTGTCTATAGTCCCAAATCGGTCATGGAAGGTTGTTACAACCTCTCCAAACTCTCTAATGTGCACATAAGGGTTCTCATTCTCCAAACCATAAAAGGTTGGGAGATACTATATCATTTCAGGCAATAGTGCAATAGAAGATCAACTCATAAAACAATATTACCAGTCACAACTGGGTTCCCCAATCACACATAGAATAAGCATGATTATTCCTATATGCAAGTTGGTAAAACACAATCTCTGGATTATAAATCAAAAGATAATAAAGAACAGTAATATATCAATTGTATTAAAAGTTGAAGAATATTCAAGAATCAAAAACATGAACATAAGAACTTAATTACAAAAGTTCAACCTTAGCTTTTCCTAGAAGATTAGTTCTTCATATAGAAGAGAGACATAGCCTTCATAGATCGGAGAGACATCATGTCTGGCATGTGGTTATTCGTTCTTCTCTCTCAAATATGAATCTTGAACTCTTTGTTGTGTGTTTTCTCTCTGATTTTTTCCTCCTTTTAGGGTTTGGACGAACTTGGGTTTATATAAAGAAGTCCCAGAGTCCTTGTGCGCATCAAACACGACTAAATTAAGTTTCTGGGGTCTTCCGAGGCACCGCGGTGCCAAAATTGTTGGATAATGTATGGAGGCAATGTTGTGGAGGCACCGCGGTGCCTGGAAGTGGGCGCCGCAGTGCTAGTGCCTTTCTCTGGTGCTATGTTTTCTTCATTTTCGCTCTTCCCGCGTGCTTCCGATGCATCTGTAATGTCCTGAAACATGTGTAATTGCTCCAATCTCCAAGTTCCATTGTTCCATAATAATAAAACATAAAATAAACTATAATTTGGATCAAATACTTGATAATCAAGCCGAGTTAGCGACGTTCAAAGTACATTTTCATGCACTTATCAGACAGTAAGACATAACACCCATAGATCCTAGATTTCAGGGCTAGGGGACAACAAGACGTAACGCCTCTAGACCCTAGATTCTAAGTCGAGATGATAATATTGATCCGCACATCTGGCTCTAGTTCAGTGACTTGGGGGACGATGAGATATAACCCATTAAGACCACTAATTTAGGCGTATAGGGTGACGACGAGACGTAACGCCCTCATACGTCAGGTTTTTCAGAGAGACTTTCATAGATAAGATTTTTTAAAGATATGATTTTCAGAAAAGACAGTTTTATAAAATAGTTTTCAAGAAAATATGTTTTGTGAGAATTTAGAGTTTTACAGATAAAAAGAATTTCCATAAGAGTTTTCCAGAAAATAAATGTGTTTTCAGACAAGAAAATATTTTCAGAGAAGATCAATTTTCAAAAGATGGTTTTGATTTCAGAACAAACAATTTTTTCAGTTTCCATTTTAAAATTGTACATTCACTAGGTCTGTCAAACGATCTAACCCCTAGTTTCATTGTCTTTGCTTTGTAGGTATACCCGGAGGATGAGCTCGAGAGGATGGATACTGATGGCAATCACCAGGGTGTTTGGGACAACCAGGTCGAGTTAGAAGTTTAGCTCAGTCAAAGTGAGAGTAAAGTTGCATGTATATGATAACATTAGTCACTGTATATGTTTAAGAAGTCCATTGACATAGTTATAATATGTAATATTATTATGTATACAGTTATGAGTATACAATGCATCATATGTTGTTAAGTTGGGCAATGGTCCCTATGCATGAGTTGTACTTGAGATGTACTAGTAGTGATGATCACAGTAAGAGGCTCAGGGGGATATGACAGCCTATTTCATGCCGGTAGCATCTCTGAAAATAGGGATGTTACAAAGATGGTATCAGAGCATGGTATAAGGAGTCAGTGACTACAATGGGTAGAGTGTTGGGCTCTTGTATATGTAGTATACCTGAGGTACTAGTATACGAGGCACTACCTGTTGAGTTTTCTAGGTCAAACCAATATCAAATTAAGCTATGAAAAGTGCGAATACAAAAAAGTAAAGTTGCGGAAATACTCACTTTGATCGGATTTGCGATGCGATGAACACAAAAATTTTCCTTACTGCTTTGAAGCTCTCGGCCAAGCTCCTCTTTGTGTGCTCCAAACTCCAAGCTTTGTTTTGAGATTCCATGCTCATGAATGGGTTTCCCTATCACCTTTGAATGACCCCTTTGAGTGATAGCTCTTGAGATTTTGCAACAAAATCATGAAGAAATGAGCCCTAGGCTCACGGCAACAAGAGAGGAAAAAATGGTGAGGCCATTCGGCCATGAGAGAAAAGAGAGAGAGAGTTGGTGTTATGTTTTGATTTCAAAAATCTAATCCAAAATCCATCACACTTTTGGTATTTGTTTTTCCAAAAAACAAAAAGCAAAAAGGAGGGAAAAATTGGCATTAAATGCCTCCATCTACCACCATCATGAATAGTGACCGGTTGTCAATCACAAAATGTGACTTCACATCCATCACTAAAGTGACAGGTGATGTGACGCGTGATGTGACTTATGGGCCGCACTTAAATTCAAAATGCGAGTGGGCCCGTAAACACTCCCGGGCTCGGGTTCGCTAATTCCGAATTAATGAATTTTTCGTTGCGACGTAATTAAATCAAATTTAATTAAATAATTATGCCTAGCAAAATTACTATTCACGTCACTTGCGAATTAATTCTAAATTAACTCGTTCGCCCGAATTAAAATCCAATTTTAATTCCGCGTCGAAAATCTAATTTCATATAATATATCGAATATATTATTTTATCGATTAATTCCAAATTAATCGTTCTCTCTCTTTAAATAATATTTTATCCCAGATAAAATATCTCCGTAATTAATCCTACATTAATTTTCTCTCTCTTATAATTAATCCTATATTAATTATGTCCGAGTCATACGTCATCGGTGAATCTTCGGGAAGCGACCCATGAGATCCCCGGATATGTTGGCAGTAAATTCGGTCGTCGGACTATCCGAACACGTACGTACCTAGTACTACTTTTTTACCGATTTACAAGACATGGTTGGCTTCTAGCAAAGCACCGTGCCTACCTAATTCTCCAGAATTATTCTTAAAGGAATATGTAATCTATATCAGGCGTAGTATACGTAGTATTGCGTATTGCGATCCAGTATCAGATGTCACGTGCTAGGCCTGAGGCTGGAATTGTGTCTGCCCCGTACGAAGCACATATCGAATCTCTAGTAACTAGTCTATATAATCGGATAAACATGACCTAGTCATATTATCTCGATAGCTGCAACATATAAGAGCATCAGTTCCGTATCCTACGTGACCATCATCTCCATATGACTGAAGTGATACTTCCATCTCGACATCACACCCAATACACTACGATTCTCAATATACCCAGAAGAGGCGTACACATAACCTGTTAAAGCCCTGGACGACCAAAACCAAAGTATATTGATTGTCACAAGTATTAGCAATGCAAGTCTCAGGTTAAGACCAAATACACCTACCCTGATTCGGACTTCCATAGACACATAGTCATACTACCAATGGAATTCTGAGGGGTCTATCCAGAGCGAAGCTGTTCCCGTACCATCGGTAAACACAACCTCCTATTACACTTGCATGAGTATCCAATACCCAAAAATATGAGAACTATGTCGTTATGCTCCCATAACACGCACAAGTGCAATACTAGTCTATTCTGTATTATCGATGTCCAATCTCGATAATACTACGACTAAGGATGTTTTAATGATTAAACCTTCATGGATTGATTCTGTCTCATATCTTATCAATCCGGAACTAATCATATGGACTTTTATCATTTATGTATCTTGGTAATCCAATTACAAATGATAAAAGAGCAATTTCCTTTGTCACATAGTTAATTTGTACAACAACACCATGTTTTGTACAAATAGTGATGCTATGGGTTATAATTGTCCAACAATCTCCCACTTGGCCTATAGCCAATCACTCAAGTGTCCTACACTTGAACTATGTACGGTTCGCTCAAATTTCTGCTGAGAAACTGCTTTCGTCAGCGGACTTGCAAAGTTATCATCTGATGCGATTTATTCGATCATCACATCGCCACGATGTATGATCCGAACGAATCAGATGAATAGTTGAAGTATATACTTGGATCGTTGATGAGACCATTAATTCTTTAGCCTGTGTTGTAGCCTAGCTCCAAAGTGCTTCTATTGCTGCCTCAACTGCAGCAATATTCCGCTTTTGTTGTTTATTCGGCAACAGTATCTTGCTTGGAAGATTTCCAGCTCACTGTTCCGTTATTCAAACTATATAGTACCTTTATTACGACTTATAGTCGTTTTTTTCGGTTTGGAAACTTGCAGCAGTGAACCTAGTCACTTCAAGTTCTCCTTCTCCATAGCTCAAGAAAGCATCCTTAGTTCATCTAAGATACTTAAGGATGTTCTTAACATCAATCCAATGACTATCACTTGGATTGGCCTGATTGTGACTCCATATGCTCAAAGTATATGAGACATCAGGTCGCGTACATATATTTCAATGTACGAGTTCTCAGAGAGTGCCAACAACTTTTAGATCTATCCCAGTAGATCTTTATTCCTAGAATAAAGGTTGTCTCTCCCAAGAATTCTACGGAGAATTTTTCATGAAAGTCAAGCTTTCACCGATTGTATTATGGGAATATCATTTCCAAGAAATGATATATCATCATTATTTAGGACATTCATCATCAGTGCGCTCCCACTAACCTCCTTATATACACAAGAATCATTTTCATTTTGAATTTAAATCATATACCATTATGATTACATCAAAACGATAGTTCCAAGAACGTAATGTTTGCTTCAATCCATACATGGATCGATTTAACTTGCAAACCTTGTTTGCTTGTTTTGGTATGACAAAATCATCAGGATGTTGTAAACATCCTCCAAAAGGTTTTCGTTAAGGAAAGCGATTTTGACATTCAGCTGCCACATTTCATAAATGAAACATGCAGCATTAGCAAGCATTATCCAAATGGATTTAATCATGGCAACGGTTAAAAGGTTTCGTTGTAATCGACACAATGTCGATAACGATGCCTTTTCGCTACAAGCCCAGCTTTGTACGTTGGTATGTTGCCATCCATGTATGTCTTCCTTGAAGACTTATATAGTACCAATAGGAACAATTCCTTCCGGTACAACAACCAGTGTCCAAACTTGGTTGGTATACATGGAATCCATTTCGGATTTATGGCACTTTTCCATAATAGGGAGTCGATACCTTGTATCACTTCCTCATACGTAGTCGGTTCGTGTTCCTCAATAAGATTGTCATCTTTATGAGGTGAGATCAGAAACTCATACCTCCCAGGTTGTTTTCTGACTCTCTTCGACTTGCGCGGTTCTTGTGTATTTGAAGATTGTGGTACAGATTCATCCCTGATGAACTATTTGTGTTCCATTAAGGAATCGATTCTTGGAACAGTATCACTCTGATTTTCATCGAGGTTTACTTTCCTCCCACTTACCACTGCATATAGGTATTCCTCTAAGGAAAACCGCATGGCGAGCAACAATTAAATTGTTCTCTTGTGAGTTGTATAAGTACTATACTTTGGTTACCCTAGGAAAACCCACAATTAGGCACTTATCCGATTTGAAACATGAAAATATGAGCTAAGGATCTGAAACATTACTGATTATTGAAACATGAAAATATGGTGTAACACAAAACAGAAAATATGTCATGAGAATCTGAAACTTATTCTGGCTAGAAACTGAATGTGACTTGAGGGATGTACCTAACATGGATACTGGGGACTAGGGCATGACTGAAAATTTGGAAACTTGACTACATGACTGAACTAGGGAACATATGACCATGGCTGAAGCTAACCTGACATGATGGATCCCACTGTGAGTTACATGAACTGAAATCTGACTCATAAAAGATGACTGGCTAACATGACCTAAGACTAACATAACTAAACATGCTGATCTGTTCAGAATCTAAATGACCTAACCTGAGACTACATGATCTAAACCTGAAAGCTAAAATGGACATGTATGAACTGACCTGAACATCTAAACTGAATATACATAAGCTAATCTGAATATTTAATCTAAATATGTATGATACAGACCTGAATATCTAACATGAGATGCATGAATTACAATTGACTATCTAAACTGTAAATGCATTTGATGAGTCTGAATGCTAACTAAAATGCATATATTAAGCTTGAATTCTAAGCTGAACCTAAATGACCTGTCTAAAAACTACATGAACCGAACCTAAATTCTTGAACCGTATATGTATGAGATGAATTTTCATTATAAACTAAACATACATATGCTGAACTTGAATACTGAACTAAACAAGCCTGCACTAACTTAAATACCTACATTGAAAATGCATGAACTAAACATGTCTGAAACTAACATGTATGTTGTTTCCAAACCACCCATACTCATGGAAAAGCCATCCTAAACCTGTGGTGGTGTGGTTTTAACCTAACCTATGCATGGGTAATGAAATCTGGGAATGACTGTATAAAATAAAATGCATGAACCTGAAACTGACATAAACTACATAACTTGATTCCTGACATGACCTGATTTTACATGACTTTTTCTGAAACTGTACCTGATCTCCTGTATTGAACCTGACCTAAAACTACACTAACATGATCTGATTCTAAACCTATGTGAACTGAACCAGAAGTTCTGAGCTTGACTTGCCTAGCTGTGAGCTACATGACTTAGTTGAAAAACATGATCTGTATGGCTAAACCTATGAAATAACATAACATGAAAATATGCTGTAACGCTAAGTGAATCTCTGAATAGGAAAACACCTCGTGAAATCTATAATTGCAAAATATGTACGTGGCTTAAAAACATAAGATGTAAACTGAAAACGTATAGCTTTACATGAAAACATGATTTAAATTCTAAAATCTCTGAATATTTCTGAAATTGTATATATTTATAAAAAAACATGCACTAGCATAGTAGCCAGATGGAATCTGAAACTACCTAGCAGGACTTAGCACCACATAGGTAGGGGAAATGAGCTGAAAACGATATTGTTGAGCCTATAGGGGCGATCAGTGTCTCATGGGCTATCTGAGCGAACCCGAGATGCTAAATTTGAGGGGACGGTACTAGACTGGTGGTTTGAAAATATATTCATAAACTGATAAAACCATTTCCACAATGTAATCTGAATTTTCTAAACTGATTTCTGAAAACATAAAACATGATCACAAAATTATGAAAATCATAAGTTGAAAACCGATATGCGTAGTTCATGACTAACTAGCAACTAACATGGCTAACATAATAACTTGAACTAGGAATCTAGAACATGTAATGACATGAATGATATGATGTGAAAACATGAGAAACATAATTGAGCTGATTCCTAATCATGTAGTCTAACATGCTGAATACATGAGATGAAATATTATGCTTGAACTAAAAACTTAAGAAACATGTACTGACATAAGTGAAATCATGAATAATGTAACTAATTATCTAAACTAACATGAAATCTGAATCTATAATATAGACTCACAAGTTAAATTCATGAAATAACTACTGAGACTAAGAATATAACTAAGGACGTGCTATAAAACATAAATAAGAGCATAAAGGAAAGTGTAAGTTGAATTCAAAAATTTAATATGAAACTAGAACTAGAATTAAATTGAGTATAGAGTAACTGAAAAGCATAAAAAGAAAAAAAAGAGGAAAACATCCACTCAGTGACTAACGTCTACAATCAGCATGCCTGAATGCTACCAAAGGGAATCATATGAGGTGTCTAATAGAACTTGTGTCCAAGTATGGTTAACATGCTCAAGTAGAGTAAATGAACATGATCATAAATGCATGAATATATTGTATTCATGTTGACCTGACTAACATGATAATTCAGGATGTTTACCTAACATCTGAAGCTATGCTAACATGTTTAACCTGACTAAGTTGCTAATATTGCATGACATACTCATGTCGTGATTAAAGAATATTTCGACATAACTTGTTTAGTTACTCGAAATTCCCAACATGTTTGTCAATAAAATGCCCAATTTGGCCTTATCAATCTAGTCAACCACTTGGCCTACTCATGCCCACTAACAAGCTCAACATAAATACGATTGCGACAAGACCATTCACAAGCTTATCAATGTTTCATTATACTTAAACTCAAGCCATTCATCATGTACACACATACACTTATATAAAACAACATTAAGCTTTTCAATAAAGTACATCTGGCAAAGCCTCTCATTAGTAAGGTTTCAAGCATCCCATCATAATACTTGTCAATTTAACTCATATAATACATAACTCAACAAATAACACATATCTCATACCAAACATCATGAAAATTCAAAAAAAAAATTACATCACATTTTTATTAGCAATGATTTGGCCAAGTTACAACTTTCACAACCTAGACGTTTTCAATTCAAAGCATCACAAACTCAAGCTATATCATAACTCATACACATGAACCAACATCATTTATCAACAAAAACTCAAAATCCAACATTCCAATACATGCACCATATTCGGCCAAGGGATAAAATATAACATCTTGAAGTTTTCATCACAAAACAACACAAAGCCATTCAACTCATATTAAATCATCATCAAGTACATGTATCATAAGCAATTTGTTATCATAACAACAAAAGCTCTATCCCCCTAAACACAAGTAGTTTTGGCCAACACTTCCAATTTAACAACATTAAAAAATTCAACTTTAGCCAAGAAAAACTCAAATCTTAACATTATCCTAGGCATGAATTAATTTCAACCATCATAAAAAACATAGCTCCCTAACAAGGTCAAGGTTCGGCCAACACAACCTCTTAAAAAAACATTTGTGTTTTCAACTCAAATTACAAATAACTAATGTTATCACACTTTTCTAAGTATAAACCATAAAAATTCATCAACAATAAAAAAGAATCAACTCCCAATACACTTGAACATTCGACCATGACACTTCATAATTTGGAAAACAGGACAATCACCATAATCAAGCTCATTCTATCTTTATAATGACATAAGATGCAGAAAAATGCATGCTAGCTACTCTAATCAAGCTAAAATGCAAAAGTGAAAAACTAGGGTTCTTGGAGAACGAATTTTGGGGAAATATGAACATGCCATAATCTTAATATTAGAAGAAAGAAAAAGGAAAAGAAGCTTACTTGCATGAGATTAAGCTTGAAATCATCTTTATTTTCTTCAAAAATAGTGTGAGGAAGATTAAAAAAATTTGAGACAATTTTTTTTACAACATGAATTTTTGTATTTCATCATAGGTTCTGACCCTATGCGGAATTAAGCACAATGATTTAAGACAAGTCCTAAATATTGTTCCTATTGATTACCAACAAGCACCCTTAATTCTAAGTAATTATAAATCCATGTAAATATATCAAAGCAATAAATAATAATACAGAAAAACATCAACACAATAATTTTGTTAATGAAGTGGAAAACTCTTGCGAGTAAAAAATCACTACGGGTATCCAAGCTACCAGCCAAAATCCACTATAATGAGAAATATTTACAGTGATGGTAAAAGACCTATGGTAGCAACTCTGATGATTGTAATACCTCTAAACTGTAATAACTCGAAGAACTCCTCGAGCCCGTACAAAACGACCTTCTTCATAACCTCTGAATTCTCCAAGAAGATCAACCCTGCGCATGTAACGCCAGAACTCCGACTACCAATCTTCCTCCTTGAGAATTCTGAAGGTTTAGGAAATTGGGTTAGGGTTGTGTTTCTGTGTTGATGGTCTCTCAAAGTTCAACCTCTTCAAAAGAAAGAAGACAAGGTAAATAAAAAAAATCTTCAAGGTGAAAATCAAGAAGGTTGAAAGCAACGAAGATTTAGGCTTTGAATAATGTATTTTCAACCCTTGTGAAGGTGGATCTAAGTTTGTTTATATAGGTAGGGCCAAGGCTAGGATTTTCTTATGCAAAAAAGGCTTAAAAACGCATCCAAATTAACCTACTTACTCTCAGACATTCGAACGCCACAAGAATGGGTGTGGAACTTGGGCTATTTCGCAAACTTGTTCGAACGTTGTCTTGAATGCACCTCAAACAAAAACTCACTAGAAGACTTCGTTCGAACGAAAAGATGAACGCACTATGCACATGAACCTTCTGTCATGTTTCGTTCGAACCCAAACATGAACGTGACATGAACGCCACTCGTTCGAACTCAAACACGAACGCAACATTAACACATATCTGATTCTTTCACGTACAATCTGTCAAATACCAGTCCAATTACTCCGAGATCTTCAAGACTCATTACAACTCAATTGATCTTGTTTTGTTACAGACATTGTGATCGCTGAAATCACACACGTAACGCAAGCGCACGTATCGCTCAAGTAGTATAAAATGTATCGATCCCACGAGGACTTAATACCTTAGCTATCAATTTATGAAGTTAAATATTTACAAGTACTTAATAGATTGATTGTTGTTTGGATGGTGATTTTTGTCTGAAAATAAGTAAATAAAACAGTGAAAAAGTAAATTAAAGGAAAAATCAATATTATAAAACTATCTAGGGTTGTGAATCATTCCAATATCTTTTAAAGATGAAGTGGTGACCTTATGTTCGTACAATATATCGGTTTATTAACCTGGAATACAAAAATATGCAAAAGCCTCTTCCGATAGTCAGATGCAAACACCCAGTTTAACCTAATTAACTATATTTCTATGTTAACCAAGTTATCTTAATTCATTAAGATTAAGTTCCAATTATGGCTACCCTCGCCCGACAGGTATATTCCTATCCTGTAAGGAAATCTACTTAAGTGTCTCTTGCCTCAAGGTGAGATCGTTAGCTATTGAGTCTAAGGCTAAACCTAAAATCCATTTTCCAAGTTCATTTTAAGTTTACCAAATCAATCTTATTAATGGCCAGTTAACAAGAAGCATTAAGCATAAGACTCAATAAATAAACCTTTATATTACCAAAGACATAAAATAACAAACTTTATAAACCAGTGATATTGGAATTCATCACACCCCTAGATAATATGTTTAGTTACAAAACATACCTAAAATTATAAAATGCATAGTTAAACAGAATAACATAACAAAAAATAAAAAAGTAAAGAAAATTTCAACAATAAAAGAAGATGTTGGAGCTATGGGATTCACTTTTAATACTTCAAATATAGATTACTCCCTTATCAATTAATCATTTCTTGAATTAATTATATTAAAACCGACCATATAGGTGGTGAATATCATTTTTCCAAAGTCCAATCGACCATATAGGCGGTAACAAAATCATATAAACTGACCATGTAGGCGGTAACAAGGTTAGCACCTAAACCGACCATATAGGCGGAAACTAAGTCCAATAATGTAAAACCGGCCATATAGGCGATAAATAATTAATTCAATTTACTTATTTAAATTAAGGGAGTAAATCTAAATTATTATATTAAAAGTTTCCCCCCAGACTCCAGCAAAAATAGATTACCTACTCATGATGTAATTAAAAACACACAAAAAGTTATTAAATAAATAAAGAGAAAATAAAAGAAAACTTAAATAAACATGCAAGAAACTTTCTTTTAGGTTTTCATTGAGAAATCCCCTAAAGAAAGCATGAAAAATTTATCTTGGTATTTATAGGCAAATCTAAAGGCTTCCACCAATTTCTCCACCAAACAAGGCACCAAACATGACACTAAACATGGCACCAAATCCTCCACCAAACATGCAAGCATGTTTGGTGGAAGTTTGACAATTTCTATTTTTTTTTTTTTTTGAAAATGACTTTAATAATTACACATAACACACTTACATATTTTTCATCAATTTCTGTAATGAAAACTTCAAAATTCGAAAATCCTATGAACTTCAAAATTGTAGATCTTTGAGTCTTGTTTAATCTAGAACTTGAATCACCTCAATCCAATATCGGAATAAAAAGTTATGGCCAAAGTACGACAATTGCGCAAAGCTAAAATTTCCGAAATTGTACTTCGTTAGAACGCCATTTCAAGTTTCCAATCTCCAAAATCAAAATGTCAAGTCCAGTTTTTGCCCTTATTTGTTAAACATTTCGTCCTGAGTGATTTCATTAAGTCCCGATTTTATTTTATCTGTAAAATAAATTAAAACACATCAAAACGTTCATAAAACTTGAGAAACTATACAAAATATTAAGTAAAAGGGGCGGTAAATATTGATATATTTTCCGCTCATCACACCCCCAAACCTAACATTTTGCTAGTCCTCGAGCAAAACAACAAAATAAAATGCAATAAACAATTAAAATTAAACTAAGCCACTTTCGTAGGGATCACGATTATATTTAGCGTATGCAACAAGCCTTTAAACCCCTAGGTGTCCCTAGTGGACGAGTTGTAGTCTCGTACAGTGACGATACCCACAAACGTCAATCTAATGCACACAAAAGCAAAAAGACAAAAGTAAAGAGAATAAACAAGTTAGTGACTAAACAAGTGAAACTTCTTATCCAAGTTAATAGTTGTTTTCTTTCTTTCTAAATTTCTAAATAAGTAAATCCTCTGATTATTTTTACCATTCTCCATATACACAACCAACAAAGTATTAATCAGCTCATTGTGCCCACAATATTCATAAGTGTAGTTGAAAAAAGAGTAATATTTTTGTCCTAAAGTTATATCAGAATTCACACCTTTTTTAGCAATGGATTTTTTTTTTTTTACAATATCTTCAATCCATGTAGCGAGCTTTAGGTCAGTGACTCCCAAGCCAGTTGGCTTTAGGGCACTAGGTGTTAAGACACCCTTACAGACTTAATTACTCAGATTTCAGATATCTTTCTTTCTCTTTTTTTTTATAACATCTTCAATCCATGTAGCGAGTTTTGGGCCAATGACTCCCAAACCAGTTGGTTTTTGGGCACTAGGTGTTAAAACACCCATTCGGACTTAATTACTCGGATCTCAGATGTTTTTTTTATAACATCTTCAATCCATGTAGCGAGCTTTGGGCCAGTGACTCCCAAACCAGTTGGTTTTAGGGCACTAGGTGTTAAAACACCCCTTCGGACTTAATTACTCGGATCTCAAATGTTTTTTTTATTAATATACACAATTTTTTTTTAAATTCCATCGCTTTTTTAGATGCTTCCTCCAATTAAACTAGAGCACTGAATATTACAAACTTTTCAATTACAGCTCATGGTCGTATGTTACCATGCATATTGATAATATCTGTCAATTGAGCATATGAAGATCCATTTTAGTCAGTATTATGGAGAATTCACAAATTAAATAATTCAAAAGGAAATAAACAAAAATTAACTTGTTATGAAATAGGTTGAGATACGTCTCAGGAGTGTAAATTCTTTACACAGCTATCTTACACCAATTTCACCTGATTAGTCAAATTAAAAACACAAAAATAAAATATTTTTTTATTTTATTTTTATTTTATTTATTTTTTTTTGAAAATTTTGACTAAAAACCAAGCAATAACACAATGAAAAAAATAAAATACTAATCAAATATTCTCCTCCCCTAAACCTAATTGAGACATTGTCCCCAATGTCTAAAAAGTAGAAGAAGAGTTTAGAAGACAGTACCTGGTTAGCTGGAATTCTACATCTAAAAAGAAAATTAAAGGTTAAGATCCAGATTTATCTGACGCTTCTTCCCACGATCATTATTAGACCAGTTAATCTTGGAAATGATAGGGTCAATTTGTCGTTCAAAGGCTAATATTTGGTTAATTAAATCATGGGCAGTTCTGGCAGTGAAGATGATATCTTTTACAGGTTTTGACACGAACCTATTTCTCCGGACATCATCAAGAAACACACAAAGAAAATCATAAAATCCATCAGCGTTAAATAGTCTAATCGATTTCTGGTGTATGTTTAGGTTCACCCAAGATAGCACTGTAAAAATTTCCTCTATCGTGCCCAAGCCACCTGGCAAAGCAATAAAAGCATCAGCACGGTTAATCATTTCCACAAGTCTTTCGAACATACCTATGACAATAAATTCATCTTCGTTTGATGGTCCTATAAGATTCGCCTCTGCCAAAGGTTTTGGGATGATTCCTAGAACTTGACTACCTTCTTCGTGTACGGCCCTTGAAATGCACCCCATAAGTCCAAGATTGCCACCGCCATATACTAAGTGCATATTCCTTTCAACTATGACTCTACCCAATTCATGCGGTGCCGCAACGAATTCTAGTTTAGAACCAACACTAGTACCGCAAAACACACAGATGTTTACAACTCATCTTCTTGAAGTTGCTTCCATTATTTTTTATGTATTTCTTTCTCAAATCTGGGTGTCTTCAAGAGTGCAATAACGAGCTGAATTTATAGAACATGAAAAGGGGTGAGTAATAATAGCACTAGTATCTGCTAAATGACAATTATTAACTAAACAGAAAAATATATCGTGAAAGTCAAAAAGTCTGGATCCTGTCGGAGAAAATAACAAAAAAAATCACAATTATTAGACAAATACAAAGAGATAATAATATTTACAAGAAGTAACGGCTTGAATGACGTCTATGCATCAGGGACAAGCTTCCCATCCAATTTTCTTATAAATTGGCAAACAGGGTCTTTTAAAGTCAGATTCATGTGACTTAATTGTTGTCTTTCTTTTCGAAATTGTGTATATAACATATGAATTACGTGATGCACATATCCACTGGGATGCGTCTCAAGAGTCAATGATATGTCATCCAAAGACTCCTTACTCAAGTCATCCCTAATGAATTTAATTTTATCTTCCCGGTAATCAGACACAATTCCTAAAGAATGGCAATGAGTATTACATGTTATGCGTGCACATTTATAGCAAACACCTAATCTTCCAGCTCTTCTATTTTTAGCATAGGTGTTTCTTCCTAAACCAGACAGATATGACACAAAAGAGTCAGAGGACTCACCTGCCAATCGGACACGTGCTTCAATAATCCAATGAATGTCATTAGAAATACCTTTGATCATTAGTAATCTTATTCGTTCTAAGCGAGCTTTGTAGACTTTCATCAGAGAGTTTTGAAGGAGAGAAGGAAATTGCTTATGAAGATTTGTGAGAACATCTTCCATCCTGAAATGTGACTTTACCTACAAGAATTAAACACACAAAGATAAAACACACCAAATCTGAATATATATATAAATTGCATGGGTTGCCTCCCTGTTAGCGCTAAGTTAAACGTCGTCAGCTAGACATGACTGCCCGAACATTAGGCTAGATCTGAAAGTGTGACACTTTTTTTTTCGCTCCAATGATTCTCCCCAGTAGTGCTTGACATGCTTACTTTTAACCTTGAATGTTTCATTAGAATTAGGATCATATAACTCAACGGTTTTATCTAGTAAAACTTGAGTGATTAAGAATGGACCTGACCAGCGTGATTTTAACCTCCTAGGGAAAATTTCCAACCTTGATTTGCTGAACAATACCCACTACCCCGATTCCAGTTGTATGCGCACTAACTTCTCATCATGTCTCTTCTTGGCCTTTTCTTTGTATAATTTGGCATTCTCGAAAGGTTGTATGTGAAATTCCTCCAATTCGTTGAGTTGGTGGAGCCTTTTCTCTTCAGTTTCTTGCAGTTCAAGATTTAACTTGTTCAGTGTACAGTACACTTTATCTTAAGGCTCCACAAGTAGATGACATGTTTTAAGTTTGTCAGTGGAACTTTGCATTACATCGGATTTTTGGACGGTACTATTTATCACATCAAGTATGAAATATTCCTCATTCTTTTCATCATTCGGGAATTCCATGGCTTTGAAAACATTGAATTTTACTTCTTGGTCATGTACCCTCATGGTTAATTCACCTTTTTGTACATCAATAATGGTTCGACCTGTAGCCAAGAATGGTCTCCCGAGGATGATGGGCACGTCTTCGTCTTCCTCCATGTCAAAAATAATAAAATCTGTTGGGAGAATGAGTTTGTCGACTTTGCTTAGCACATCTTCAACTACACCTCTCAGAAATGTGAGCGATCTATTAGCAAGTTGCAGAGAGACTAAGGTGGGCATTGCTTCTCCAATTTACAGTTTCCTGTAAATAGAAAAAGACATCAAGTTAACACTAGCACCTAAATTACACAAACCTTTACCGAAGTTATGTTCTCATATGGTGCAAGGAATGGTGAAACTGCCAGGATCTTTCAACTTTTGGGGAAGCTTCATCTGAATGATGGCGCTGC
Organism: Zanthoxylum bungeanum; assembly: GCA_019454045.1. Lineage (NCBI taxonomy): Eukaryota > Viridiplantae > Streptophyta > Magnoliopsida > Sapindales > Rutaceae > Zanthoxylum > Zanthoxylum bungeanum. The sequence continues at coordinate 241,066 of SKCR01006516.1, forward strand.
ATTCTTCTGTCAATGCTACTGTCTTGTAATTGTTGGGTTTCTCTAAGTCCCGAGGATCGATTAAAACAATGAAACATATGTGTGAATACATCAAAGAAGTTACAGAATACTTACATTGAGCAGTTGAGCGATGCGACGAAGAAAAAAACTTCAAGTTTTTCCCTCATAGGGCTCACGGTTTTGAGCAGATTTTGGGCTCCAAAATTTCGGCCATCTCCAAGCTCCAAGCTTTCGAATGGTGATTTCAGGCTCACAGGTGCGGTTCCCTATCACTTTCGTAAGACTCTATAGTGTGCTAGCACTCCGGAAAATTTGCCACAAAATTTCCTATGGCTTCTCCAACCTCTCGGCTTTGTGACAGAAAATGAATAAGATGAAGGCCCCTTGGGCGTGAGATTGGGGAGAGAAAAGGAGAGAAGAAAAGGTGTTGTGTGTTTTTTTTTTTTTATAATTGATTTCCAAAATCAAAAACATATACCATAAATTAGCTTTCAAAAAGTCAACAAGGTAGAAGCTTTAAAAGCTCCCAACAACCACCATCAATCAATGTGACAAGTTGTCAAATCACTCAAAGTGATTAGACATCACATCAATCGATTGACAAGTGATTTGACGCTTGATGTGACTTGCGGGCCGCACTTGAATTCGAAATGAGAGTGCCCTCGCAAACACTCATGGGCTCGGGTTCGCTAATTCCAAATTAACGAATTTTCCGTTGCGACGAAATTAAATCTAATTTAATTAAATAACTTTACCTAGCAAAATTACTATTTACGTCGCTAACGAATTAATTCTAAATTAACTCGTTCGCCCGAATTAAATTCTAAATTTAATTTCGCCTCGAAATCCAATTTCGTATAATATATCGAATATATTATTTTATCGATTAATTCCAAATTAATCGTTCTCTCTCTTTAAATAATATTTTATCACAGATAAAATATCTCTGCAATTAATCCCAGATTAATTTTATCTCTCATTTAATTAATCCCAGATTAATAAAGTGCGAGTCATACGTCATCGGTGAATCTTCAGGAAGCGACCCATGAGATCCCCGGATATGTTGGTAGTAAATCCGGTCGTCGGACTATCCGAACACGTACGTACCTAGTACTACGTTTGTACCGATTTACAAGACAAGGTTGGCTTCTAGCAAAGAGCCATGCCTACCCAATTCTCCAGAAATATCCTTACAGGGATATAGTGATATATATCAGGCGTAATATACGTAGTATTGCGTATTTCGATCCAGTATCGGATGTCACGTGCAAGGCCTGGGGCTGGAAATGTGTCTGCCCCGTACGAATCACATATTGGATCACTGGTAACTAGTCTCTATAATCGGATAAACATGACCTAGTCATAATATCCCGATAGCTGCAGCATATAAGAGAACGAGTTCCGTATCCTACGTGATCATCATCTCCACTATGACTGGAGTGATACTTCCATCTCGACATCACACCAAATACACTACGATTCTCAATATACCCAGCAGAGGCGTACACAGAACCTGTTAAAGCCTTGGACGACCTAAAACCAAAGTATATTGATTGTCCCAAGTATTAGCAGTGCAAGTCTCAGGTTAAGACCAAATACACCTACCCTGATTCGGACTTCCATAGACACATAGTCATACTACCAATGGAATTCCGAGGGGTCTATCCAGAGCGAAGCTATTTTCCATACCATCGGTAAAACACAACCTCCTACTACACTTGCATGAGTATCCTATACCCAAATATATGAGAACTATGTCGTTATGCCCTCACAACGCGCACAAGTGTAATACTAGTCTTTTACGTATTATCGATGTCCAATCTCGATAATACTCTGACTAGGGATATTTAATGATTAAACCTTCGTGGATTGATATTGTCTCATATCATCTCTATCCAGGAACTAATCATAAGGACCTCCTATCATTTATACATCTTGGTGATCTAATCACAAATGATAAGAGAGCAATTTCCTTTGTCACATAGTTAATTTGTACAACAACACCATGATTTGTACAAATAGTGACGCTATGGGTCATAACTGTCCAACAGTAATCTCCCAATCTCCGTTTTCGTGAAAGAATGTCTTTCATGAATTTGACATAGCTGGGCATTTGTTCCAACGCTTCTGCAAATGAAATGTTGATATGCAGCTTTTTAAATATCTCTAGGAATCGAGCAAACTGCTTATCCAGTTTATTTTTCTAGAGATGTTGTGGAAAAGGTGGAGGTGGAGTGAATCTTTCTCGATCATTTTCTTTAGCCTATTTTTCCTCCATATGTGGATCTACTTCACTGCTTTCTTTTGGAACTTCCTCAGTGGAAGCCTTGACTCCAACATTTTTGTTGATTTCAGTACCGCTTTTCAAAGTGATAGCATGACATTGCTCATTTCCATTGTTCCTTGGATTTGGTTATGTGTTGCTAGGAATGGTATCTTGCGGTCTGTAACTCTGAGCATTTGCCATTGTCCTATTTGATTTTCCAGTGCCTTTATAGAAGCAGTTATGCTTTGATTCAATGCTGATTGTGATTGAAACATAGCATCATATGATGTTGTTTAAGAGTCGTATTTTGCTTCTAGCTTTTTCAAGTGAGCCAACACTTCTGTTATTCCTGGTTCTTTTTCATACTCTTGGCCTTTGTTTTGTTGTTGGAATCCCGATGGTAGATTGTTCATTTGCCCTGAATTATTGGTCCATGCGAAATTGGGATGATTCCTCCAACCTGGGTTGTAGGTATTTGAATATGGATTGTTCCCTGTCTGTTGAAATTGCTGACATAGTTCACCATCTCATCTTGTTGGTTTATCTCTGGTGCTCCTCCATATGGTGAACTATGGAACCGGCGATGTTCACAACTTTCGTGCTAATTGTTTCCACGAGTTTGCACATCCGGTCCAGCTTGGCATTCATTGTTGTGTTGGCTCCAACTTCATAAATTCATGTGATTCGTTGAATCATGCTCCTTTTTTTTGGCCACAAAGAATTGTTATTGGCCATTTCTTCAATTAAGGCTCAAGCTTGATCTTCTCATTTTGCCATTAAAACTCCTCCAGCAGCAACATCAATTGGGGTTCTCATTAGTCCAGAAAGTCCATTGTAGAAGGTTTGGACTTGTAGCCACTTTGCAATCTCATGGTGAGGACATTTTCTGAGCAAATCCTTGTATCTTTCCCAAGCTTCGTAGAGGGATTCTGAATCATATTGTACAAATGATGTAATGTCATTCCTTAACTTTGCAGTTCTAGCTGGGGGAAAGTACTTTGCAAGGAATTTGGTGGCAAGAGTGTTCCAAGTTGTGATGGAACCTGCTGGTAGTGAATGTAGCCAAGCTTTAGCTTTGTCTGTCAAAGAATATGGAAAAACACGCAGTCTCATTGCTTCTTCAGACGCTCGGTGGTAATTGAAAGTGCCGCAAACTTCCAGAAAGTTACTGATGTGGGCATTAGGATCTTCAGTTGCATTCCCCCCAAACTGAACTGACTGCTGTATCATCTGGATGCATGTTTTGATGTCACACATATTTGCTGGTAAAAGAGGAAGTAAAATACATGAAATGAAGCCGTCAACCACCGGAATAGTTCTGTCTCGAATGAGAATTAGTAGTACAACCTCCAAAGGTTCAGGTTCCATGTTGATGATTGCTTTTTGGACTTCTCGCCTTCCCTTCTCAAATGTCTGATGGTTCTTTCAATCTATGGGTCAAGCGGACGGATTTCAAAGCTTCTGGTTCTTCTCATGTAGTGTCTGAGAACCTGAAACACAAGAAAATATAAATAATAAGTAAAAAGAAATTAGACACAAGTAAAGGTATATAACCCCAAAATTAATAGTGAAAGACAAATAAGTCCCCGACAACGGTGCTAAAAACTTGATCGGTGAAATCACACACGTAACGCAAGCGCACGTATCGCTCAAGTAGTATAAAATGTATTGATCCCATGAAGACTTAATACCTTAGCTATCAATTTATGACGTTAAATGTTTACAAGTACCTAATAGATTGATTGTTGTTTGGATGGTGATTTTTGTCTGAAAACAAGTAAATAAAACAGTGCAAAAGTAAATTAAAGGAAAAATCAATATTATAAAACTATCTAGGGTTGTGAATCATTCAATATCTTTTAAATATGAAGTGGTGATCTCATGTTTGTACAATATATCGGTTTATTAACCTGGAACACAAAAATATGCAAAAGCCTCTTCCGATGGTCAGATGCAAACACCCAGTGTAACCCAATTAACTATATTCCTATGTTAACCAAGTTATCTGAATTCATTAAGATTAAGTTCCAATTATGGCTACCCCCGCCCGACAGGTATATTTCTATCATGTAAGGAAATCTACCTAAGAGTCTCTTGCCTCAAGGTGATATCGTGAGCTATTGAGTTTAAGGCTAAACCTAAAATCTATTTTCCAAGTTCATTTTCAGTTTACCAAATCAATCTTATTAATGGCCAGTTAACAAGAAGTATTAAGCTTAAGACTCAATAAATAAACCTTTATATTACCCAAGATATAAAATAACCAACTTTATAAACCGATAATATTGAAATTCATCACACCCCTAGATAATATGTTTAGTTACAAAACATACCAAAAATTACAAAATACATAGTTAAACAGAATAACATAACAGAAAATTAAAAAGTAAAGAAAATTTCAATAATAAAAGAAAAATGCTGGAGCTAGGGGTTTCACTTTCAATACTTCAAATATAGATTACTCCCTTATCAATTAATCATTTCTTGAATTGATTATATTAAAACCGACCATATAGGCGGTGAATGTCATTTTTCTAAAGTCCAACCGACCATATAGGCGGTAACAAAATCATATAAACTTACCATGTAGGCGGTAACAAGGTTAGCACCTAAACCGACCGTTTAGGCGGAAAATAATTTCAATAATGTAAAACCGGCCATATAGGTGGTAAATAATTAATTCAATGTACTTAATTTAAATTAAGAGAGTAAATCTAAATTATTATAATAAAATTTTCCCCTCAGACTCCAGCAAAAATAGATTACCTACTCATGATGTAATTAAAAACACACAAAAATTTATTAAATAAATAAAGAGAAAATACAGGAAAACTTAAATAACCATGCAAGAAACTTTCTTTTAGGTTTTCATGGATAAATCCCCTAAAGAAAGCATAAAAAATTTACAAAGTTTAGCTTGGTATTTATAGGCAAATCTAAAGGCTTCCACCAATTTCTCCACCAAAAAAGGCACCAAACATGGCACCAAATCCTCCACCAAACATGCAAGCATGTTTGGTGGAAGTTTGACAATTTCCATTTTTTTATTTTATTATTGAAAATGACTTTAATAATTACACATAAGACACTTCCAGATTTTTCATCAATTTCGGTAATGAAAACTTCAGAGTTCGAAAATCTTATGAACTTCAAAGTTGTAGATCTTTCAGTCTTATTTAATCTGGAACTTTAATCACCTCAATCTGTATCAGAATAAAAAGTTATGTCCAAAATACGACAATTGCGCAAAGTTGAAATTTCCGAAATTGTACTTCGTTAGAACGCCATTTCAAGTTTCCAATCTCCAAAATCAAAATGTCAAGTCCAGTTTTTGCCCTTATTTGTTCCACATTTCATCCTGATTGATTCCATTAAGTCCCAATTTTATTTTATCTGTAAAATAAACTAAAACACATCAAAACGTTCATAAAACTCGAGAAACTATACAAAATATTAAGTAAAATGGGCGGTAAATATTGATATATTTTCCGCTCATCATATTGCCAACAAATATGGAACTAATAATCCCTCATTTGGCATTTTGTGACAAACCACTACTTAATACAAAGAATACGGTAAAAGACCCAAAAAAATAGAACTGCCGACCATCAAGACAGTGACGTATAACAATATGACTCGATCTAATACCTTACCAAGTAGTCTTGAAATCGATGCCACCTCAGCCATTAATCTGCTCACCTGAAACATCCACAAACAATAATATACCGTGAAAAGCACAGTGAATATAAAGAATAAATAAAAATAAAAATCTTATGTATGTACTGGTAGATATCATACTCCCCATTAATCATACTCCCTTATTTTTCATGAAATGACAATGGGTATTTTCTTTTAATTATACAACAAGAAGAACTTAGGCCTAATATGTCATGCATTGCCACAATGATGGTATACAGGCACAAACCTCAGACGGGAGCGAGGTTTACCCACCACACTTCTAGATTGAGGTTGAGACACAGGACGAGGAAAAACATGGAGAATTACATGACTACAATCAATAAGTTTCTTACCTAATTCAAGTTTAGAAGGGATCAGTATAGCTTTAGACGATGACGTCTTATCATAATTAGACTCAATGCTAATCCCTAACATGTGGTCTAGTTTTTCAATCCCAATAGAAAATACAGACAACTGGGTTCTAACATTATCAAGTTCTACTTCTAAGGATTTGACTCTATCAACTAGTCATTTGTTCCTTTCCTTAAAGTCATCAATCATTAAAAGGCTTTGCTCAAACTTGACTTGAGCTTCATTCTTGTCTATCTCCACTCCTCTCAGCCTCTTATTGACCTTAATATTCATCTTTTTAATAGCTAGACTCTCATTAGATAATTCAGTATATGCTACCTGAAGACTATCCCCATCGACAGAGTCATCATGAGAGAATTATGATCCAACATCCACATTACTAACATTATACTCTCTCTCACCTGTCATACTAACAATAAAGGCCATAAAGGTGTTCTTATCCTTATGAGACTCATCAGAAGTATAGCCACCTTCTGAATTGCTAAGTGAGGCTGTCATGACTTGCTTACCTTTACACTTTAGGTATGTGGGATACTTAGATCTAATATGCATATACCTGTCACATTCATAACGTTGGATATCACTAGGTTTGTTATCTTTATCCTTTAGACTCCCTCTACTATGCCTACTCTCTCTATGATTGTTTTCCTTATCCTTATCAGGGTTACAACCATTTTTTTACATCTTAAGAAATTTCCTAAACCTTTTAGCAAACATGGCCAAATCAGAATCCATAAGGATAATACCATTATCATCACTTGATGGATCATGACGAACTTCCTTTGTGATCTTCATCGCTATGGTTTTGGGCTTTCTATACCCATGAAATTTTTTCTTATACACCTGCAGTTTTCCTACGAGGTCCTCTAGTTTAAGGTGATATAGGTCATTACTTTCATCGATGGCCGTGATCTTTGGCAAAAACTGATCAGGTAGGGATCTAAGAATTTTCCTAACTATCTTATTTGTAGGAATGGTCTCACCTAGGTTAAAGCTTGAGTTAACTATATCGTTAATCTTAGCGTAAAATTTATAGAAGGTCTCATCATCTTCCATCCTAGCGACCTCAAACCTAGTGGCAAGTTCTTGGAGTCTATTATTTTTATCAGACAATGTGCTCTCATGCCCAGTCTAAAGATGACCCATGCATCTTTGGCTATCTCGCACATTGAATAACATTAATTGCCTTACTATTCCTATTGCTAGCATCAAACTCCTCCTTAGTCCAGGTCAGTTTATCTTTATGGGAAGAGACCCCATCAACCATAACCACGATAGGTTTCCACCCGTACTCTACTGACATCCAGACTCTCTCATCTAAGGACTTAAGGAATGCTCTCATTCGAACCTTCCAATGTAAGTACTTTATCTGATCAAAGAATATGAGACAATTTAGTTGACTTCATTCCATAGATAAAATGGGTCAAGGATCCAGGTCAGGCTCTTATACTAATTGAAAATTCTTATTTTGTCCTAGGTTCTGACCATATGTGAAATTAAGCACAATGATTTAAGACAAGTCCTGGATATTGTTCCTATGGATTACCAACAAGCACCCTTAATTCTAAGCAATTATAAATCCATGCAAATATATCAAAGCAATAAATAATAACGCAGAAAATAAAATCAACACAATAATTTTTTTAAGAAGTAAAATACCACTCCGGGTATCTAGGCTACCAGCCAAAATCCACTATAATGAGAAAAACTTACAATGATGGTAAAAGACCTATGGCAGCAACTCCGCTGACTCTAATACCTCTAGATTGTAATAACCCGAAGAACTCATCGAGCCCATACCAAACGACCTTCTTTAGAACCTTTGAAGTTTCCAAGCTAATCAACCTTGTAGCATGCAACGTCGGAACTCCGACTACCAATCTTCCTCTTTGAGAACTCTGAAGGCTTAGGAAATTGGGTTAGGGTTGTGTTTCTGTGTTGATGGTCACTCAAAGATCAACCTCACCAAAAGAAAGAAGACAATGTAAACAAAAAAAGTCTTCAAGGTGAAAATCAAGAAGGTTGAAAGCAACGAAGATTTTAGGCTTTGAATAATGTATTTTTACCAAAAAAACGTCTTCAAGGTGAAAATCAAGAAGGTTGAAAGCAACAAATATTTTAGGCTTTGAATAATGTATTTTTAACCTTGTGAAGGTGGCTCTAAGTTTGTTTATATAGGTAAGTCCAAGGCTATGGTTTCCTTGTACAAAACAGGCTTAATCACACGTCTAAATTAACCTACTTATGCACAGACATTTGAACGCCAAAAGAACGCGTATCGAACGTGGGCTATTCCAAAAACTCATTCGAACGTTGTCCTGCATGCACCTCGAACGAAAACTCAATGGAAAACTTCATTCGAATGGAAAGATGAACGCACTACTCACGGGAACCTTCTGGCAAGTTTCATTTGAACCCAAACACGAACCTGACACGAACGTCACTCGTTCGAATGCAAACACGAACGCATCACTAACACATATCTGATTCCTTCACGGAAAGTCTGCCAATTACCACTCAAATTGCTCTGAGATCTTCAAGACTCATTACAACATAATTGAACTTGTTTTATTACGGACATTGCCAACAAATATGGAACTAAAACAAGCCATTTACGTTTTTTGGTTGATGAAATGGATGAATAAATAGTACACCTTTTATAGAAAAAATGGCTGATTTTTGGTGATGAAAGGAGTGTCTTACATTTTGCCACATATAAAAGCTTTGATTTAAAAATACAGATTAGTATTCAAAAAAAATTATATTTTTGACTTGATTCTGGTCTGAATTTAAGAAAATGATCAACTTGAAAGTTGTTGATCTCGGTCTAAGATTTCCAACCATATAAAGATCATTAAAATCGGACATCGTATGAAAATATTACAGTAAAAAAATAAAAAGTTACATGTTGACTTTGTTAAGCTAAAAAGAAGGTGTTGAAGCTAAAAATATATCCCGAGTCTCTGGTCGGAATTTCTAAGGTTTCTAACCTTTTAACACATGATTATATTATTAATAACATGTCATGCATGATGAATTATTATATTGGGCATGTTATGGCTGACCGGGGTGTTACACTTCTTGTAAACTTGAAGAGACAACGAGAGTTGCTTAGGTAGTGTTATGCGACCCTTGCGTAGATTAGCAAAAGAAATCATCATAATATAATACCATATCATTTAAACTAATATATATATTTTTATCATATATCTTTTGTGATGTTACCATGTGTTACTTTGAAACTTTGAAATATTTGATGCATCATATCATACTAACATATATTTTTGTCCCTATCTTTTATGGTGTTGCAATGTGTCATTTTGAAACATTTAAATATTTGATGTTTTTAGTAAGTGAATGAACTTGATTTAATGAACATATTTTCCATTTATACTAACATATATTTTTGTCTTATATCTTTTATGGGATTACCACGTGTCATTTTGAAACGTTGAAATATTTGATGTATTTTATAAGTGGATGAACTTGATGTAATGAATGCATTTATCATTTATACTAATATATATTTTTGTGTGAACATGACTGCAAGGACTAATAACACTATCAAATTAATTTATTAATTAATTAAAGTGACTTTTTCTTCAATTTAATTAGTTACAGAAAACATGATAAGTGGAATAGGATTATCTTAATGTTTGTTATCAACTTATTATTGTTCTTATGTACTTTTATTTATTTGAAATAAATAAAATTTATTTTTTTCTTTTCAAAAAAAAAAGTCAAAAAAAAAAATTGGTATTATTACAACATAATATACATATTTATAATTTCTCAAGTAGAAAATTGATTCAAAAATCATGATATCACTACAACATAATATACATATTTATAATTTTTAAGGGGAAATTTTGACTCAAATTATACCAAATAGTAATTATAAATGATTTTTATTTTCCATACTTTGAAAAAATATGACTCTAATTGAGTTCAATGTGACTTAAGTGAAATGTGACTGAGCTCAATTTGACTAGTGAACTAAATATGACTTAAGTAAAATGTGATTGTGGCATAGGTTCAGCAATATGATTGGGTATAAGCAATGTGATTAAGATATTTTTATCTTTATTTTTATCTTCTTGATAATTTTAATTAAAAAATAAGCATCTCTCAAAATATTTAAAATATTTGACCATAATAAAATTTCAAATGAATATCATTGTGCATATGTTTCGAAAAAAAAATAATAATAAAAAAAGACACTCAGAATTTAGTGAACACAATCTTAGTCACAGACACATTTTAGTGCATCTAGTCACATTTTGTTGAGCTCAATCACATTTCATTGAGCTGAGTTACTCTTTAATGAGTTCATTCACATTTTTTAGTGTTCAACATTTATTAAATAAAAGAACTTTTTGTTGGACTTATTATTTGTTAAATAATTAACTATATTTGTTATTTTAAAAAGTATGAACAGTTATTCTAGTTGATGATACTATAGTATTAATCATTAAAAAAAATAGTATTAATTATCATGAAATAGTTAAAAAATAAAATCAATTTACCGACTGCCTACACATTCGGTTGGTAATTTATCCACTGCTTATACATTCAATCGGTAAATTAAAATATTACCGACCAAATGAATAGGCAGTCGGTAAATTTTCGTTTACCGCCAAACAAAACCAGGTTACCCACTTTTTTTTTTACCGTCCGAATTAATTCGGTCGGTAAATATTCTATATACAAAAACCAATTCTTCCCTGATTCACTCTCTGATCTTTGGTCTCTCTATGTCTCTCGCTCAAGAACTCCCTGCACTGACGGCCCACAGTTAGCCACCACCGTCGGAGCTCGCACGAAGCCACTTGCCGTCACCAGAATTATTGGTAGTCGTTGGAATTTGGTAAATTCAAAAATTACGCTTTTATAATTTGGTTATTGTTAGGAATTTTTTGGTTTTATAATTTGATTATTATTAGGATTCGAAAATTAGGATTTTTTTGTTCTGATTTTGTAGTAATTTGGATTCAAAAAAATAATTTGGTTATATTTTTTTGAGGTTACAGTGCCTCGTTTGAGTTGGATTAAGCATTTCAAAATTATGTGAAATTCCAAGTTTTCTAACAGTTGTATCTATTTTTCTTTCTTAGATTAGAAACATCGATTTTGTTTGTAATACTGATACATACACATAGAAAGATTATTAGCTGTTTAATGCAAGCATAGACCTCAAAGACTCTTGCTTGTCGGATTATGCTTCCTGGAATTAGATTGATTAGGGAATTTATTTACAGAACTTTTATAATTTTTCTTTTGTGTATTAGTGATGTTTAAGCTCAAAAAGGTTATAAGCAACTGGAACCAACTTTCTTCAATGTTTGTTTCAATTATGGAAACCTCATATACAACATTTAGTGACAACCCTTCGAGACCCTCCTTTCTTTCTTCTTACATTCTTCTTTATTTTTAAGTAGTATATCTATGTTCTGTTTTGGTAAATTTGTTATTATGAGCCTGATGTTCGATTTAGAAGGTGATGAGTAAAGTATGAAACATTGGATCATGTAAGTTGTGATTGGTGGTTGGGCCTAAAACGGAGTTTGGAGAGGCACAAGTTGTGCAATAGATATGTAAAGTTTATTTGAAGTGCTTGTTTTGTGTAAATAAAAAATTTGGATTATCATAGTTATAGAGGAAACTCTATCTAAATTTCGATAGATGAAATAGTTATGTTGTATATATATGTTAAAATGAGTAACTGTAGTTGAAAATATATTTTTACAGTTTAAGGTAATCTACGAAATGACTACTTCAAAATCATCTCAATCCCATTTTTCCGCAGTGGGAGTTTTGAGGCTCCCAATAAAAAAGGAGAGGAAATACTATCGATGCCATATGGAATCGATAAGATAGAAAATGTTGAATTATTTGTTTGAAGTTTACTTCAAATAAACTTAGTTTATGTATGTTTAATTGAACTATTGAATTGAAATGTGCATTATGATTGCGTTGATGAACTATTGTAATCACATTGCTATTACTAGATAGTTAGTTTGATTAAAATTAATTAATGCATTCTTGTTCTGATTATATTCTTACAAATATGGCTAGAGGTACCAGTAGAGGTCTTCTCTATAGGGGTAGATCTATCTCTGGTAGTTCTATTGGGACCATAATAGTGAGGCCAGTCCCAACTCGGAGCACCCTCGGTCTTGATCAAACTCCACCTACACAGGATTCGATGACATCGGAGAATACTAAGATAGGTGTCGCAGGTAATGCCAACATTATAGCATCAGCGACATTAAGTACTGGGTTAGGGCAACGCCATTAGCTCACTCAACGTGAGTGAGAGTAAGTTTCATTCACTATGAACATATTATTATTATTATTATTATTATTATTATTATTATTATTATTATATGTATATTTTTTAATATTTTTTTGTTTCCATTTTCAGTGGGTAGATTGAACAATCTAATATTTGTGCAAGTAAGATGCGTAAGATTTTTGAGGAACGGATGGTTTCAGAGGGAGTCTGTTGGAAGAAAGTTCCTTAGAGACGAAGAAATTATATTTTGAAGAGATTGAGGTATTTAAAAATTTTAATTAATTACTTAACATAAAAGATTTATAGTTAAAATATAATATTTATAAGTTATTTCAATTGTTTTGCAAAAATACTTTTGGTGGGAGGAGGCAATTAATGCCATGATGCATACTACATGGGAGAAGAAGGCGACCGTTATGTACAAAGATATGTTGAACGAGATTAAGCAGAAAGGGAAGCAGCCATATTTCATAGACAATTTGCTATAGAATCATTTGAAGCAATATTAAGAATCTCCCGATTTTCGTGTAAGTTCATAAACGGCCTCCCGTAACTGATAATGTTTCGCCATCGAAGGAATGGAAATGATCAGACATACGGAAGGCACCGGATCGCATTACAACCATGGTCACCATCTTGTAAGTATATAAATTGCAAGTAATAAATATTTCTTTGAATTACTTATTAATTTTTTAAAGTTAATTACTATTACATTGTTTGCAAATGGATAGGAAAAACAATTGAGCTATCAACTTAGTGGCTTCGAGCTCTTCATGCATATACACATGAAGAAGAACAACGGACACACTTTTGTCTATTAGCGATCTCATGACGTGCATGTAAGGTTTTATATATGTTTATGTTCGGTTGTTTTTTTTTTACTTATTTAACTTTAAAAAAATTATATTATATTATAACATGAATTACATTTGTCACAGGATCGTTATACAGCTGTCCGAGACCAACTGCTGTAAACTGAGGAGCTGATAGATGAGGAACGACTGTTTATTGAGATTGCCAGAGGGGAAAAGAAGAAGCATGCATGTCTATGGTCTAGGAAACTAGTATGCACCAAAGGGTAGTTCTTTATCTTCTGTTGCATCGGCTTCACAGGCAGTAATGCAAGAGGAGATCACTATACTGAGACAACAGATGTAGGAGCATTAGGAGCATATGCAGCAGTAGATGCAGCAGCAGGAGTAAATGCAGCAAAAATAGAAGCAGATACAACAACATATACAGGTGCAGGTCCGACTAGCTCTTCAGTTGATGCAGCAGCAAATGTGGTTACTGTAGGGGTTTTAAGGGAAATACCTGGGTAACGCAGCAGAACGCGGAAAATCAAAATTTTCGATTCAATAAATTTTTCTTGGATCAAATTAAACTTATTTATTTTAATTACCCAATACAAAAAAACTGAAATTTTACCCAAGATATCATATTCCTTATAAATTACCATTTGCCCCTTAACTTTGCTTTTTGTTCATTTTAGTCCTGAAATTATCAAAAATAATTTTGGATGATTCCAAATCAGTTCTAAAATGATTTCTATCATGTCCAATACATGAGATTATAAATTGCAACAAAAACCCCATAAAAGTCCAAAATTGTCATGAGGTCCATTTGGTGGGTAAATTGTGCATTTTGCTCTTTACTTGTTCAAAACATGCCAAGATCAAATCCAATCAACCTAAAATTAAACATGCATCATATACACATCATAATACATCACATATATGAAAAGCCCGAAATTTGGAAAGGATATAAATCCTAATTTTACAATTTCATCAATGTGAACAAATTTCATCAAATTAAACAAATCCAATATTTCAATCAACGCTCTACCACACCAAACAAGTCTCACCACTTTTAAATAACTCTAGAATAATTCTAGGTCATCAAGGAGTGGCCTAACAACTCTAGAATGGAAACTAGATCATCAAATGACCATAAGAATGCTTAATAACACATTATAAGCTTCCTTTGAATATCATACATGCAAACACCCATCATCAAAGCTTCCAACCATCAAAAACATAAAAAGAATGAGTAGAAAAACCTAAGAACTACACATGTTGTAGCCAATAATGAAAGGAACAAATTTCCCTCTAATAAAAGGTTGAAAATACTTATTAAATCTTTGCCTTTCTTTGGATTTGATTCTTATTTCTTCTCTTTTTCTTTCAAATGTTTTGTTTTTCTTTTTGGAGGCTATGACTTTTGTATCTCAAATGGAAAAAACAAAACCCTTTTATATTTAGGTCATGGCCGAAAATCACAAGAAAAAAAGGAAATAAGATATTTTCAAATTTTAACAAATTAAAACAAATATCTCACAAGTCAAAACCAATTTGATGACTATTTCCTTTAATGCAAAAGTCAAACATTTATATTTGTAATCATTTCCTAACTTTATCATAATGTTAGATATTTATATTTTAATTATTTTAATTATTTAGCAATTAAATAATTAATTAATTACAATAATCTCAAATATATGTATTATATTTACTTTAAATATCTTAAATACATATATTAATGATATATGTCAAATATCATAATATGATAATTAATTAATGTATATTTAATGATATCATATATTAAATATAAATACATATTAAATAGAAAATGACGGTTCGACCCCTAATGCATATATCTTTCAACCTTTAAACGATTTATAAATCATCAACATTATTTATAAAAATTGCCCTAGTGCTCTATGAGTATATTTCATTAGTGAGACTCTCTAGATTCGGGCATATCCGTCACGAAATCCAATTTTGTGTCCATAATTCACTCACCCGTAAGTTCTGATGATCACGGATAAACTCGCTGAATTATACAGGTCGATGTCATTGCATATGTTTAATTCTTCAGTCACATGTATCTGGATATATCCCAGAGATTTAGATGTAACTGTCAAATCTCTATAGGGACAATCTTGTAGACGTCTCTATTAGCAATCTCTAAAAGAACACTTAGAACTCATTTCTAAAGTGTACCACGAGCCTATGGTTTTTATCTGATTGCTAATCATAAATGGACTACCTATGCTATTTATACAAAACTGACGAATCCTATCTTGACACACACAGGACACCCTGAGGATCTGTCCACACCCAACGAACAAGCGGAGGTCTGACCTTAATAGGTCGGTGACGTGACTGCCATCTAAGTGTGGAAGATGTCTCGTATGGCCACAGTGGTATCTCAAGTCGAAGAATCACTTATGCTACTCAACCCGAGAAGATTCTTATTGACGTTGGTGTATATTCCATTAAGAATCTTCGGTGATTCGTTAAGTGTTTATTTGCTATAAACACCTATATGTCTATACGAGTCTCCAAGACTAATGGTTCATTGAGAAACCACTGGAATCTATTATTCCATTATACGACATGTACCAAACTAAACTGGTTTACTTTACTGACCAAGTAGTGTAAACCTTGACCAAGAACTGTCTAAGAATGAAAACGTTATTATACAACTCAATGTTAGTTGCGACGCTTTTGCAACTGTATCTTAACTAATCATTCCATGGTCAATTACGTCCTTATCATATATAAAGATATATTATATTATAGAAAATGTTTATTTTATTCATAATAAAAAGTTTACAAAAGTATTTACAAGGAAATACAACATGGAAATTAGCGATCTGAGCACCAACCCTAAAAAATCTCCCACTTGATCTAGTGCCAATATCGGTTGTATCTAATACCCATCGACTCCACATGTTTATCAAATTACTTTGGAGGTATGGCCTTCGTAAGCGGGTCTGCTACATTATCTTCACTTGGTACCTTGCACACGACAATGTCCCCTCACGACACAATCTCTCGAATGATGTGGTACTTGCATTCCACATGCTTCGAATTCTGATGCGCCCTCAGTTCCTTTGCTTACGTAAAGGCTCTAGTATTATCACAGTATGACAAAATCGCATTCTCGATACTTGGGACCACTTCCAGCTTTGTGATAAAGTTTCTAATCCATAAAGCTTCTTTTGCAGCTTCAGAAGTTGCAATGTATTCCGCCTCTGTGGTGGAATCTACTGTTGACCCCTGTTTGGAACTATTCCAGCAAACTGTAACTCCGTTAAGGGTAAAGACGAATCCAGATATATACTTTCTATCATCGGGATCCGATTGGAAGTCAGAATCCGTATACCCATTAACTTACAGTTCATTTCCTCCATATATGATCAACTTATCCTTAGTACCTTTAAGATACTTATGATATGTTTAATGGTCATACAATGGTCATTGCCTGGATTGGACTGATATCTACTGGTTACACCAACAACGAAACTTATATCAGGCCTAGTACATAACATTGCATACATTATGCTACCCAAACATGAAGCATAAGGTTGGTTAGACATTATAACCTTCTCATCTTCTGTTTACGGACACATCTTCTTTGAAAGATGAATCTCATGTCTGAACGGTATATTTGTTGTCTTACAGTTACCAAAATTATACCGTTCCAAGATCTTATCTATGTACGTTGATTGAGATAACCCAATCAGCTTCCTTTCTCTATCTCTATAGAATTTTATGCATAAAACATAGGAAGCTTCTCCTAGGTCCTTCATGGAGAAATTCTTACAGAGGTAAGCTTTGACGCCTTGCATCATCCCTATATCATCCTAATGATTAGGATGTCGTCAACATAGAGGAATAAAAATACCACCATGCTCCCACTGGCCTTCTGATACACATAGGATTCTTTCGAAATCTTGAGAAAACCAGACAATCTAATAATCTCATCGAATCGAAGATTCCAACTTCGTGAAGCTTGTTTAAGTCCATAAATGGACTTCTTAAGCTTACATATCATACCTGAGTTCTCTCTGGATGCAAAACCCTCTGGTTGTTCCAAATAGATTTCTTCATCAAGAAATCCATTTAGAAAAGCCGTTTTGACATCCATTTGCCAAATCTCATAATCATGATAAGAAGCTATAGAAAGCAAAATCCTAATAGACTTAACCATTGCCACTGGCGAAAATGTTTCATTGTAGTTGATGTCAGGTCTCTGCGTGTAACCTTTTGCTACCTAACGGGCCTTAAAGGTTTCAACCTTTCCATCAGGCCCGCATTTCCTCTTGTAAACACATTTACAATCGATAGGAGCAATTCCTTAGGGAAGCGGAACCAAGTCCCGAACCTGATTCTCATGCATTGAGTTTAACTCGGATTTCATGGCATCTTGCCATTTCACGGAGTTGATGTCCAACATCGATTCTCTATATGTAAAAAAGTCAGTCTCTTCAACTAAGATAACATCGAGACTCTTTTCTTGTATCAAATACAAGCGTTCAGGAGGTCTAGATACCTTTTGTGACCTACTGAGTGTGTGTGTTGAAGGTTCGTCATCTACTTGAACTTCAAGTTCCCCCGTTGGTTCGTAGTTTTCACGTTGGACTTCATCAAGTTCAACCTGTCTATGATTACCACATTCTAACAAAAATTCTACCTCTAGAAATTTTACTAAACGAGCTACGAACACATTTCGATGCACGGTATCATCGAACAAATATTCCTTCGTATTTGAAGGATACTCAACAAACCTAAACTTTTGCCCTTGAGGCGAAAGCCTATCTTGCTGACCCATCCTGACATAGGCATGAGAACCCCAAACCTTAACATAATTAAGATTTGGTTTCCTACCGGTCCATATCTCATATGGAGTCGTAGGAACAGATTTTGAAGGAATCTTATTCAAAAGATGTGCAGCTGTTAAAAGAGAGTAACCCCATAAATAATAGGGCAAATCTGTAAAACTCAACATAGATCAGACTATTTCCAATAAAGTCCACTTTTTCCTTTCAGACAATCCATTGTGTTGTGGAGTACTTGAAAGAGTATATTGTGTGAGAATCACATTCTCTTTCATATAATCAATGAACTCACTACTTATATATTCACCGCCTCGATCAGATCGAAGGCATTTAATATATTGATCAGTCTATTTTTCTACTTCATTACGATACTCTTTGAACTTTTCAACAGTTTTCGATTTATGTCTCATCAGATAGACATAACCGTACCGTGGCAGATCATCGGTAAAGGTAACGAAGTATGAATAACAAATGTGAGCAGTCTGACTTAGTGGACCACACACATCAGAATATACGAGTTCCAATAAGTTAGTGGCGCGGTGTCTAACACCAGAAAATGGGGCTTCGGTAATCTTACCCTGAATACATGATTCACAAGTTAGATAGGGTTCAATGGTGAGATCTGGTATCAAACCATTCCTAACCAATTGGGTAAGGCATTTCACGCCTATATGACCTAGCCTCATATGCCATAGTTCGATATTATTAACTACAGGTAAACTACGTTTATTAATCCTAGTATTCAAAATATCTCTAGAAGTATGCAATATGTAATAACCATGCTCATTTGGACAACAAAAGATCTGAATATTACGTTTATCATATAAATATAAAGAACATTTCTTAATATTAACATGATAAACTTATGTATCTAATACAAAAAGAGATATAATAATTGCTACACATCTTGATACAACGTAGCAATCATTTAACAAAAGGCTTTCACTCAGCAAAGAGATCTCGCATACTCTCACTGCAACTACATCCAGAGAGTCTCCACTCCCAAAACGCAATTGCATCTCTCCAGGCTTCAGCTTCTTACTTTCCTTCAGCACCTGCAACGAATTATAAATGTGAACAGGACAAGCAAAATCCAAAATTCAGCTGGATGTAACAGCTTCACAAGCTAGTGAGATATCAATAACTGGAAAAATAAATGTACCTGATGTAGATGCTCTATATCTCTCCTTATCTGGGCAATGTAGTTATGACAGTTCCTTTTCCAGTGCCCGACTTTGATGTAATGATGGAATTTGTCTTCAGACGCCCTCTTGGGCTTAGCTATCTTTCCTAGTGGTGGAAGACCGAAACTCTTCTTCTTCGCTTTTGTCTTTTTTCTCTTTGGCCTAGCCTAGGAAGAAGCAGAAAGTGAAGTAGGTTTCTGAGGGAGAGTCGGTACTCCCTTCCTTAGGTCATCTTCCGCTGTGATCAGCATCCTATGCAGTTCATGGTAGGAACATATAATCTCATTCATGTTGAAATTGTAACATCCCCAATCCGGGAGATGCTACCGGCAATGGATAGACCGTACTAACCCCATAAGCCTCTGACTTCCTATCCATGAATAGATACTAATACTATTTTCTCTAATTAGTTATATTATGTGTGGGACCGTAACATAAACTCAAAAACTTATCATACAAACTCAACATCTGAAACTGAAAACTTAAAAAACACTTTTTCAATGACTATCTCAAAATCAAAGAATAATACAAAACTTTTACTTGTCTCTGACTGGACTCTCACTCTTTCTGACTTGAACTGATGGACTCCATACCCTAGTGACTGCATTAGTATCCGTCCTCCCGAGCTCGTCCTCCGAGAATACCTGCAATAATAGAAAACTGGGAGTGGGGGGTTAGATCGTTGTACGATCTAACTGAGTGGACAAAAAAACAACGATCTAACTGAGTGGACAAAAAACTAAAATACCGATATAAAAATATTTGGTTCTAAAGCCAAAGTTCCAGAAATAACTTTGTATGAAAAATCTTTTCTGAAAACTTCGTCTGAAATCTCTCTTATACAACTTAACTTTCTGAAATCTGCTTTTGAAAGTCTGGTTTTGTAAACTTGTATTTGAAAGATCTATTCTGAAAACTATTTCTAAAATCTGAACTCTGAAAACTGTTTTCTAAAAATCTGATAACTGAAAACTAATCTGTCTCAGAAAAACTTGACGTATGGGGGCATTACGTAACACCATCCCCCCATACACCTAACTAGAGTCGGGAGTGCAAATCCATGACTTGGGGGCGTTACGTATCGTCGTCCCCTAAAGCATGCCACTATTGTCCCTGAAACTAGTGATCTTAGGGCGTTACATATCGCTGTCCCCCAAGCCACTGAACTTGAACTGGGGGTGCTAATCAATGCTACCCTCCAAGCTCTGAAACTAGGATCTAGGGGCATCTTGTTGGATAATATGACCCATAGCGTCACTATTTGTACAGATCATAGTGTTGTTGTACAAATTAACTATGTGACAAGGAAATTGCACTCTCATCATTTGTGATTAGATCACCTTAGATATATAAATGAAGAGAGGTCCATATGATTAGTTCCTGGATTGAGATGATATGAGACAGTATCAGTCCACGAAGGATTAATCATTAATATCCCTAGTCGTAGTATTATCGAGACTGGACATCGATAATGCGGAATAGCTAGTATTGCACTTGTGCGCGTTGTGAGGGCACAACAGCATAGTTCTAATATATTTGGGTATTGGATACTCATGCAAGTGCGGTAGGAGGTTGTGTTTCACCGATGGTACGGGAAATAGCTTCGCTCTGGATAGACCCCTCGGAATCCCATTGGTATTATGACTATGTGTCTATGGGAATCCGACATCAGGGTAGGTGTATTTGGTCTTAACCTGAGACTTGCACCGCTAATGCTTACGACAATCAATATACTTTAGTTGAGGTCGTCTAGGACTCTAACCGGTTCTGTGTACGCCAAAGCTGAGTATATTGAGAATCGTAGAGTATTGGGTGTGATGTCAAGACGGAAGTATCACTCCAGTCATAGTGGAGATGATGTCACGCAGGATACGGTATTAGTACTCTGAGGTGCTGCAGCCATCGGGATATTATGACAAGGTCATGTATATCCGATTATAGAGACTAGTTACCAGACATCCGATATGTGCTTCGGACGGGGCAGACACTTATCCAGCCCCAGCCCTAGCACGTGACTATCCGATACTGGATCGATATGCACAATACTACTGTATACTACGCCTAGGGATGGCAGTGGGTAGGGTATGGTGCGGGTTTGTCATTACCAAACCCGCACCCGCATATGTGAACAAATTACCAAACCCGCACCATACCCACTGCGGGTTTTAATTTTCATTACCAAACCCGCACCGCATATAAAAACAAATTACCAAACCCGCATTGGTACCCAACGGATTTTTTGCGGGTTTGGTCATCTCAGGATTCTAACGAGTTTGTATTCAAGAACTGTTTGCATTTGGAACTACCGGTCTCATCTCAGGTGTGAAAATGTACATAGCTTACTGCCATAGTGCCATTTGATCCTATTAAACCTCTTACAAGAATGATATTTTATGTTTTTTTTTTCTTTTAAGTTGTTTTGGACTTATTCCAACTCTTCATAAGTTTTGCATTTCTTTAATATTGGGCACAATTTAGATATCACAGTATGTAAAGGAGCATAGTGCCATTTAGTTACAACTCTTCATAAGTTTTGCATTTCTTTAATTTAGCTTACTGCCATAGTGCCATTTGATCATAGTAAAGGAGCTAAAGTGCTAAACGCATAAACATTCATCTAGTAACAAAAAACATAAATTTAGATGAACACAATTTTCATCACAAATACTTGCAGAATATCCTTTATCTCATTCGTCAACATCAATATCAACATCTGCATCAATAGCACTAGCACCCACACCACCACTCATCCAAGATGATTCCTGCAATTAGAGTAAAATTAATATTTTCTAAACAAAAATACAAGAGTAAAGTTATAATGAGATGCTCCATGCTAAAAAGGAAGATCATTACCTCATCAATGACGACATCGTCATCTTCAAAGAAACTGTACCTTTCTAAATTTTCAGAAGAAGAATCTAAAAGATATAAATGAAAATTTTAAAACATACTATGAAGCTAAAGATAATATAATCTATTGAAATAAAAAAAAATGAATTTCCATACCATTAAATTCAGCACACAACCAATTTTGAGCACACATTAATGCCGAAAATGCATAAGCAAAGAAACACCCTAACTGAAGCCCACGATCCAGCATCCACAGACAAAGACATGTTTGAAGTCTTGAACTGATTATTCAAAGAAGAAATACAGTCAAATTAAAAAATTAATAAATGAAATGATATACCAGTGAGCAGGTGCTGCATCAAAGATGAGGATTTGAGGAGTCGAGTGAGGACTGAGGAGTTGAGGACTGAGGAGTGAAGACCAGTGAGCAGGTTGCTGACTTGCTGCGGCTAGGGCTTGGGAATTGAGAGTTGAGAGTTGAGAGTCTTGAGACGAGTATGTTTAGGTAATTACTAATTAGGTTTTGTTTGTCAGTGTTTAAATGATGCACGCACAGGCGCTCAGCAGTGACTCACGGTCACGGCCCACGGGCCATAGGCCCACAAATCCCATTTATATATTTTTTTTGCTAATTTTTGCGGGTATGCGGGTACCCATTGCGGGTACCCGCATATTTTACTAAAATACCAAACCCGCACCGCACCCGCAGCGGGTTCTATTTTAAAATACCAAACCCGCACCGTGCCCACTAATATATTTACCAAACCCCCTACCCATTGCGGGCGGGTTTTTGCGGGTTTGCGGGTAAGTGGGTAAAATTGCCATCTCTAACTACGCCTGATACAGATCTATATATTCCTGTAAGAATATTTCCGGAGAATTGGGTAGGCATGGCGTTTTGCTAGAAGCCAACCTTGTCTTGTGAATCGGTAAAACGTAGTACTTGGTACTTACGTGTTCGGATAGTCCGACAACCGTATTTACTGCCAACATATCCGGGGATCTCATGGGTCGCTTCCCATGATACACCGATGACGTATGACTCGCACTCATAATTAATCTGGGATTAATTTGATGAGAGAGAAAATTAATCAGGGATTAATTACGGAGATATTTATCTGGGATAAAATATCGTCTAAAGAGAGAAAACGATTGATTTAGAATTAATCGGGTAAATTGATATATTTGATATATCAATCGTAATTGGATTTCGACGCGAAATTGAAATTGGATTTTAATTCGGGCGAACAAATTAATTTAGAATTAATTCGTTAGCGACGTGAATAGTGAATTCGCTAGGCGTAATCATTTAATTGCGACGCAACGGAAAATTCGCTAATTAGGAATTAGCGAACCCGAGCCCGAGAGTGATTGCGAGTGCATTCGTATTTCGAATTCGAGTGCGGCACGCAAGTCACATCAAGCGTCAAATCATTCGTCACATCAAGCGTCAAATCAAATGTCACTTTGAGTGATGTGACAACTTGTCACTTGATTGAATGAAAGATGTGCATTGATGTGAGTTAGTGGAGTGGTTGGAATGTTTGGTAAATGAATTGATTTTAGAAATCAATTAAATGATTTACACACACCATTTGACTTTTGGAAAATTAATTGGTAAATCATTAATATATTTTGGAAAATATTAACCAAACATTTACACTTTTCTAATCAAAACTAACACATAATCTTCATCTCTTTTTCTCTCCCAAAAGCTCACGCACAAGGCAGTGAACTGCCACTGCTTGGGCGAAAATGGTGAGCCAATTTTGAGGATTTTGTGGCAAATCCAGTGCTAGCACACTCCTAGGAGACATACGAAGGTGTTAGGGAAACTCACCCACGAGCCGGGAATCGTTTGACGAAGATTTGAAGCTCAAAAAGTGAACCAAAACTGAAAAACGTGAGGCAGTGGACTGGTCACTGCAGTTGCGTTTTTGGAGGAGCAAATCAATTTTTTCTTCACCAAATCGTCTCGACCGATCAATGTAAGTATTCCGCAACTTCTTTGATATGTATTTCACACTTATTCATGCTTGTTTGATGATCTTGGGACCTAGATAAAACCAACACATCTGTCATCCCTAGTCCTGAACTAGGATCTGGGGGCGTTACGTATCGCCATCCCCCCAGTCCTCTACATGTGCACATGTGCTATCTGTCAATTCCAAACTGTATCAAGTTACATACTGAGGTGGATTTTTCCCCATGCCTCAAAAAACCATAAAATCAAACTCTGAAAACATTTCTTTTTCTCAAACATATCTTAAAACAAAAGCTTTCATGTGATAACTGAAATAAAAATCGTCTAACGCCCTAAAGCGTAAAAATAAGTCTGTTACGAAAATCAACAAATTAAAAGTTAATTAAAAAAGAGAGTTTCCACTCACTGTTCAAAATTTGGCTGGAGCTATACCACTTCATCGAAGGAAATTGCAACTCCTGCAATAGTCTATAAGCGATAACTTGATTAGACTAAAAACCACGAGATAAGTTCTGGAACTAGGCTAAACTACTATATTCAAGTACGTGATATAGTAACTTGGTATATTATACTTGTACTAAGATGTAATGTGTGCATACGAACTGATATGAGACCCTAAGGGTGGTCTCTAACACGCTAGGGTAGAATTGGGGTGGTTTAAAACTATTTTGGGGAATTTTTGACCACGCGTCGCGCCGCGAATTGACCAGAAACATACCCAATATTTTGCCGTACGCGTCTCGACGTAAAAACCTTTCGCGTCGCGACGCGAAGCAAACCAAAAGCGTATCTGGGAAAATTCCTAGATCGAGTCGTGACGCAGGGCTTTCTGTGTCGCGACGCAAGACCAAATTCTGGTCTTGACTTCATTCTCTCATACCCAATTTGCTTCATACTTTCCGTAAACAATCACACAAGAAAAATCCCTAATAAACATTCTATAACATCATCATTTCACCTTCAAATACTCTTTAATCTCATTGTTCTTATTACCTCATTAATCCTTTAAGATTTTCCAAAAAAATTGAACACTTAATTCTTGTTCTTCTTCTTCTTCTTCTTCTTCTTCTTCTTCTTCTTCTTCTTCTTTTTTCTGCATTTTCGACTCATTTTTGGTCCGAATTTGGAAAAATGTTCAACGTGAAAGTTCTAGATCTCGATCTCATCTTTCCGATGATATAAAATTCATCAAAATCAAAGTTCATATGAAAATGATACGGCCTAAATACCATGGGCTGTCCGGAGTGGAACATCGTAACATCTAATATCGGATTCTCGAAGAATTTACCGATAGTCTTCTCACAAGAGCATATGTTTCCAAACATAATTTATATCATACGACACTCGTCTTACTATGTAACAGTAGTTGAAGTTCCCATTTGTTACAGAAATACATTACAAATTGGCGATAAGATGCTGGGAGCGAACCAAGAATGACACTCCTACCGAGAATATCATTCAGATGGAGATTATATTACCTCAGTTGTTCGATAAAATCGATCAAGTGAAGAACATGTGAGCTAACAGCTTGCCCCTCTTCTAGTCGAGCATGGAATAGTTCCATCACCACGTTATGAACAATAACTTGTTCTTGGTTCATATACGATTCTCTTAATCGCATCATCATACTATATGCATCTGCCATGCCATAGTACTGCCTCTTGAGTTTCGATGCCAGTGAACTTAGAATGTAAGACTTAAATTTTAAATCATTGTCTTTCGAAGACTAGAAAGTTTCTAGTTTATCCGGTGTTGCATCCTTAGACATAGCAAGGGGCAGCGGACCCTCAAGTATATATCCTAGCTTTTCGGATTCAAGGACAATCCTTAAATCCATATCCCAATCGTCAAAATTTTCAGCGCCTTTTAGTTTATTCATATCTAATATACGCATAAACGGATTAGTCGATTGTGCCACCATCATAAATCTATCATATAGATTAGGAAAAACGGTTAGCAGAATTAAACACTTTCATATAATATCAAAAGCATTAATTAGATCATGGATTTTTAATCTAAAAATGCCTCTCCCACTAAATCATGCAATACTGTAATCCCCAAATAGAATACAAAGATTTAATAATTAAATTAAATACAAATAGTGAAAGGTGGACCCCATGAATATATTTCAGCTCACAACTTTGGCACGTTCTCGACTACATATATTCATTTGGTAGACAACTCATTGTCAATCACTCACTAGTGACTCCTAGTTTCCGGTCCTGGTTGTTTCTCATTGTGACATCTTTGGCACGTTCACAAGTTGGCGTACCAAGGTTAAAATCGTTAATGATAAACTCAAGCTACTTGCGTAACCCTGACAGCTTTGGCACATTCAGGATTCCGCTTTCGCTTGAATTTATCTAGTATCATATATACATCCAGCATAAATAAATTTCTATTGGCTACACCCTCACAGCTTTGGCACGTTCTCGGATGTAGTCATAGAAAAGATATCCATTATCCGTATTGACAAGACAGACCATGTAACATGCATCAAATACATAATTATCATATAACATTATTAATTAGGGATTTTCCGCAAAGTGACATACATCCTAAATTTAATCAAATTAAATTAAAACATGCATGTATCAAGAAAAAACAAGATCAAACATTAGATTTAAAGGGCTAATCATATCAAGGGCCTAGAATCAGACTTGCTCTGATAACATTTTCGTATGGATTTTAAGAGAAATACCCGAGTAACGCAGCGGACCGCGGAAAATCAAAATTTTCGATTTCAATAATTTTTCTTAGATTAATTAAAATAAAATTATTTATTTTAATTACCTAATACTTAAAAACTGAAATTTTACCCAAGAAATCATATTTCTTGTAAATTACCGTTTGACCCCTTAACTTTACTTTTTGTTCATTTTAGTTCTCAAATTATCAAAAATAATTTTGGATGATTCCAAATTAGTTCTAAAATGATTTTCAACATATCCAATACATGAGATTACAAATTGCATCAAAAACCCCATAAAAATCCAAAATTGTCGTGAGATCCATTTGGTCAGTAAATTGTGCATTTTGCTCTTTACTTATTCAAAACCTGTCAAGATCAAATCCAATCAACCCAAAATTAAACATGCATCATATACACATCATAATACATCACATATATGAAATTCCTTAAATTTGGAAAGGTATAAACCCTAATTTTATAATTTCATCAATATGAACAAATTAAATCAAATTAAACAAATCCAATGTTTCAATCAACTCTCTACTACACCAAACAGGTCTCACCACTTTAAAATATCTCTAGAACAATTCTAGGTCATCATGGAGTGGCCCAACAGCTCTAGAATGGCATCTATATCATCAAATGACCATAAGAATGCTTAATACCACCTTATAAGCTTCCTTTGAATATCATACATGTAAACACCCATCATCAAAGCTTCCAACTATCAAAAACATAAACAAGAATGAGTAGGAGTAGGAGTATGAGAACCTAAGAACTACACATGTTGTAGCCAAGAATGAAAGGAACAAATTTCCCTCTAATAAAATGTTGGAATTACTTACTAAATCTGTCTTTCTTTGGATTTGATTCTTGTTTCTTCTCTTTTTCTTTCAAATGTTTTTTTTTCTTTTTGGAGGCTATGACTTGTGTATCTCAAAAGGAAAAAACAAAACCCTTTTATATTTAGGTCATGGCCGAAAATCACAAGAAAAAAAGAAATAAGATATTTTCAAATTTTAACAAATTAAAACAAATATCTCACAAGTCAAAACCAATTTGATGACTATTTCCTTTAATGCAAAAGTCAAACATTTACATTTCTAATCATTTCCTAACTTTATCATAATGTTAGATATTTATATTTTAATTATTTAACAATTAATTAACTAATTAATTAATTAATTAAATTTAAATATCTCAAATATATGTATTATAATTACTTTCAATATCTCAAATACATATATTAATGATAAATGTCAAATATCATAATATGACAATTAATTAATGTGTATTTAATAATATCATATATTAAATACAAATACACAATAATTAGGAAATGACGGTTCAACCCCTAATGCATGTATCTTTCGTTTAACCTTTAAATTATTTATAAATAATTAACATTATTTATAAAAGTTGTCGTAGTGCTCTACGAGTATATTTCATTAGTGAGACTCTCTAGATTCAGGTATATCCGTCATGAAATCCAATTTCGTGTCAATAATTCACCCACTCGTAAATTATGATGACCACAGATAAACTCGCTGAATCATACAGGTCGAGGTCATTACATATGTTTAATTCCCCTATCACAGGTATCCAGATATATCCCAGAGATATAGATGTAAATGTCAAATCTCAATAGGGACAACCCTGTCGATGTCTCTAAAATCAATCTCTAAAAGAACACTTAGAACTCACTTCTAAAGTGTACCACGGGCCCATGGTTTTTATATGATTACTAATCATATATGGACTACCTATGTGTAGGAGCGAAGCGGGGTTTACCTATATGCCTATGATGCTCGGCGCCAACGACACTGTTGGGCTCACAGCCCGTAGAGAGTACGGAGTAGCCCAAGTGGGACTAAACCGGAGAATAAAGAATTCGCCACCAAGTGTGAACTGGGAAATGATTTAAGACCGCACTCATCGCAAGGGAAGAACTCAAATCGTTGGGTTCAGAATGGTCCCTTACTTATGCCAGTATAATGGACAGTTTCACACAATGGTATAACCAAATCTTATGCAGCACATGTAAGATACTTCAAATAAACACACAAATTTGCACACCCATAAACATGAATATAAATAAAATCAAATACATAGTTCCAAAAGCATATTAAATAAAGATGTACGATAATGTAAATTATAAGAATAGTAAAAATATGTTAATAATAAATGCAAATAATTAATCGCATAATGTAAAATAAATAACTAAAGAGACGAAAATGCATAAAATATAAAGAAAGAGGTTGTCCAGTGTGTGCGCGTTCGTGTAGCATTCGTAAACGCGTTCGAACGAAATGTCAGAATGCTTGCGTTCGAGTTGCGTTCAAAAATACGTTCGAACGGAGTGAGGCAGAACACTTGCGTTCGGGTTGCGTTCGAAAATGCGTTCGAACGTTCTTACAAAAATAGCATCAATAATGACATAAACATGTATATATGAATATTTCCCGAGCGGTACGTGGAGTTGTATCCCAAGTACAGACCGCACTACCATTCATTCGGATTCAGCTACAGAATTTATGTCTGGGTTTCCATCCGATATACCGCAAGGGATAACACACACAATCATTAATACAATGTAAACGGACATGAAAGCAAATGTGAAATAATATAGTAAAACATAAAAAAAGTAAAAGCGAAACGATAAAATAAAGATAAATAGATAGAAAGGTAAATAACGAAACTAAATACGGAATAATAAATAAAGATAAACAATAAAATAAATACGAAATAATAAATAAAGATAAACAATGAAGTAAATGCGAAATAATAAATAAAGATGAACAATAAAGTAAATGTGAAATAATAAAATAAAGATAAATAATGAAACTAAGTGCGGAATAATAAATAACAGTAAATGGACAAGAAAGATAAATAAAAAAAATAAAAGAAAGAAAATGTGACCAAAAAATTTGGCCGTCTTTAATGTATGACCTCGCATGCCCGGCTGGACGTATTTCACGTCCAACCAAGCATGCCGCGTCCAGAACAACAAAATAAATCTAATAAAGGGTGCCCTCAGGTCTTACCTTTTAAGTTGCTTTTTTGGAGGTACGTTAAGTCGTCACCGGAAGGATTAAAGCTTGCTATTTTTCTGGTTTTAGGTATTTTTGTTGGTTGTTTCTCACGCAGTTTTTGGCTCTGGTTTCACGGTTTTGCTGGTGGTTGTTTTGGGTGATTTTTGTGGTGATTTGCTGGCTTTAGGGCTGGTTTATTTGTTCACTATTTTGTGTGTGTTTGGTTCGGTGATTTGCCGGTGGTTGAAGGGTTGTGTTTGTTGTTTTGTTCACGTTGATTTGGTGTTTTGGCTTTTTGGTTGGCTTTTTTCGTTGCTGTTTGTTTGCTAGTGGGGTATTTTGGGTGTTGGTGTATTCGGTGGAGGGATATTGGTTTGTTTTTTTTCTTATTTTGGCTTATTGTGCTGTTTGTTGTTTTCGGCTAAGGGTTTTTGTTTTGTTCACGTCCTGGGCTTGTTTGTTTCTCGTTTGGCTTTTATTGTTGTTTTTTTCACGTTCTTGGCTTGGTTTGTGGGCTGTTATTGTCGTGAAAGAAGAGGAGTAGAGAGAGAGACTTAGGGTTTTTCTTTTTTGATGTTCTTTGCCATGAGTGTGTTGAGAAAAGTGAGTCCTGGTTTTTGGTTTTTGTTAATGGTTGCCGTATGAGCTTGTCTAATGTTGATAGAATCTGAGGTGGGCTAGTGAGTCTGAATCCAGTAAGGTGCTAACTTTGGAGGTTTTCTTTCCTTCCGGCGTTCGTTTCTCGTGACTTCCGTAACTTTTTAGGTAGTGCCTCCATACGAGCATCATCGGGCTTCATGCAAAAATACAGTGCCTACAGTCGCCCCCATTTTGATGGGGCTTGTGCAGTGTGTGATAGTGACAACCCTATCAAAGTCATGCATGCATTTTTTGCTTACCTGGTTCGTCTGTAATTCCCGGACTTACCTGTTGTTTCGCTTCGATCTCTGAGTTGGGTTGGTGGCGAGGTGCTTCGACACCTGGGTCTTGTTCCTGAACCACCGAGGGTGAGATGGTTCATTCCCAAACCTTTACTGTTATGAGATGGTTCATTCCCGAATCGTTACTTGTGTGAGATGGTTCATTCCCCAATCGTTACTGGTGTGAGATGGTTCATTCCCCAACTTTTACTGGTGTGAGATAGTTCATTGCCGAACCGTTACTGGTGTGAGATAGTTCATTCCCGAACCGTTACTTGTGTGAGATGGTTCATTCCCGAACTGTTTCTCGGGTGAGATGGTTCATTCCCGAACCGTTACTGGTGTGTGATGGTTCATTCCCGAACCGTTACTGGTGTGAGATGGTTCATTCCCGAACCATTACTGAGTGTGAGATGGTTCATTTTCGAACCGTTACTGAGTGTGAGATGGTTCATTTCCGAACGGTTACTGAGTGTGAGATGGTTCATTTCCGAACCGTTATTGAGTGTGAGATGGTTCATTTCTAAACCGTTCCTGAGTTGAGATGGGTCATTTCCGAATCGTTACTAAGTGTGAGATGGTTCATTTCTGAACCGTTACTGAGTGTGAGATGCTTTGATCTCGGAGTTTTGTTGATCTCGGAGTTTTGTTCCCGAACCACCGAGTGTGAGATGCTTTGACCCCTGGGCTTTATTCCCAAACCATCTCTGGGCTTTATTCCCAAACTATGTTGAGTTGATGGCGAGGTGCTTCGACCTCTGGGCTTTATTCCCGAACTATGCTGAGTTGATGGCGAGGTGCTTCGACTCATGGGCTTTATTCCCGAACCATCTCTGGGCTTTATTCCCGAACTGTACTGAGTTGATGGCGAGGTGCTTCGATCTCTGGGCTTTATTCTCGAACCATTTTTGGGCTTTATTCTTGAACTGTGCTGAGTTGATGGTGAAGTGCTTCGACCTCTGGGCTTTATTCCCAAACCATCTCTGGGCTTTATTCCCGAACTGTGCTGAGTTGATGGCGAGGTGCTTCGACCTCTGGGCTTTATTCCCAAACCATCTCTGGGCTTTATTCCCGAACTATGTTGAGTGTGATGGCGAGGTGCTTCGACCCTCGGGCTTTGTTCCCGAACCACCGAGTGTGAGATGCTTCGATCTCTGGGCTTTGTTCCCGAACCATATGTGGGCTTTATTCCCGAACCGTTGATAATACGGGCCTCGACCCTGGGATTCATTCCCAAAACTGTTGATAATGTGGGTAGTGAGGCACCTCGCCCCCTGATCTGTCCTCATTCTCGAGGCTCCTCTCCATTCTTGGAGTTGCTCATCCTCATTCCCGAGGTTGTTCTCCATTCCCGGAGTGCCAATCCCGGTTTTCTCGTCATCATTCCCGAGGTTGTTTTTGGACTATTTTATGCGGTTTTTAGGGCTTGGTTTTGGATTGTTTTTGGACTGTTTTTTAGACTGTTTGTAGGGGTTTTTCTGGGCTGGTTCTGAGTTTTTTTAGGGACTTTTTTTGGGGCTGTTTGTGTGGTTTTTGTGGACTGTTTCTGAGTTGTTGTTTTTACGGGTTTTGTGTGTTTGGTTCGGTGGCTTGCTTCTGTTTATTGTTGTTTTGTTCACGCTGCTTCTGGTTCCACATCAAAGTCTGCACATGTTTTTATCTTCACGTTCTGGCCTATGTTGCTTTGTTGTTTATTAATTTGCTGGTCGGTAGGGTATTTATTTTGAGGCAAGGACTCCTAAATCCCTTAGAACCTAAACCACTTCCAAACCATGTGCCACACTACCTCGACCTAAACCTATAGTGTTACTTCCATCAGCAAAAAGGCCACAAAACTAACAACTGCACTCGCCTCAGACATGAGATCCAAAACCTTATTGACACCATAAAATACTCGACCCAGAAAAAGAACAACCCAACACAAACAGAAACCCTATACCCACCTACATGATCAACTGTCGGTTGAAGAAAGAGAGATAGGTTTTTTACTTTGTGTTTGATTCTTGCCGTCTAAGCTTAGAAAAAGTATCCCCTAGGGTTTTTGGTTTAGTCTCCTTTTTATAATGTTTTCAAGGGATCTTCAATCAAGGAAACAAATCAAATAAATATATGAGATATTTTCTTAATTTATTTAAGGAAAAAAATCTCTAAATTTGGTGAGGAAGGGATTCACAATCTCTTTAAATTGGAAGGTGATTTGAGGGAATTTTGACATGTGTTTTGCATGGGATTTTTTAATTGGGAAGGCTTGGGCGTGCATGGTGGGCTTTGGTCGTGCATGGTGGGCTTTGTGGGTTGCAGAGGTTTTGGGCCGAGGCTAAAGTTTGAAAGAGAAACCGACTAAGCGAATCTGAGGCGTGCTAGTGAGTCGAATCCAATGCGGGATTAATTTTAGAGGTTTTCTTTCCGGTATTCGTTTCCCGCGACTTCCACAACTTTTCAGGTAATGCCTCTATACGAGACTCATCATTGGGCTTCATGCAAAAATACAGTGTCTACAGTCAAACCCACTTTGATGGGGCTTGTGCAGTGTGTGACAGTGACAACCCTATCAAAGTCATGCATGTATTTTTACTTACCTGGTTCTTCGGAGATTGCCGTACTTACCTGTTGTTTCACTGCTGTTGAGAGATGGTTCATTCCCGAACCGTTCCTGGTGTGAGATGGTTCATTTCCGAACCGTTCCCGGTGTGAGATGGTTCATTTCCGAACCGTTACTGGTGTGAGATGGTTCATTTCCGAACCGTTCCTGAGTGTGAGATGGTTCATTCCCGAACCATTACTACTGTGAGATGGTTCATTCCCGAACCAATACTGGTGTGAGATGGTTCATTCCCGAACCACCGAGTGTGAGATGCTTTGATCTCTGGGTTTTGTTCCCGAACCGAGTTGAGTTGATGGGGAGGTGCTTTGCCCCTGGGTTTTGTTCCCGAACCACCGAGTGTGAGATGATTTGATCTCTGAGTTTTGTTCCTAAACTGAATTGAGTTGATGGCAAGGTGCTTTGACCCCTGAGTTTTGTTCCCGAACCACCGAGTGTGAGATGCTTTGATCTCTGGGTTTTGTTCTCAAACTGAATTGAGTTGATGGTGAGGTGCTTTAACCTCTGGGTTTTGTTCCCGAACCACCGAGTGTGAGATGCTTCGATCTCTGGGCTTTATTCCCGAACTGTGTTGAGTTGATGGTGAGTTGCTTCGACCTCTGGGCTTTATTCCCGAATTGTGATGAGTTGATGGTGAGGTGTTTCGACCTCTAGGCTTTATTCCCGAACCATCTCTGGGCTTTATTCCCGAGCTGTGCTGAGTTGATGACGAGGTGCTTCGACCTCTGGGCTTTATTCCCGAACCATCTCTGGGCTTTATTCCCGAACTGTGTTGAATTGATGGCGAGGTGCTTCGACCTCTGGGATTTATTCCCGAACCATCTCTGGGCTTTATTCTCGAACTGTGCTGAGTTGATGGTGAGGAGCTTCGACCTCTGGGCTTTATTCCTGAACCATCTCTGGGCTTTATTCCCGAACTGTGTTGAGTTGATGGCGAGGTGCTTCGACCTATGGGCTTTATTCCTGAACCATCTCTGGGCTTTATTCTCGAACTGTGCTGAGTTGATGGCGAGGTGCTTCGACCTCTGGGCTTTGTTCCCGAACCACCAAGTGTGAGATGCTTCGATCCCTAGGATTTGTTCCCGAACTGAGTTAAGTGATGACGAGGTGCTTCGACCTCTGGGCTTTATTCCCGAACCATCTCTGGGCTTTATTCCCAAACCATCTCTGGGCTTTATTCCCGAACTGTGCTGAGTTGATGGCGAGGTGCTTCGACCTCTGGGCTTTATTCCTGAACCACCGAGTATGAGATGCTTTGATCTCTGGGCTTTATTCCCGAACTATATGGGTGATAGCGTTTTGGTCCATCTGCATGACTCTTCGATCCATTGGGGAGTTTTTTTTTGTGATGATGAGGTGCTTCGTCCTCTGGGATTCATTCCCAAACTGGTGATAATGTGGGCCTCGACCCTAGGATTCCTTCCTGAATTGTTGATAATGTGGGCCTTGACCTTGGGATTCATTCCCAAAACTTTCGAACTGATGGGGGTGAGGCACTTCGCCCCCTGATCCATCCTCATTCTCGAGGCTCTTTGCTCGTCTTTATTCTTTAGGTTGTTCTCAATTCTCGGAGTGTCATTCCCGGCTTGTTCATCCTCATTCTCGAGAAGTTGCTTGTCCTCGCCATTTTTTCTTTTTCTTCAAAGCCTGCGAACATAAAATAAAATGTGTGTGCATGTGATGTGTATGCATGTATGCATGGATGCATTCCCTATTCCGATGGGTTTTCTTTGTCCTATTGGCTTGATGTCATCCTTGGTTAGACCTTTCTTGCGCTAGAGGGTTTTCTTCACCCCTTTAGGAATTCTCTTGGCCTTTGGTCGCCCCATTGGCCTGGTTACAGTTTCCTCTTGTCAATTCTACTCCAGTGATTGCTCAGTTTTCTTAAGTTTCATGTCTCAAAGTCCCGTTGTGTCCTTTTTTCGCGGGGTAGTAGACTGGTCATCCTCAGACCTGGCTCAGCTTTCTGCTTTTTACTACCTGCACCGGGTCAAGGTGTATTACGCCTTTTTGAAAGCGGCCTCATCCTTTTGGGATCATGTCTTCCGATTCTTAGGTTTCTAAATGTGCCCCCTCCCTGAAATTGGACTCCATTGTCTGTCACTATGTGATGTGGCATTCCATATCGACATATTATATTACGGGCTATGAAATAGTCCCAATAGTTACTCATATTATTGTCCTCAAGGAATGTCCAGTAATGAAACCAGAGAACCTTCAAAACACTCAATGCAACTCAAATCTGAGTCTTTAAATAAATCATCTAAGCCAGACTCACAGTGTGTGTGCGCAAAGGTTCATTTACAGCTTGATTCTAGGTAAGCCAACTCAATGATTTCGTTTAAAAATTGGGATCGATGGGTCAAACCAACCTAGATATCTCAATTATGCTCTGTAATTTCCTTTTCTGTGCTCAATATGGTATAATTTCTTTTTTATTTTATTTTGTCTCTCTTCTTCTTTTCTTTTTTTTTCTTTTTTTTAACACACCTACCCTTTAAGTTTGCATTTCTCCTCATGGTGGTCCTAATACTCGCCCATGGGTAGCTTCACGCTTATCGGTTATAGGTGGTTTATTTTTTTTTTCTTTAGAGACTTTTCTTTTATTTTCAACCATACCACACATCATAACATAAGCAAATCAGGATAGACATCTAAACAAACGGTCATTCATCGACCTGCAATTTCTTCAACTTGTCACTTTGCCAACTACTCAGGTTTTCACTGCTAAAAACCTATAATTAAGTGCTTACGAGTCTAACATATATCAACTACTCAAAGTATCAGATAAAAGTACATCAAGAACTGATCGTTTCTAAGATTTCACCCTAAAGCAAACGATTTCATCATTGGACTTATGCTTAACTATTAAGGACTAAAAATAAACATTTTTTTCCTGGCTGAAGGGCCCCCAAAGGTCCATCTATTCTGGCTGTAAAATTTTCTTTTTATTTTCTTCTTCATCTTCCTGCTGCTATCCCGTATCCCCATGCAAGAAGCCGTATGGTTGAGAGTTTGGAGGACAAAGCTTTCGGGCAGGCCGAAGTTGATCATGTAGGTGGGTAGAGGGTTTCTATGTGTGTTGGGTTGTTATTTTTCTGGGTCAGGTATCTTATGGGTGTCAATAAGGTTTTGGATCTCATGTCTGAGGCAGGCGCAGTTGTCAGTTTTGTGGCCGTTTTCCTGATGGAAGTGACAGTATAGGTTTAGGTCGAATTAGTGTGGCATAGGGTTTGGAAATGGTCTAGGTTATACGGGTTTTAGGAGTCCTTGCCTCTTCAGCTTTTCAAACACTGTTGACAAATGTCTACCAAAATTGGAGAATCATCTGTTTCTGATGGCAGCGACCTCAGCAGGAGCAGGCATAGTCCCTGAAGACCCCACAATGGTCCTTCTATTCAGGTAATAAAACTTTCTGTTCTCGGCTTTCTCTTCCTCGATGTCCATGACAATTTCTCTTAATTTTCGAAAGTCACTAATCATGGAGGTCATTCTCCTCCGCTTGTTATAAATGGAGGGTTTGGTGCCCTTAATGATCATTTTAATCTGGTCCTTCTCCGGGGCCGTGTCTTCATTTTCAATAGCTGGCTTCTCCAGCGATCTACATAATCTTTGAAGGTCTCTTTTGGCTTCTGCTTGGTGTTTTCTAGGTCACGGAGCGACAAGTCTATCTCCAGGTCTGTGACATATTGGTTTAGAAAGGCCTCTGCTAATGCCCTCCAGTCATCCCTGATCTTTCTCTCCAGGCCATGATACCACACTACGGGCACCCCTTCTAGTGACATTCCAAACTCCTTCTGTACCTGACGCTTTGACAAACCCACTGAACTCGTCACTGAAACATATTGTCAGAATAGACCATTGGATCTCTGTTTCCATTGAACTTGGCCATGTCAGGCATCTTAAACTGAGGAGGCAACTGTTTCTCAAAAGTCATCGCATCATAGTCTAACAGATCTTTATGTTTACCCTTCATCTTGCGGGTAACTGACTCTACTTGTTCTTTGAGTTTCTGTAGTTCTTCCTGAGACCTGGCTACCCTTCCCGCGGCATACTCAGCCATGTCACCATTAAAAATAGGGATTTCTTCGCACACCCTATTAGGGAGCTCCTCACGTCTAGCATTCTCATCATTTTTTGTTCCCACTGTGTGGGGTACTGCCAGACTGGCCACAGCTTTGGTCAAAGCTTGTAGTTGCTCGGTAATTTTGGTGATGTCACTTTCCAATTGATCCATGTGGGAACCTTCACTGCCTGACGCATTCATGCTTGCTAACAGTTTCTTGACAAGTCTTCCTTCTTCTCTAACCCAATGGATATCTATAATGGTTGTTAGGACAAGGAGTTGGCATGATGCGTGTATGCATGCGATGCATGAGATGCATATGGTTATCAAAATAGCATATATCCTTCTGACTTTATTCCTCCCACACTCAGGGTAAGTCTATTTATGTCCTAGGTATGGCTTATTTTATGCACCAATGTGGGGTAT
Source organism: Zanthoxylum bungeanum (assembly GCA_019454045.1). Lineage (NCBI taxonomy): Eukaryota > Viridiplantae > Streptophyta > Magnoliopsida > Sapindales > Rutaceae > Zanthoxylum > Zanthoxylum bungeanum. The sequence continues at coordinate 279,059 of SKCR01006516.1, forward strand.
ACAAAATCGTTCTCTCCTACGCTACAAGGGTGAACATTGGCTACCTCAGTCCATTTTCATCAGTAATAGACAAAGACTGCCCATTTATAATATTGACTAAGCCTATTATGGGGATCGTGCCATTGTTTAGAAATGACGAATTGGGCCTTAGGTAATCATGGTTATGGGGATGTACTTGGAGATATCCAAAAGTATATAAATATGCCATAATAAGACGTACCCTTCCTGGATAAAAGCCAGTGCGGATATTATACTCATGCATTTGGCATATTCGGATCATGTTTGGACCTTCTAAGCCCATCAAAGTTTTTATACAAGTTGGCCCGTTATCATTTTAAAGTGTTCAGTCAAATTATCGCGAGATGCAAACTTGTCCCAGTTGAAAAGGCCCAACAGGTTTACACTTTTGCGATAAGATGGCTAAATAACTTCAAATGATAGGGGGCTCAAACACAAGGTGGCTCATCATCATTTTGAATACTTTTGGCCCAATCATCATAAGATACAAACTCGTCAAAGTTTAAATAGCCCAACAAGTTCGTATCCTATGACCAAAAGTCTAAATGGATCCAAATGACAATGGTCCCAAACACAAGCATGGTAGGTAGCTTCTATAGGACATATAACTATGGTTCATATGTGGGCTTATAAGGGTACGGATAAAGTCTCTCGTCGGTGAAGGGTTGCTCACAACTAGGTCTCCCCACTCAAGGGTTCGAGCGACCAAGTGAGCGCGTCTTTTTTATACCCTAAGGTACGTGCCAATGAGTGATGATGCCACATAACGATCCGCCGCAATGAGTGAAAGCGACTTCAAGATACATGACGCCATCAGGGTAAAAAATGTATGCAAAATATATGAGACTTGGGTAACCAAAGCCAAAGCCACAGACACTACAATGCATTGTTTCGGGGCTGATTCTCTATCCCTAGTGGAGTCACCATCTGTAGGAGTGAAGCAGAGCCACGACACTGATGGGCTCGCAGCCCTTAAAGAGTACGGAGTAGCCCGCAGGGGACTAAACCGGAGAATAAAGGAGTCACCACCCAGTGTGAACTGGGAAATGATTTAAGGCCGCACTCACCCCTCGCAAGAGAAGACCTCAAACCGTTGGGTTCGGAATGGTCCCTTACTTATGCCAATATAATGGACGGGTTCACACAATGATATAGCCAAGTCTTATGCAGTTCATGCAAGACAATGCAAATAAACACATAAATTTGCACACCCATAAACATAAATATAAATGAAAGCAAATTAAATTAAGAAATACAAGGTACGATAACAAGAATCAAAATAATTAAAAGCAAATAAAATGCCGATAAGTAAACAGTAAAGAAAATGAGGGGGTTAGTCACGCATATATGGGTATTTCCCAAGTGGTACGTGGAGTTGTATCCCAAGTACAGACCGCACTACCGTCCATTTGGATTCGGCTACGAAATTTATGTCTAGGTTTCCATTCGATATACCACAAGGGATAATACCATACGTAATCATTAATGCAATGTAAATAAAGCAAATAAACATGAAACAACATAATAATGTATATGCAGATAATGAACAAATAAAATAAAGGCGGAATAATAAAATAAAATAAAAAAGATAAATAACGAGACTAAATGTGAAATAATAAAATGACAGTAAAAGCGAATAAATAAATAAGATAACACTAAATAAAAATAAATACTAAAATAAACGCGAAATAATAAATACCGGTGAATAAATAAATAAAATGATAAATAACATTAAATAGATAAAAATAATTATAAAAAAATGCCGAAGAAAGAAAATGTGACCAAAGAATTTGGCCGTCTTTAATGTAGGACTTTGCATGCCCGGCTGGACGTATTTTACGTCCAGCCAAGCATGTCGTGTCCAGAACTATGAAAATAAATAGATTAAGTGTGCCCTAGGTCTTACCTTTTAAGTTGCTTCTTAGAAGTGCGTTATGCCATCGCCGGAAGGATTAAAGCTTGTTGTTTTTTCTGGTTTCCTGTTTCTGCTCGCTGTTTCACTGTTTCTGCTCACTATTTTGTTGTTTCTGCTCGCTAATTTTGGCTTGCTGTTTGCTGGTTTGTTGGTTGCTGTTTTTACTATTTTGACTGTTTTTGGCGATTTATAGGGACTGTTTGGCTGTTGTTTTTTTGCATTTTTAGGGACTGGTTTTGGATTGTTTTTGGACTATTTTTGCGGTTTTTAGGGACTGGTTTTGGGTTGTTTTTGGAATTTTTTTGGAATGTTTTTTGGACTGTTTGTAGGGGTTTTGTGGACTGGTTCTGAGTTTTTTTTTTTGCGATTTTTGTGTGTGTTTTGGTTCGGTGGCTTGCTTCTGTTTGTTGTTGTTTTGTTCACGCTACTTCTGGTTCCACGTCAAAGTCTGCACACGTTTTGGTCTTCACGTTCTGGCCTATGTTGCTTTGTTGTTTGTTTGCTGGTCGGTGGGGTATTTATTTTGGCTTATTGTGCTGTTTTGTTCGGTTGGTGTAGGGGTATTTGTTGCTTTGTGTTTTGGCTTAGGGCGTTTGGTTTTTTTTATTGGTCTTTGTTTTTCATTTTTGGTGGTTGTTGGTTGAAGAAAGAGAGTTAGGTTTTTTGCTTTGTGTTTGATTCTTGACGTCTAAGCTTAGAAAAAGTGTCCCCTAGGGTTTTTGGTTTAGTCTCCTTTTTATAATGTTTTCAAGTGATCTTCAATCAAGGATCAAATAAATATATAAGATATTTTCTTAATTTATTTAGGGAACAAAATAAATAGCTCAAATTGATTTGATCAAATAGAGACTTATTTGTGGCATTGTTGTCTAGGACAGAATTAAACAAGACTCGTATATCCGCACTTTCGAAGAGTGAGTACTCGGACTGTTTTGATTCCAATCAAATAAAGTCTACGAATCTAGTTTAATGGGCAATATGCCTAAAACACTATTTACTTAGTAAAAGTGTAAATGCCACCGATCTGTTAGCCCTATTCATGGTGAAGTTAGTGGGCCCATATCTAGCTAGGCTAGATGTGAACATGAATATTTCGTGACCTTAACGGATGTGGCATCACGTTATGGTTATGTGTTTCTTTTGAATAACACAAATCAGAAACTTTTAGAGTTTCGACACGAAATAGACAAACAGATCGGCTATAGTATTATACCGTCACGGTAAGACCGTAATGGAAAATACTTAAGCAATAAGTTTCTTATATACTTGAAAAAGTATAGTATTCTTTCAAATGAGGACTCCTCCCGGAACACGTCAAAGTGACGGTGTGTCCGAACGGATTAACCGAATCATGTTAGACATGATAAGGCTAATCATGAGTCGTCTCTGAGCTACCATTTCCTTCAACGGATAAGTTTTAACAGTGCAATAACTTATTTAGAATAAGGTTCCATAATAATCTGTTTGACAGATTACATATTAGATATGAACGGGAAAGAAACCGGGTTTCTCATTCCTGACCATTTGGGATGCCAGGCATATGTTTGGATGATACCAAACTAGAACCCAAATTGGATAAGTGTCAATTGTAAGCTATCCTAGGGATACCATAAGTATTGTATTTATACATCTCACCAGAGAGAACAATTAGATTGTTGCTCACAATGCAGTTTTCCTGAGAGGAATACAGACATGCAGTGGTAAGTGGGAGGATAGTAAAACTCGATGAAAATCGGAGTAATACTATTCAAGGCACCTATTCCTAATGGAACATAAATAGTTCATCAATGATGAAACTATTCCATTAATCTTCGAGTACACAAGAACCGCGTAGATCATAGAGAGTCAGAAAACAACCTGGGGTATGGGTTTCTGATCTCACCTCATAAAGATGTTAATCTTTTAAGGTATACCAACTGATTACGTATAAGGTAGTGATACAAATATCGACTCCCTATTATGACAAAGTGTCATGAGTCCAAAATGGATTCCATGTATATCAACAAGTTTGGATACTAGTTGATGTACCATAAGGCATTGTGCCTATTGGTACTTTATAAGTCTTCAAGGAAGACATACATGGAAGGCAACATACCAACGTACTAAGCTAGGCTTGTAAAGAAAAGGTAGAGTTATCAACATTGTGTTGATTCCGACAACCTTTTACCTGTTGCCATTGTAAATCCATTTGGATAATGCTTGCTAAAGCTGTGTATTTCATTTATGAAATATGACAGCTTAACGGAAAATCGCTTTCCTGAAAAGGAAACCTTTCGGAGGATGTTTATAACATCCTGTCGGTTTTATCGTACCATAACAAGCAAACAAGGTTTGCAGGTTATTCGATCCATGTTTGGATTGAAGCAAAAATAGGTTCTAGGAATTGTCGTTTTGATGTAATCATAATGGAGTATGATTTAATTCAAAACGAAATGATTCTTGTGTATATAAAAGGGTTAGTGGGAGTGCACTGACATGAATATCTGTAAAATAATGATAATATGTCATTTCTTGGAAATGAAATTCCCATAAAGCAATCGGTGAAAGCTTGGCTTTCATAAGAAATTCTCCGTAGAATTCTGGGGAGTAACAACCTTATTCAAGGAATAAAGATCTACTGGGATAGATTTGGAGTTGTTAACACTCTCTGGGAAATTGTACATTTAAAATGTACTTGATATGGTGTCTCATACGCTTTGAGCATATGGAGTCACAATCAGGACAATCCAAGTGATAGTCATTGGATTGAAGTTAGGACATCTATTAGTATCTTAGAGAACTAAAGATGTTGTCTTAAATTATGGAGTAGGAGAACTTGAAGTGACTAGGATCACTGCTGCAAGTTTCCAAACGGTAAATACTGCGGTACTATAAAGTTTGAACAACGGGACAGTAAGCTGGAAATATTCCGAGCAAGATAACTGTCGCCGAATAACAACAAATGCGGATTATTGCTGCAGCTGAGGCAGCAATAGAAGCCATTTGGATCGATAATAAATCTAATTAGATTAGATATAGTTCTGTTAGCGGCTGAGCTAGGTGTCAGCATAGGCTAAAGAATTAATGGTCTCATCGACGATCCAGATATATACTTCTATATTCATCTGATTCGTTCGGATCATACATCGTGGCGATGTGATGATCGTATAAATCGCGTCAGAAGATAATTACGCAAATCCGCTGACGAAAATCTTTTCTCAGCAATTTGAGCAAACCGTACATAGTTCGAGTGTAAGACACTTGAGTGACTGGCTATGTGCCAAGTGGGAGATTGTTGGATAATATGACCCATAGCGTCACTAATTGTACAGATCACGGTGTTGTTGTACAAATTAACTATGTGACAAGGAAATTGCACTCTCATCATTTGTGATTAGATCACCATAGATGTATAAATGAAGAGAGGTCCATATGATTAGTTCCTGGATTGAGATGATATGAGACAGTATCAGTCCACAAAGGATTAATCATTAAATATCCCTAGCCGGAGTATATCGAGACAGGACATCGATAATGCGGAATAGGCTAGTATTGCACTTGTGCGCGTTGTGAGGGCACGACGGCATAGTTCTCATATATTTAAGTATGGATACTTATGCAAGTGCGATAGGAGGTTGTGTTTCACCGATGGTACGGGAAACAGCTTCGCTTTGGATAGACCCCTCGGAATCCCATTGGTATTATGACTATGTGTCTATGGGAGGCCGAAATCAGGGTAGGTGTGTATGGTCTTAACCTGAGACTTACATCGCTAATACTTACGATAATCGATAGACTTTGGTCTTGGTGGTACATGGCTTTAACCGGTTCTGCGTACACCACTTCTGGGTTTATCAGAGAGTCGTAGTGTATGGGGTGTGATGTCAAGACGGAAGTATCACTTCAGTCATAGTGGAGATGATGTCACGCAGGATACGGTACTAGTGCTCTTGAGTGTTGCGCAACCATCGGGATATTATGACTAGGTCATGCATATCCGATTATAGAGACTAGTTACCAGACATCCGACATGTGCTTCGGACGGGGCAGACACTTATCGAGCCTCAGCCCTAGCATGTGACTATCCGATACTGGGCCGATATACACAATACAATTGGTATACTACGCTTGATACAGATCTATATATTCCTGTAAGAATATTTCTGGAGAATTGGGTAGGCATGGCGCTTTGCTAGAAGCCAACCTTGTCTTGTAAATCGGTATAAACGTAGTACGAGGTACTTACGTGTTCGGATAGTCCGACGACCGTATTTACTGCCAACATATCCGGAGATCTCATGGGTCGGTTCCTGAAGATTCACCGACGACGTATGACTCGCACTTTAATTAATCTGGGATTAATTCGATGAGAGAGAAAATTAATCTGGGATTAATTACGGAGATTTTATCTCGGATAAAATATCGTTAAAGAGAGAGAACGATTAATTTGGAATTAATCGATAAATTAATATATTCGATATATTATAACGAAATTAGATTTCGACGCGGAATTGAAATTAGATTTTAATTCGGGCGAACAAATTAATTTAGAATTAATTCGTTAGCGACGTGAATAGTGAATTCGCTAGGCGTAATCATTTAATTACGACGCGATGGAAAATTCGTTATTTGGAATTAACGAACCCGAGCCCGAGAGTGATTGCGAGTGCATTCGCATTTCAAATCGAGTGCGGCACGCAAGTCAAATCAAGCGTCAAAATCACAAGTCACATCAAGCGTCAAAATCACATGTCACTTTGAGTGATGTGACATTTGAGTGATTGATGTGAATTGATTTGAGGTGATAGACAAGCATTTAATGCTTTGCTTTTTGAAATAGAAAAAGTAAATGGTTTATTAAATATTTTTGGAAATTATATAAACCTTTTACAATTTTTATTTTCTAACTCATTCTCTCTCTCCCATTTTACGTTTTTGCTCATTTTGGAGCCAAAACTTCTTCATCTTCTCTCTCGGTCTTGACCGATTCTTCTCCTCAATTTTTCTAGTTTGACCGATCAATAATGGAGAAAGAAATGATCTTGTTGCAAGATCTAAGTGCTAGCACACCATAGGAGGAATACCAAGGTGTTAGGGAAGTGATTTCGTGAGCAAGGAATCACCTTGTGAAGCTTGGAGCTTGGAGCTTCCATGGAGGATCACCCATGGCCGATTCTTGGAGGAGGGAAGCAGCCCCCACGCCGAGCAGTCCACCATGTTCGCAGCTCACTGCCGAGCAAGGGAGAGCAGTGCGTTTTTGGTCTTGTTGCATCTCTACCGATCAATGTGAGTTATTCCGCACCTCCTTTGATATGTATTCAACTCGTTTATGCATGATTTATGATCCTTGGGACTTGATTGAAACTCAACATTTTCTTTCTGGCATTCGTTTCCCGCGACTTCCAGAACTTTTCAGGTAGTGCCTCTATACGAGGCTCATCATTGGGCTTCATGCAAAAATACAGTGTCTACACAACTCCATTGGAGATAGAGAATCGGCTCTCAAAATTACCTTATAGTATCTATAGCAAGACATAGGTGAATCTCGTCTTCATTCTTCTTGCTTACCCTTTAAACTCGATGGTGTTCATAACGTGAAATCACTTTTACCCAAAGGGTTGGATCGCTATGTAATTGTACCCATCACTTGTTGGCATGTACCCTTGAGGTATAAAAAATATGTGTCTGTTTATCGTTCGAACCCTGGGTAGGGAGACCTAGTTGTATACAACCCATCACCGATGAGAGCTAAAATATGAACCATCGATATGCCTATATATAAGCCAATAGTTGTTTTCCCCTAGAATTAGCCTCTCTACTGCTTGTGTTTGGGCCCTAACCATTTGAAGTGGATTAATCCTCTTACCATGAGATGTAAACTTGTTGCGTCTTTTCAACTGGGGCAAGTTTTCATTCTAAGATAATTTGGCCAATTACTTCAAAACGTCCATGGGCCAATTTGAATGACAACCATATTGAACCTAAAGTATAGGCCAAGACATGAGTCTGATACTCGCACTGGTTTAGTTCAGAAAAGGTAAGCCATATCTTCTGTTTGGATGTTCCTAAATATTTCATGGCCCATCATCAAATAACCATGATTATCGAGGTTCAAATTTTTCATTTTTAGACAGTAGCTCGATCCTCGCTTTGTCATTTTATAAATAGGCGGCCTTTATCTTTTAGCGATGGAATGGGACCAAAGTAGCCGCAGATGACCCTTTAGTGTAGGAGATAACGAGTTTGCATACCCCTTGTTGATGCACAAGTTAAGTCAAACCTAGGGCAGATATTGACTTACCACTTGTGCATGAGAGATAAGGTTGGGAGGATGTATGATGTGTAAAAAAGTCCTGCATTCCATGTATTTCATGCATAAACGCATACATACATCTCTTGCATCATACCAACCTCTTGTGGTTGCAGCCATCATAGTGGAGAGTTGTGTTAGAGAGAATGGAAGACTAGTCAAGAAATAAATAACCGACACATAAACACTGACAGTTTTCGATTAGACCAACTGGAAGCCATCGTGAATAAATTAGAGGAACAATAGAAGACCATGATCAATGCCATGGCCAATCAGGCATCAATCTAGGCAGCAGTGGCTGACACTAGTTAGAAAAGGCATGGGGAGTTTGAAAATAGGACAACTGAATAAATCTCTGCTATGGATGAGGATGAAGAGGAAGTTGCAGAATATGTTGCAGGGAAAATGGTCAAGTCCTAGACCGAGGCTAAGCTATAAAATTTAAAGGAGAAAATAGAGGCAGTGGCCCAGAAGACGAAGGGTAAACATGAAGACTTGTTAGATTATAATGCTTTGGACTTTAAGGAACAACTGCCCACCTAGTTTAAGATGCACAATGATCAACATTAAAAAGTTCACATTTATTAAAAGAAAAACTAATCATTTTACACTTTTAGTTTCATTAATCCCCTTAATTTAACACATTTGTAAAATAATAATTAAATTTATGTCTTATATATTTATTGTGATTTTTATTTTATACAGGTGAAATAATATTTTGGATCTTGGAGGCCATAAACTTAAAAGGGAATTCTAACATTGTATAATTTCGGAAATACCAACTTTGCATAATTTTCGTATTTTGGCCTTAACATTTTACTCCGATATCGGATTGAGGTGATTCTAGTTCCAGATAAAAGAAGACTCAAATATTCATAACTCTGATGTTGACAAGATTTTCTAGTTCTGAAGTTTTCAAGACTGAAATTGAAGAAAAATCCAAAGTATTATATGTAATTTTTTAAGTCAAATAAAAAAAATCATAACATTTGGAAGATGACAATCTACGATTGTCAAACTTCCACCAAACATGCTAGCATGTTTGGTGGAGAAATTTAAGAAGTTGCATGTCCTTGCATGCAAGAGGTGCCGAACACCTCTATAAATAAAGGTGATATTCACCTCATTTTCCTCAGCCTGGATTCCATAATTTTCTTTGAAACTTTATGGAGTTCTAGCTCTTGTGTGTTATATTTTTTTTTACAAGCTTTCTTGTAATTTCTTTTTATTTCAATAAAAAAATTATGTGTGTTTTTATTCAAATCATGAGTAACTAATTTCATACTGCTGGGGTAAAGGGTTAAGTTTTTAATATGAAAATATAGATTAATCTCACTTATATTATAATATATAAATTGAAATCTAAAGATTCATATTTAATTTAAAGCTAGATTAATTATTGACAAACTTTGTTACTGCCTATATTGCTAGTTTTATTTATTTGGCATAATTGAGTACATAACTGGACTTATTATAGACAAATGTTATCACCGCCTTTATGGCTGGTTTTATTTGTTTTGGCATATTTAATTCCTGAAATAAATTAACTGGGTAATAATAACAATTTATATATTATAAAAAGTGAGATTTCTAAATTTGAAATATTAAAAATTGATCCCCTAACCCTAATATTTTACTTTATTATTGTAGTTCAATTAAAAAAAAAATTCCAATCACTTCGAACAATTCACTCTTTTTCTATTCACTAAAATTATTATTTTATACTATTAAATATATTCCCTGAGGATCGATCCCGGACTTACCAGGTTATATACTTCGACACTCTTATACTTGGGAGTAAAGAACCATTTTGTGAGTGTGTCACCCAAAATGATAACAAGGATCCAAAAGTGCTTCTTCGACAATATGTGTCTTTGATGAGTGCGATGGGGCTATCCCAATGCCAAGTGCAGAAGATGTTTTGGATGTCGTTGGAGGGTGCACCTGTTGTATAGTACCACAACCTCGAGAAAAAGGTAAATGATGATTGGTGAGTCTTGGCTGAAGCCTTTCTAAACCAGTATGTCACAGACATGGAGATAGATGTGTCACTCAGTGATTTAGATAACACCAAACAAAGCTAGATGATAGCTTCAAGGAGTATGTGGACCTCTTGAGAAGCCAACTTCTGAAAATACAAACGCAGCCCACAGAGAAAGATCAAATCAATATTATAATCAAAGGCACTACCATCCATTTAATATTAATTTAGGAGGATGACCTCCAATATCTCAGATTTCAGACAGTTAAGCAAGACTATTATGGACATGGAAGAAGAATAAGAAGCATACAACAATAAGCTTTATAGCAAGGGGCAACAAAAGAAAGCAACGGGGGAAGTCTAGGAAATGGAACATCTGAAGTGAATGTCGTCCAAGAGTGACAGTTCTCCAACATTGGAAGACTGCTAGACCAAGTACTTAAAAAAATAAAAAGGTAGGGTCTTTTGAAGCTGTTAGAGTTTAGACCCACATCAGAAACCAATGACTAAATACGACAACCTAGCCTACTATTGTGCATTTCACCAATTCCATGATCATAAGACTGAAAGATGTGCCCACCTCAAACATGAGATTCAAGATTTGATCGACGTAGTCAAGGTACCTAATCCCGAGAGATACCAATCCTAGGCAGGATTGTTGCATTGCATCTCTCTTTTCTCATCATGTAATGACTTCTCTTCAAGTTCAAAGATAATGAAACTCAATATTTCTCAAGAATATCATGTCTCTCGAAAAAAAATGAGATGTCTAAATCCTTAAGACAATTCTTCAACTTTGAGATCATTGGCAGAATGCCATCTAAATATCACGAAATAAAACCAGCACATAGAATTATATTGCCTAGTTAGAAGAATTTATGTTGGTGCAATTTGTAGAGATAAAAAAACCAATTGGCAATATTTGACTCCCTTCCAAAATTAAGGTTGAGATTACACTAAACTAGAGAGGTGATGCAAACACAAAAAAAGGGAAAAAATGTAAAATAAAAAACAACAAAAAAATGAAAAGGAAGAGAAAACGGCGAATCCCGAAAACTACTCCATTGTTTGAATTGTTTAGTAACCAAGAGTATCATGAATCCCATGAGTACTTTTACATCAAATGACAACTCAAATATTGAGTATGTAAAGCAACTTTATTTAGTGAAGTTGTTGATTAACCAATGGCTCGAATCACAAATGTGTAGTCTTAGTGTCAAAAGATAATTTGATGACTTAAGGAAGTTAGGGATAAAAGATAAGCCCTACGTAAAATAAACTTGTGGCAAACTCTAAAAATCTTATTAATCCCTAACTAGGTTTTAGCTTGTCTAAACAAATGAAAGGTCTAAAATGAACTTGAGTGTTAGTGCTAATCTATACTTAACGCCAGTATAAACCAATCCGGGTTGTACGTAATTCTTCGTAAAAGAATCATACACACACGGAGAAGCATTTGAACTGTGAAACTTTTGTTGAAATTGAATTTTTGATATGAAAAATGCTCACACTTGAAAAGAGACGAGATTTCAAAAAAAAAAAAGAGAAAAAGAGAAAAGAAAAACTTTTGAGAACATACGGTAAGTCATTGCATGATGAAAAAGAAGTTGGAAAGCAAGAACGATAACCCTGAGGGACAACCTGGACAAAAATGAGAAAGACCTGGCGATATCTCTGTGAAAAAGCATCATGACTCCTACACTCCTACAAGCTGAAGAATGGGCAGGCAACCAAAGATCATTTGCACACATGCATAAATACAGATACTTTTCTATCTCAGGAAATTGAACAAACAGAGGCAAAAAGCTCTATAAAAATAGAGTATGCTACGAGAGCCTCCAAGAAATGGAGCAAGATACAAAACACTCTGTTACAAACAATAGTTGAATCCTCCAAGACACGGAGACAGACAGAAGGTTGAGATATGCTAGGGGAGAGGCCCACCTAAACACAAATTTGGAAAGAAAGATCGATAACCCTGAAGAACAGCCTGGGCAAAAGTGAGATGAAACCAAGATCGATATCTCCGCAAGAAAAGCGTCGCGACTCTTGTACTTTCGTGAGACTGAAGAATGAGCATGCGACCAGAAATCATTTACACACATGCATACATGCATATATATAGATAATGTTTCTTTTGCAAGTAATTAAAGCATGAGAATAAGAAAAACTCTAAAGAAATGAGGTACACTGCGAGAGCCTCCAAGGCACGGAGCACCCGACATTCAGAAGGTCGAGACATGCTGGTGGGGAGGCCCGCCCAAAAAAATGCCGGAGGCGAAGCCCGTCTAAAAAGAAGTAGCTGAGGATGACTCCTGCCACTCATTTAGTATTTAAAACACTGACCAGAGCTGACGAAAATGGACCAACATAACAATAGACATTAGAACAAGATGTAGTCAAGAGTTGAATCATCCAAGACATTGAGCACCCGAAAATCAGAAGGGCTAGATCAAGGGACGAAGCCCGTCTGAAAGGGAATACCCATGGGTGACTCCCATCGCACAATTAGGATCTGGAAACAAGCTTTGGAATGCATACAAAAAAAAAGGTTTTGGAATGCCTTAGGTCAGAAATATTGGGTTTTAAAATGCCTACGACAGAAAAATATTTACAATAAATAGAGGTTTTGGAACATTTTGGACAGTAAAAGAATTTTAGAAAACAACCACCGTAAAAGATGAAATGGGTTAAAAGATTTGGAACGGATTTGAAATGTCGATAGGATTGGAACACTGACGGAATTAGAACGACAATAAGTTTAGAACACTGACATATTTAAAAAACTATGCGGATTTGGAATGATAACAGATTTGGAATGCCAATAGGATCGGAACATAGTTGGAATTAGAATACCGAAGGATTAAAATGCTAATGAATTTGGAACACTGACAGAATTAGAACACCAAATGAATCGGAATGCCAAATGAATTAGAAAGTCGGACGGATTTGGAATGCCAATAGGATTGAAACACTGACGGAATTAGAACGGCGAAGAATTTGGAACATATTTGGAATACTAATGGGATTGCAACGCTGATGGGTTTGGAATGCCAATGGACTTAGAACAACAACAGATTTGGAAAACTAGATGGAATTAGAACATTGAAATAATTGGACATGGTTTGGAATGTTGACAGGTTTGGAAGGCTGGATGAACTTAGAATGCCAATGGATTTGGAATACCGATGGAACATTTAGAAAGCTGTTCAGAATTAGAGCGTTGAAGGATTTGGAACACCACTAGATTTGGAAGGCCAATAAAAAACAATGAACTTTGGGATGAAGACATCAAAATGAAGCCTCTCACAACAGAATGAATCGACGAACCCAAGGGTCATTATCCTACGAACCAAATGAAGCAGTGGATCTAAGGGTCCCCCACCTCACTTACATATGGAGTTGGAATGCCAAAGACATTTCGATTTAGAATGCCAATGTGGTTTGGAATTGGAACGTCAATCCTCGGATACAAAGTTACAGACAGAGATCGAAACACGTCAAACTGATCGAGGCATCGGAGGACCTGCTGGTTCATCAATCAACTATCAGCAAAGGTCAAAGCACCTCAACCGATCGAAGTATTGGGGGCTTAAGAACCCATTTTCACCTCCACCAAGAAAAACATCGGGGGACTTGCAGGTTCCTTAATTATCACAGCAGAGATTGAGGCATCAGGGTACCTGTAGGTTCATCAATCACTAGAGCTACAAAGATGGGATCGAGGTATCTCATTACCAATCGAAGCATCGGAGGGCCTAAGGGTCCATCAACCAATAATTAAACTACAACTGATGCCAGGTAAGTCCGGCGATGCTAGACAAGCCAACTAAGTAAAAATACATGCATGATTTTGATAAACTTGCCACTGTCACACACTACACAAGCCTACCAAAGTTGGGACGAATGTAGTCACTATATTTTTAAGTTTGGGAAAGTTTTAAGGTTCAATGCTGGAAGGGAAAGAAACCCCGAAAGATCCAAGAGAACAATCAAAACCCGGGCTTGACATCATCAATGTCCGACCGGACATAAACCATAATATTCGGTCGAACATAATCCAAGTCTAGCCGGATATGCGTCGGGTTTCTAGTTTTAAATAAGGACTTGATCTCTTTCCTTCTTCACCAATTTCCATAATAACTTACTTTCCTCCTTAATCGATTTTCTAAATAGAGAGATATTTACCTTATTAACCAAACACTATACACTATTAAAAAAATGATCAAAACACATTAAATTGAGACTTCTTCTTGGAACAAAAAAATACAAAAGACAGTAACAATCCATTTACTCTAGCTAAAAATCCAGCAGGAATCCTAAAACATTCAGAGGTGTTCTCAGAGCTGAGTAACGCTTGAGGTACGACCTGAGAGCCCAAATCCATTACTTTCGAGTTTTTTAAATTACTGAACTGACGTCGCATATTCGGCCAGACATTTAATTGTCATACAAAATATTTGGCCACTCCATGGGCTACATCTGGCCGTATGTGTTCTGTGATATATAGGATGAAAACCTAGAAGTAGACTCTATAGCCGATTTCAAATGGACGGTAGTATGGTTTTCACTCGGGATACAACTCCACGTATCACATGAAAACGAACGTGCATGATCTTGAATCTATATTCATCGTCATACGTTTTTTCTTTAATTGTTTATTTACTATTCTTACTACTTTGCTTTTGATCTAACTGTTTCTAATGTTGTCATGGTCGTCATTTTGATATAATTCTACGTTTCTAATCTTCATGGTTTACATAGAAAATCTGGCCAAATATCCAACATGTTCGGTTGGACATAACAATATATATCTAACCGGACATTAATTGCATAAAAAAATTTTATTCGGCCTGATTTTTTCGCACTTTTATTATTACTTTGATAATTTCTGGATATTTTTATAAATTTGTAATTTATTCTTTTATCATTTTTTATGGATGATTTCCTATTCATGAAATATAAAATGTTCAATGTGATTCTTGTATTATAAGACATGTAGATCCTCTTCTGAACTTGGATATTATACATGCATCAGTGAGGGACCATTCTGAACCCAAACGGATTTAAGGTCAGACCTTGCAGGGAGTGTAGTTTGACCTTAAATCATTCCCAGTGTCTTATACTGGGTGCTACTCATTTATTCTCTAGTTAGTCTCCCATGGCTAATTCGTACTTTCTACGAATTACAAACTCAATAGTGTTATGGTCGCCGATGTCATAGGTATAGCGGTAAACTCCACTTCGCTCCTACACAATGTTATTTTTTTAGAAATCATTCATTAACCGACGATAATATCTGGCTAACCTGAGAAAACCTTGAACTTCTGTCTCATTCTTCAGCATCTCCCATTGTATAACAAATTCTATCTTCAAAGGGTCGCCGAAATACCTTCTCGTGAGATTACATGCCCAATGAACTTTACTTCTCTCATCCAAAACTCGTATTTTGATCTTTTGGCATACAATTGGTGGTTCTTCAAAGTATACAGCACAATCCTTAGATGTTCTACATGCTCTTCCTGGGTTTTGGAATATACTAGAATATCGTTGATGAAAACTATCACAAACCAATCTAGATAGGGTCAGAAGATTATATTCATAAGGTCCATGAAAGCCACGGGAGCATTAGTTAGGCTGAATGGTATAACTAAAGATTCAAAGTGATCGTACTGAGTTCTGAATACGGTCTTCGGTTCGTCTCCCCCAAATCTTCAGTTGGTGATAACGAGAACTCAAGTCGATTTTGGAGAAGAATGTGGACCCACCAAGTTGGTCAAAAGTTCATCTATCCTCGGTAGTGGGTATTTATTCTTAATGGTTAGTTGATTTAACTTCTGATAATCCACATAAAGTCTCACAGTCCCATCAGTTTTCTTGGCAAGCAATACAGGTGCTCCTCACGGTGATGTACTACTCTGGATTAATCCTTTACTTAGAGGGTTTTCCAACTAGTTTCTAAATTATGTCATCTCATTAAGGCCATGCGATAAGTATGAATATAAAACTAGCTGAGCTCCGGGAACCAAATCAGTTCAAAACTCGACCTTCATGTCTGGTGGCGATCCCAGTAAATCCTCTGGAAATACGTCTAGAAACACACTAACCAATGACGTGGGTGGATAGTGATCCTCTAAACTCCCCTCATCCCCAAAGGCAAACAAGCTCCTATAACAGTCAAGTTTCCTCATTCCCTCTACGTATGCCTTCAAGATAGGACTAGGTTTCAAACAATCCAAGTTCGCTTGATAGATAATAGGGACTTCATTCTTTAGTAGAAGAGTGACTATTTTTCCGTAGTAGTCCACGTGGCTCGATATTTGCATACCCACTCCATACCGAGGAACACATCAAATAGTTACAAGTGTAATAAAATCAAATCAATCTTTAATTTCCTATCATTAACCATAATCAAGCACGATTTACACACCAAAGATACATCTGACACTCCCCTTATAGGTGTTCCCAAGGCCATTGTATATCCTAATTCAAATATCTCTAATCTCAGCATTTGAGTAAATGAAAATGATATAAAGGAATGGGTAGCACTAGTATCAAATAAAATATGTGCCCATGAGTGATAAATAAGGATCATACCATCTACTCCCCCTCCCCCCCAATTTGTGTTGTCGTAGGCGTCTTCATCTCGGTGATTGCATAAGCTTGGAGTGATGTTTTTCCTTTGTCTCTATTACCTCTCCCTCATCTAGGATTTCGACTGCTGGATCCCAATCCAATATTATTATAACCCCATCCCTATCTGTTTCCAAATGCTTGAAGGCTTATGGAACTCAAAGTATTCCCCTACGGATGATGCTAATGCTAATAAGATGATGGTGAGGAAAAGGCTTGTCAGGAGCCTTGTGATTGTTGCGGCCTCAACTGTGTGTCCTATCATTGAGTATAACCAGGTTGGCCTCCATATGATCCTCCCTAAGCCAAAAGAGATTTATGTTGGCCAAAAGAGCATTCACTCTTCTTATGGCTCAGTTGGACACACTGATAACACCTATATGAAGTGAATTTATTCTTGTCGGTCGAACCACTACTAGAGAAGCTACCACTGTCATGGGGGCTCCGCGATGACTATTGGACCTGATTCTTCTTTGTGATCCTCCATTCATTTTCCTTATTCCACTGGCATTGGCTTGAGGCTTCAAGAGATTCAGTGCGTTGGGCGGCTAAGCGAATATCAGAATTGTATAAATCGTTGAAGATACTCAGACTAGCTCGGTTGGCATTCAGATGGAGTTTATAGTGCAGGTTGTCTATGAGGTGCTTGGAATTGGCAGAAGGCTTGAGTAAGGGACTCTATTATCGAAGTGACATACGGTTGTTAAGGTGGTTGGTCATCGACTTGGCACCCTACAAATCTTTTAGGCGGGATCTTGTCTAGTCTGTATCAATATGTCAAAAGTTAATGTGGTGATGATGTATAATTTTTGAAACATATGCCAATTAGCTCAATTGTGATCCGTTTGAGTGATGAACCTGAGGAGCTCTGATACCTTCTCTGTAACACCTCAAAATCAGGGCTATGGGCAAGTAGGGAAATCTACATGAAATGAAAATTATATTATGTTAAACGTTTTTATTTAATCAATTATTATATACCTATAATGTCGGAATCGCCATAAAAATAATTTACAATATAACAAATAGAATTTAGAAATGATATCAAAGTATACATCATTATCATTAATAATTTATAAAATATTATGTGGAATATTTATTACTGACGTTGAAAGAAAGGTTCAAATCCCTCTACTAAACAAAGTACGAAAACATAAATTAGTGAATTCTTGATACCAAGTCCAATACAGTTGCCCACAATGTCCCAACGGAGTCACCTAGTTGGAGCTACATATGGAGGAAGTATGAGATGAGTATTTGGGAAAATACTCATAGGAACCCGATTATCTGTTTTAAAACCCTTTAAAAATCTTCAGAATACGATGTATGGTTAGTTTAACACAGTATAAATTTCTAAACAAGTTCACATGTATTTTCTGTTGGGGTTTTGGGCGATGGGGTGCAGCGGAAGCGCGGGTCCTGGCGAAATCGTATTTTAAAATTTTTTCAAATATAAAATAAATTATTCAATATCTAATATGAATAATTTATTCATATTTCACCTAAACCTATTTATTTAATATAAAATATTAACATAAACATAGTTGAAACTTCACGGAACTTTTACGAAAACTGATTTTCCGTAAAATGGCCTAAAATGCGTTTTTGACCGAACCGACTACTCGAAACTTATGGAAACTACCCAAGTCAGATCCAATAGCTTTGGGGTAGTTCATGGGCTGCTCGAACAGCGTCGGATTCACTGTTTGGACAGTCGTCACCTAGTTGGCTCAAAATCCACCCGGTAACGCCGTTTTTGGCTGTTTTCGCTTATTTCAAGTCGGAAACACTTTTCGGAAATTGTGCCAACTCCCAAAACACATCCAAAACATTTGTAGGACATCAAAAACATCCCAGAATTTCCAGTTTGGGCAGATCTTATCTGCAGACCGAAATTCATGCTTTAATTCCAATTTTCACCAAGATTAATCTAATTAATCCAACACCAAATAAGTCCCACCACATATGAACAACTCTATAACAATTCTAGGCTATTTAGAGTGGATCAAAAACTCTAGAATGGAAACTTATTAGCCAACAACAATTTGAACAAAATTGGATGCAAATTACATTAATTCCACCCAATTTCTACTTCACACATGCCTAATCTTCCTCCTCCATCAATCACAAACAATAGCCCCAAATTTTGACAAGTAAAGGAACCCTAGAACTTGTCTAAGAAATCAAGAAACTAAAATCAAATTTCCAAGCTTTAGGGATTTGAAGATTACCTCTTAAAACTTTAAAATTCCATAAGCCTTTTCTTGATTTTTCTTGACTTGTATGCTTGAATCATCAAACAAAAAATGAAAACCCATTTCCATGGAGGCTTCGGCAGCAAGGAGAAAGAGAAGATAATGAGCAAAAACAATTTTTTCTCTCTTTATAGTTGACCGAAAATCACAACCAAATGGGGGGCAAATTTGTCCTTTAATTTTATCAAATAAAAAACAAAATTACACTTTATTTTTAACCAATCAAAATTGGACAAATAAAAGTGTAATAAAAGTCATGCCAAGTTGTCCAATTAAATCTCACAATGTATTATTCAAATAATAATAAATGGATAAAGATTAAATTTTTAATTATTTAACTATTAAATAATTAAACAATTAATTTACACACATATATGTATTTTTATTTACATTAAATAACAAATACATATATTTATGGCATGTGTCAAAATATAATTTGACGAATAATTAATGTGTATCTAATCGTATTATGTATCAAATACAAATACACAATAATTATTAGCGGACAAAATCCCCTAATTGCATGTGTTATCGTTTAACCAATTAAACGATCCAGATTAACTCATTTAATTTGACGAAGTATTATGAATAATTTGTATTATTCATATCGAGTTTCCTAAGTGCTCAACGGGTACACTTCATATTGTGGGACTCTCTAAGTTTAGGTTTATTCGTCACGAAATCCAATTTTGTGTCCATAATTCACCCACTCATGAATTATGACGACCACGAATAATCTCGCTAAACTATGCAAGTCAAGGTCATAGCATAAGTATAATCCCTCCGTCACAGGCCATTCGTATTATACCTGGGATATAGATCAGAACGTCAAATCCGTTCGATATAATACAGTCGACTATTAATTTACGATCACGAAATAACACTCGGAACTGGTTTCCGATGTTATTCCACGACCATGGATTTACTAGATCGTAAACACGTGAGGATGCCTATGCCCTGTACACAGGACTGACAGATCCTATCTTGATACGCACATGATATCATGAGCATCAGTCCACACCCAATGAACAGGCGGAGGTCTGATCATGGCTAGATCGTTGACGTGACTGTCATCAAAGTATGGAGGATAGCTCATATATCCATGATGGTATCTCAAGTCGAAGGACCACTATGCTCGCTCAACTCGAGAAGGTTCCTATTGACGTTGGTGTACCATCTATTAGGAAATCTTCAGTGGGTCGTTCAGTGTCTTATCAAATAAACACCTATATGTCTATACGAGTCTCCCAAGACTCTTGGTTCACTGGGATAAACCATCGGACCAAGTCACGATATACGACATGTACTGGTCTCAGCGGATTTTACTAACCGACCCGTGTTAGCAAATCTTGACCAGGAACTTTATTTAAGGATATACAACTAATAGTGCGCTTCCCAATGTCAATTACAAACTACGTTGTAACTGCGCACTATACTGTAAATTCTAGGGTCTTTGTCTAATATACACGTATCACTGAACCAGATTCAGTTTCAATCTAATCGTAATCAGATATCTAATCGTAATTAGATCGAATAAGTGTATAAAAGACAAGGGTGCTACCACTAAAATTAGTAATATTATGGAAAATACAATTGCTCGTATTTATGAATCGGACATAAATACGATCCGGATTAGCACTCCGAGCACCAACCCTAACATTTTCAAATTAGAAAATCCGTGAAATCTAAAAAATGAACCAGCAAATAAATCGTAAGAATATCAAATACCACATACACGCACATACTTACACATCACAATCCATAAATGCATGAGTGCCAATTACAATCATATCTCAGAGTACTCTGATAACCCACATGTTCATGTGTAACAAAGTAGGACACTTTATGGACTGTCACCAACGGTAGTCTTCCATACAGGATTTACAATCGCTATACCGAAGGCGGTCCTACCTACCTATATCCAGGACTCTCGCATGGTCTTTCATCATATACCACGTAGGCCTGAAGACCATCAATACAGCTGAACATAGTATTTGTATGGCGATCGAGTCTACCAATATCTAAGATTATTTTTTGGTCAACCGGAAGACTTTATGGACTTTCACCAACGGTTGTCATATGTCACTTTCCAAATAGAGTTATGGACTCCTATGTGGTCAAACGACAAGTATACCTCATGTGTGATCCTATGGTATGTTCGTAATATACAATTTACTGAAATACCCATGTAGCAATTTATAAATACAATAAACCATCAAATCTGTATAATTCATAAAAATAACATATTTCAAACAATCATTTCATAAATAATTTAATAAATAGAAATAGTACGGAATTTAAATACAAATTATATAAACGATTTTTAAATAAATTTTATTTAAAAAGAAAGGTAATCGAACTTCTACCTTGATCAAACGCTTAGATTGTGAAACGGATCTCACAACGAGGTTTAGCACACACAACATTATCACTTCCTCGGTCAAATTCTGTCCCGGAATGACTGGCACGATCTAGGAAGTGCGTGGAGTCCGCTTTGACGTCGGTCTTATGATTCGACAACTTTAAACGATCAAATTATATACTCACGCACTCGTCTCGTTGAAGGGAGTTCACTGGTGCTGTCTGTTCGTTGATCCAACGGTTGGATCTCCCGTGCTTTATTTTTAGGCCAATGATGCTACACTCGCCAAGGGTGTTGTCAACGATGGCCGAATGACGACGTATGGAAGGAAAAGCGTGGACGTTTTTCGATACTTTGGGCAGCACGTAAGGCATCATCTTGGCTCCGATGTCGGGAGTGTCGACGATGTTGGAAAGAGTAACGATAGGGGAACTTTGCGGGACGACAAGTGGGGTCATCGAAGTGACGGTGGTTTGAACTCATGTGCTTTGAGAGAGAGAGAGAGAGATGAGTGGTTTGAAATTTTGTTTTGAGGGCTGCCAAATTTAAAGATCATTAGTGGGCCACTTGTCGCCATCTGGTTGGGCCACGTGTCAACATCTTAACAGACCACATGTCAACACCAGACGGTAACACATGTCAACACTTGAGTGGACCGAATTTGAATCTATGAAAAATTTCAATTATGTCTCTGATATTTTATTAATGCAAAATTTACCCACAAAACATTCAAATTTTATCATTAAGGTATCTGCTTGATCAAGTCAAAATTTGACTTTTTGATCCCAATTTTTATTAATTTTCAATAATACCATTACAAAAATACGGGGTTTTACAGTGAGCCACCGCCTAGAAACACTGCTTAATTTAAATATTTTTCATTTTTTATTTAAAAAGAAAGTTTTTATTTTGTTTGAAAAATTTAAATCCTTTCTTAATGTAAATAATTTTCATTTTTTGTTAAAAAAGAATATTTTTGTCATTTATTTAATTATGTAAAATTTTCAGGGTGAAATTGTCAAATGAAATAAAAAGGTAAAAAATTTTGAAGTATTTTTCAAATTATAAGAATGGGATGAAAATTTGTGCATAAATTTACGATGTTTTGTGATATTTGTGTGACGGGCTATTTTACTATACTTGCGACTGGATCAAAAAATCTCTTAAGTGAAAAACTCTGTGTATATTTTACTATACACGCACGTGAAAGATATTTATAAATATCAAAGAAAGTTAAACGAGTTGGAACTTGAAACAGAATCTTGGATCGATCGATCAGAATGTCAACGAGCAAGAAAATCACGTTGAAGAGCTCGGATGGAGAGGCGTTCGAGGTCGATGAGGTGGTTGCGTTGGAATCGCAAACGATCAAGCACATGATTGAGGACGATTGCGCCGACAACGGAATCCCTTTGCCCAACGTCACCAGCAAGATCCTCTCAAAGGTCATAGAGTACTGCAAGAAGCACGTCTACGCATCTAAGGTCGATGATTGTGCGACTACCGGCGTCGATGATGACCTCAAGGCTTGGGATGCCGATTTCGTCAAAGTCGATCAGGCCACTCTCTTTGATCTCATCCTTGTTAGTCCTCTTTCCCTTTCCTTAATTATCAATTTACTCGTTCCAATTTGTGTTTTTAGATCTAGGGTTTTTTTTTTTGGGGGGGTGATTTTAGGAATTTTTTATAAAATTGACCGGCTTAGACCTGAATATATTTCATTTCTGCAATCAGATATTTGATCCTGCTGAACGAATGTTAATCCCAAAATTTTCTCTTTTTGGCCCAATATAATTTGTTAATCAGAATTTTGATTTTGTTTTGGTTAGAAATCTAGCGGGACTTAGTTAGGAATGAGAATTTATATGTAATTTTTATGCACGTCGGCTATGATTGGTGAAAGTAGAAGTTGGAAGTACGAGCTGCTATGTCTATGCTATTTAAAAGTTTCCTTATAACTCCTATATGTCTATGAAGTTATGTGGACCTACCTTTTCTTGTTATGTTAGTAGAATTTTAGTTTTCGGCCAATTTTGAATTTCAGGAATTAAAATGAAGTTTGCAAATTGATTGATATTGATAATGTGATTGATGATAGTGACTTCTATCCATAAAAGATCCATTTTATCAAACTTGCACTTCTTCTTGAAGCATTGTTTTGTTCTTTAATTTGGAAGGTGTGATATTTTGAATCATCTCTACTTAATTCATTTGCCAAATGAGTAACAAATCTGTTGGTGACATGAACTTCACACATTGTGATTTTTAGGCTGCAAACTTTCTGAACATCAAGAGCTTGCTGGACCTGACTTGCCAGATGGTTGCAGACATGATTAAGGGAAAAACTCCTGAGGAGATCCGCAAGACATTCAACATCAAAAACGACTTTACTCCAGAGGAGGAGGAAGAGGTTCGTCGGGAGAATCAGTGGGCTTTTGAGTGAAAGGATCTTAAAGGAACAATCTGTAATTATCTTTTTTTCCCTTCTTCTTGTTGCTGGTGTTTAATCAAACTTATTTAATTGGTAAAGTATCAAACAATTATTGTTTTAATGTCTTGTTGCCCCAACCTCCTCAGTATTGCTAATTGTGATGTCCTTTCCTTTTGGATCTTGTTAGTTATGTTAATATGGTGTATGTTCTTTGGTCCATGTTAATTTGTTTTCTCATGTTAAATGTTTGTTTTCTATTTTATCAGCTGCTTAATTTAGATGTGTTGCTCCCGTTGCATCTTTAGAGAGATTAAATAATGTGTGTTGGTTCTAGAAGTTAGAGGTCATATTGCCATGTTGTTCTTGGCATGCAGAGATGATGTTAAGTAACTGGCTAACTGCATAGCTGAAAACACAGCTTATTCCATGTAGCCATTTTGATGATGATTTGCGAGAATGCATGACTGTCGGCAGGTGTATTTACCAACTGCAGGTTCATCTAGGGCTTCAATTGGGCAGTCTGCATTATGTGCTGGTACAGTTAACACACTGACAACATTAGTATGTGGTCTGAGTTTATTATATGTTAGTTTTCTGATCTTTGCTTACAGTGATGTGAATTGAGAGGTTTGCTTGGAAATTTGATTTTAGGAACTATATTGACAGGTCGTATTGATGACAAAGTGTTGGTTATTTAGATCGTTTGTGTTGAAAGTTGAAACATATGAAATACACAACTGTTTTGCTTTCTTAGTCACTCATCACTCACTAATTGATGTTACTGTTATTTCTGCTCACTGCAATTGGGATATGCACTTGTATTTTCCATTAGACCCTGTAATTGAATTCCAAGGGGTGTGGTTTGGTGGCAAAGGGCCTAGGATTTGGTTGTTAGAAACTGGGTTCGAGTGCAGGGGGTGTATTTCTTGTAAGAGCCTGTGACAGTTGAGGATTTTACTTGGTCCGCTTAAGCCCAGGTCGGGTGGTTTTGCTCTGCTTAAGCCCGGATTGAGTGGTTTGGCGGCGGGGTTTCAGACGTTCCAAAAAAAAAAAAATTGTAATTGAACCAAAAACATCTTCCTTTAGTGAAGATAAGATGGTCGAGAAAATCACTTGGTAACTCAACTTCTGCCCATTCTTTGTGAATCATAGTTTCTCATCCTTCAGGTGCCACAAAACTTACAGAGTAGATTATTCATTATCTCTGTCAACATGTGTGACAGTTTTGCTAATTGTATAGCCCTTTTCTTTCTGTCGAAACTGAAATTAACAATTGATGGGTGGTTAAATCAACGCTTGACCCATGTAACAGGTGAAGCCTTCAGGAATAGCGTTTGCAATCGTTTCGATATTCGATACATTATAACCTAGGTAACACATAAGATTCAAGTAAATGGTAAACCAGCCATGGTAGTAATGATGCTGCTGGGAAGACTTGTCCTAAGGTGTTGCTACTGAGTCAACTTCTTGTAATAGGGGCCTTCAAATTGTTGGTTTGTATTGATGCATATTCATCAATAGATTGATGAATAGAGGGTTTTTGCCCTCTGGAGCCTGTGTTGTATCATTTCCTATCCAACCTGCAAGAATGTTAACTCCTGGTGCTGTTATATCGGGCTATAGGAAATCAAGATTACAGGTAAGTTACCGTTCGGGGAGTCGGGAGTAAGAGGGGTTCGGGGTAGCTTCAGTAAGTTTATTATTGGAACCACCACATGCAAACAAACAAAAAAATCAATTTTCTTTTTTGATTCTTTATTACTTATCACGTGGGCCGCTGGATGAAAATCCAACGGCCCGTGTTTTGACTGCTGGCAATAGAGGGATTCTAGTACTGGAGCCCTTCCACACCCGAGTAAGAGATTTTACCTTGAGAATATTCTGTCAGGAGTGAAGGGCCTCTACCTGAGAACCATGCAATTGCAGGAGCTGGCTTATAGTTTATATAAATTAAAAATGTGGTTTTAATTATTTTGCTTTAATACTCACTTGCCTTTTGAGAGGAAAAAACTTTATCTTTATTTGAGGACGTCTAGGGTGTCTTGGACACATATAGGACTGAGATTGACTCATCCCCCTCAGTTAAGGGTAATATAGTGTTTCCCGGAAATTTTTTTTTTTTTTGGATAACCGGGGTGTCCGGGCCCGCTTACGCGCACCTCGACTAATCCCCGGGACCTGTGCCCCGTGCCCTCAGAAGTTTCCTAACACAGATCAGAGTAAGTCGCTGGCTTTTCACACCAGGGGGCATGTCCCCAAGGAAATGCATCTAGTGTGATTCGAACATTGAACCTGAAAGGGAGCAAATCACTCAAGCTCAAAGTCTTAACCACTGAGGCAACCCCTTGGGGTTAGAAATATTCAAATATTAGAGGTACTATTATTTGTCCTTGTACGGACATTTGGTGATTGGACATTTGTCCATTTTCATAGGATCACAGCTGCCCCTAAGGCACTCCACATGTCTCGCTCGGGTTGGCCTGGTTATATATATATATATATATATATATATATATATATATATATATGTAGACCTGGCCGGCGGTTCGGTTCCGGTTCGGAACCGAACCGAACCGGACTGTTTCCGGTTCCACACTTAAGTGGAACCGAAACCTTGAACCGAACCGGAACTGGTTCCGGTTCGGTTCCGAACTTTTTTTAAAAAATTAAAATAAATGAGATTAATTTTATAAATAAATAAAATTATTACATTGAAGAGTTTGAGCTTAAATTTTTAAAAATTTAAGTTGCCTACGTATCCTCCAGGGGTGAGAGGAATCAAAGCTCACGTAATTCCATTACAATTTTAAGACATTTCCCCTTTGTAAATTTATAATTTTACAATTATCAATCATCATTATCAGTTGATTCTTCAGCTCTGGTTCCGCTTGCACTTGTTGTTGCATATGCATTATCGAACAAATCTTCAAAATCATCGGGGGCATCTTCTTGTTGTCTCAGATCAGCTCGAATCCAATCATCAACACAAGCTGTTGCTTCTAGAGTGCTTGGATGTAATGAAGATCGTCTAGCTTCCAATATATTGCCTCCCAAGCTGATGGCTTGCTCAACCGCAACGGTGGAAATATGTGCTGTCAATATCTCTTTAGCAATAATTGATAAAACAAGATATATATTTTGATGTCGGTTCCACCAGTCAAGGATTTTAAAATTTTTACTAACTAAACTTTCAGTAGGAAACTCGAAATTTGTAAATAAATAATTATCTAATTCGGGATTATTAGTTGTCGTATCCCTAGCTTTTTTATTTCGTTGCAATAACCAACGATCCCCTGCGCTAAGTCTTGTTTGAATTACCGGGTCGCTACTACTAGATTCACATAATGTTCCTAAGTTATATCTTACAATATAATCATTAAATAACTCAATTAAATCATTTCTTAATTTCGTCATTATTCTTGTAATATCAATTTCTTCTAATATTCCTAAATAACCATAGTAAGCTTGTAAAGCACAATTCAAACCTTCTAATTTAAATCTAGGATAAAAAACAACAGCAATAAGATAAAGTAAATGAATGTCTCTAAAATAATTCAACCATTTTACCTTCATAACAGTAATGGCTTCTAACAAAACAATATCATTAGGATCGCTACTTTCAGCATGTTCATCGAGAGCACCAACAATATTCAAACTTTCAAGAAGAAATAAATGTGCTGTTGGATAATAAACACCGCTAAAAGTTAAAGTAGCTTCATTAAAAATTTTTAAAATATCTAAAATATTTTCACAAATATCTCATTGACTAGGATAAAGTGTGACATTTTGAACATGTTGAGAAAATAAACTACATAATGCATCTTTGTATTGAAATGCTTGACATAAAAGAAAATAAGTTGAATTCCAACGTGTTGGAACATCTCTTGAAAATTTAATCGGTTTAATACCATTTATTTTACAAAACTTCGTCCATTCTCTCCTAACTTGAGAATATGACCAAATACAATTTAGTGTCATTTTAATAGGATCAAGGAAAGGTGATATTAATTTTAGACCGTATTGAACACATAAGTTAAGGACATGACATGTACAACGAATATAAAAAAATCGATCCCCTAAATTTGGTTCACATAAGGATTTTAAATCATTGATGGATGCAGTATTTGCAGATACATTATCAAATCCAATTGTTAAAATTTTGTGCAGTAAACCATATTTATCAAAAATTACCTTCATCATTTTATAAATATTTTGTGCAGTATGTTGGTCATCAAAAACTCTAAATACAATAAGTCGTTTTTGCATGGTAAATGATGCATCAATCCAATAACAAGTCACTCACATGTATGAGTGTGTTTGCTAATGGTCACTCCAAATATCAGAACATATGGAAATACGACCTTTTATCTCTTTAAATATGTCATTTAAAATAATTTTACCATCTTTATATAATTTAAAAATATGACGTTTTGTTGTGTTTCGAGTAATTCTACATGCAGAATGATTTAAAGCATTATGCATGTAATTAGTAAAATGAAGTTTTTCACCAAAGCTTAAAGAAAGATGTCTCATACAAGTTAATTTCGCAAATTCTTCTCTATTTTTTGCATCAAAATATTTAAATAAATGTACAGCACTCGTACCTCTACTAGATGATGCATACCTAACCATTTGAGTTTGCGTCGTATCAATTCCAAGTTCAACCGAATGATGTCTTTCCAGGTGCTTGATCATATTTCCGTATCCACCGGAAAATTTGTAGGTAACCCCACAATAGTTGCAAATTGCTCGTTGTGTATTATCTTCTAGGCTTTCCAAATGAAAATGAATTTTGAAAACATCTGAGGAACGAGCCTTAACTTCTCTTCTCCGTGATTGTGCACCGACACTAGGGCCGCTCTCTTGGGTTGACATATTTGACATGAAGAAAAATAAGAAAATTGACTAATTGCGAATAATAATAACTAATTGAATTGAGATTGAGAATAAGAGAATTGTATGAATTGAGATTGAGAATAAGAGAATTGTGGGAAATGAGAGAGTTTAGAATTTGGTGTGTTGAAATAATGAAAAATGAATCCTATTTATAGAGTTTTAGAATTTTTTTTTATACCAAAAATGCCCCTAAATATAACCGTTTTTTACCGTTATTAGGGATATATTAGTAATTTATAATTTTTTTTAAACATAACAGTTTTTTTTTTTTAATATTGAGGGCAGGGAGCCAACGACTCCCTGCCCTCCCCCAACGGCTAGTAGCTGTTGGGGTTTAGGGTTCCTGTTGGAACCCTACGGTTCCAACAGGAACCGTTTCGGTTCCGGTTGGAACCGTAGAACCGGTGGAACCTTACCACCGGTTCGGATTGGGGTCCAACCCCAACCGAATCAGTCGTCCACGGTTTCGGTTCCGGAACCGGAACCAGTTGGAACCGGAACCTTCCAGTTCCAACCGGTTCGGTTCTGGTTCGTGGCCGGGTCTATATATATGGCTATGTCTTGTGGCGCCAGGGCTAGTTGTCTACAACAAAAGTCCTTTTGTCTATTGTGGTCTCCTTAAACGATTCTATGTGGATGAAAATTGGAGTGTGGGATCTCTTGGTGAGAGCCGAGGAAGTGGCAGAACTTGGTGGTGACGAAACTATTGACCTTTTAGGTCTTACATATTATATCGATTTTAATAATAACAAATCATGTATTAAGAACAAAATAGTAAGTGCACTCTTTCAAATATCTCATTAAAATTAAGTATTGGAGCTACAAGATAAAGAAGTCTAGTTTAGGAGTATATTTCTTATTAATCTTGTAATGCTTGTTTAAGTAAGATTACGCATGATAAGCAATTAAGAGGTCAAGTAAATTTTTCATGTGCGTAATTTACAAAATTATTTATTTTCATCAAATATCAAAAGCTTGTTTTGATCTTATTTGTCAAATTATTTTCATGTTTTAAGAACTTTAAAGAATCATTTGATTTTGATAAAAAAAAAAAAAAAAATTCTTTATTTTATTTCAAAACAATTATGTTTAAATTGGAATAACACTTTTGGTTTTAAAATAGGGATTAAAATGGAAGGTTTTCAAAGTTCCAAGACATGCCGAATGTCCTATGAGTCATCCCATTGTCGTCCGAACCAAGCCAATAAGCTTGCATATTGAAAACTCTTATACCGAACATCAGATATCTAAACTTCGTTCATTTGATCATGCTTTTTTCACCGAAGCTTAAGTTTGGTTAACCAAACCTTGTAGAAAATAACCAATCATTCGACATAGAATATCTGAACTATGCTGAAATTGAATAACGGTTAGTTTTTGGAGCCCTCTATAAATTGGATCATTTGGTATTATTTATTAATTGATCAAACATCTTAAACTTGTTTATATCTAAACTTGTTTTTATCATAATCAAGTTCTTAACTTGTATTATTTGCTTATATAGGAGCTTTTGTATTTGTTAAAACTTTGTTCTCCATTTGTTTCTTAAACAAATACACGGATTATCTTCGATCCTGTAAAGAAGAGTTGTAAGATTTGATATTCGTAGGTGAATTGGGTCATCTTTGAACCCGGAAAGAAGAATTTTGAGGATTTCATTATCACCCGGGAAGCCAAGTGTTGTGAATCCTCTTGCGGATTGCTTAAGGCGTGGATATAAGTGAAGTGACCGAACCACGTAAAAATCTTCATTTATACAATCTCTCTATCTCTTTACTTTACATTTAATTATTTATTTGTGGAGATATTGGGCATGCATTAACTTGAATGATATTAAGTATTTATTGGATAAGCTCCCAAGGGGTGTGGTTTAGTTGCAAATGGTTTAAGATTTGGTTGTCAGGTTTAGAGGTCAAGTCCAGGGAGTGCATTTCTTGTAAGAGCTTGGGACAGTCGGAGGTTTTATCTACTTCACTTAAGCCCGGGTTGGGTGGTTTGGCTGGGGGTTCCAACGTTTCCAAAAAAAATATTTATTAGATAAACTAATTGAAATATCATTTATTGAGATTGTTGATTTATGGATGTAGTTGGAGGCTTGAAGTATTTGATTGATTGAATTGAATATTGGGAGTGTTTATTATTGAATTTGTTGAATTGAGGTTATTTAGCTTGAGAATTTTTTATTCCCAATATATTTCTTTTGGGTTATACACTAAGGGAATTTCACTAAGGGGATTTCAATTGGTATCGGAATGTTGTGTTCTTTTAACCTTATGATTTAACCAACTGGAGCTAAATATCAAAAATGGCTGGCTAATGTAGTACTTCCTATTTGGCAGGATAATCTACAACTAGACCCCAATTATTTGATAGATTAGATTATTCTTATTGGAGCATTAGAATAAGAACTTATTGACGGCTGATTTTGAGATAACCTTCCTTCAACAGTGAATTTGTTTGGTTATGGGAAACCAAAAGCAAACTTAGTGGAAATGCGGAAAAACACACAGATTGGCAAATGAGTATTAATGTGGTTCGGCGGAACGAATCCAACCTACGTCCACGGGCACAAAACGATGGAGGTTATTTTATTGCCAAGAACTGACTCGACCGACCTGTTTTGAATGAGGCTGGCGTATGGACGAGCAGTTGAAAGAGTGTACAATTGCAATTTCTATATTGTTTCGGTTTTTGTTCTCTCGCCCCCTAAAACATGAGACTACCCCCCTTTATATACTCCCCAAAACACGGTATTGTTCTTCCCACTTGCAATGCTTCCCATGTGCTGCCTGACCGATTTGATGGGTTCTCTGCGCTAGGCCTGACCTTGCCGAAAGTAAGCCTGCAACCTGACGGTTCTGTCACATCAAATCTGCCTCTTCCTTTGCCACACACAACAATAATGGTGACAGCCTGGACGGTGCTTCCGGGAGATTACACGTGTAAAGGAAAATCATAGACTCTTGTCTTCTGTCGGTTGCCAAGTGGTCAGCCAAATACATCACCGAACTCATCGAGTTATTTCCGTCCTATCCTGAAATGTCTGAGCTCTTCAACTTGCTCAAAGGGGAGCATAATAGGCCCGAATCGAGCTGATGACCTAAAGTGGTTGGCCATAGCTCTGAGGTGATTGGTCTTATAACTAATACCATATCGCGTGCTATGGTCGGCCAGATCTGAGGGACCGTATCCGGACTCTCTATCGGGCCGAGGAGTGACTAATACTTTCTGAACACCCGTCCATTTTGGAAAAGGGGAAATTCCATCTCTGCCCATGGTCGCACTGTTCAATATGCTTGTCAAAATACACCATCAACATCCATCCTCTAGTTCTCGGTATCAACGAGTTAGTGAGTTGATGCCGGGAACTATGAAAAAAGATGGTGTGTTGATCATTTGGTCGGTGGTCGCTCCGGGAACCATAGAGAACTATTTTTGCTATTCAATCAAGTCTTTCCTCGCCATCTTCATGCATTCGGTCACCGAGAATCCTGCTATTGATTCAGTTCTACAGAGGGGGGTTCTCGGAGGATGAAGCTGTTACCCTATTTGCCCCTCCTTCAGAGCGAATTCAATATCCCGAACCCACGTCTGCCGTGCTCATGTCCTTAGTTCTTGAGGAGTTGCCGCCTGAAGTTCCCGTCCTTGTTCCCGAAGTACCTGCAACTGAAGCTAAAAAACCCATTCTGCCGAGTCAGAGCCAGAGGTCCTGCCTCCTGAAATTGATTGAGCTGAACCCATTGCCTTTGTGCGGGCTGATGAACGAGGGTGACCCTGAGGCGGCTTTTGTAACAAATAATATACTTGTGTTTTTGCAATAATATCTGCAATCTTCTTTCCCTTGCCTATCTCTGACTGTTCTGTTTCCTGCCTTTCATAATTTGCACGATTTCCTCTTCTATCTTGCTACCTTGCTTTTCCGAATCTGGACGAGAGGAAAAATTCTGAGCCTGATCAATTTTAAATCCAACCATGGGGCGAACGCTCCGTTCCCGATCCGTTTATGATTCACTCGGTGGGATGTAACTCGACCACGAGCTGAAAAGAAAAATTGGCTCTGGGGGAATGTTACATCCCCAGACCAAAGAGGTTGACTCTGTGGGACGTAACCCGACCCCGAGCTGAAAAGAAAACTTGGCTCTGGAGGAATGTTACATCCTCAGACCAAAGAGGTTGACACAGTGGGATGTAACCCGACCCGAGCTGATTAAACCATGAAGCCTCGGCGGAACGAATCCAGCCCCTAGCCGATGGCACACAGAGACCTCGGTGGAACGAATCCAGCCTCGAGCCGATTAAACTATGAAGCATCGGTGGAACGAATCCAGCCCCGAGTCGATGGCACACAGAGGCCTCGGCGGAACGAATCCAACCCCGAGCCGATTAAACCATGAAGCCTCGGCGGAACGAATCCAACCCCGAGCCGATGGCATACAGAGGCCTCGGCGGAACGAATCCAGCCCCGAGCCGATTAAACCATGAAGCCTCGACGGAACGAATCCAGCCCCGAGCCGATGGCACACAGTATCCCTAAAAAATGCAAGTCATGGGGTAGTTACACTCTGGCCTTGGGAGTTTGATACTGCCACGAGGGGTTCACGCGCTCCCTCATGCACTTTATCCCTTGAAGCGATCTAAATTCACTTAAAATGAAAGGAGCCAGGTCGGCGTACTTTCACCTGGGGGTTTGATAATGACACCAGTGTTTGATGTGCCATGGGTTTGATATCCTTCCCGGTCTCAATTCATTCCTTCGCATCGAGCACGTCCAAAAAATAATGAAAATAACTTTCGCGTTTAATTTAACAAACAAGCAAGGTATGCAAGTTTCTTAAAAAAAAGAGAGTTTTATTCATATTTAAAGGACATACTGCCCTTCTTACAACTCTTTGTGGGACATTTTAAGAGAGGCTTTTACAATGCTTTCTTCTGTTCCTTGCTTTGCAGTCCGACCTTATCCTCCAAGCCGAGCTCCGAGAACTCCCGATGCGTATGCCGTATTTGTAAACTTCACCACTTCACCGGCAAGTTGTTTTCGCATCAGGGTTTATTCAGATCCGTCTGGTCCGCTCTTTCTTTCCCGACCATGCCGACAAGATTTCCATGCGCCGAGCCCTCCATAGGGACCTACTGCCCTTCTTTCTTTCCTTCGACAATGAATTTTCCCAGGATCTTACATATCCCGAGAAAATCTGGGAGCCTAGTCGAGGTCTTCAGTCGTTGCTTCTTGTGGTTCTCCCGCGTACTTTTTACCTCATTTTTTCCCGTTCTAGGAGACTACCACTGCACTAATTGAGGACTGGCCTGATGGGTGTCCCTCTTCGCCCTTGGCTGACTAGCTACCCGACCGATCTTTCAGTACAGGAAATCTGTTAAACCGAAGATTGGTAGCTTGTCAGACACAGTACCTTCCAACATAAGAACTTGGTCAGCCGTGGCCAACGGACGTAACCCATCCACAACGTTACATTCCATTTCACAACTCAACCCGGGTGGATGTCCGTTGGCTAACCTCTTTTCATTCCATTTCACAACTCAATCAAGAAAAGGCTTATGTTGCCGACAGCCCATTTTCCATACGAACCATTTCTTCCTCCCGTTCTGATCTGCTTCTTCCCATTTCTTCCCTTTTCCATCCATTCTGTTGTTGAACTATTCACCAACCTACGGTCTCTACCTCCCACCATCGTCCTACTACGAAAATCGCTTTTCATTCATTCCCCACAGACGGCGCCAACTGTTGACGGCTGATTTTGGGATAACCTTCCTTCAATAGTGAATTTGTTTGGTTATGGAAAACCAAAAGCAAACTTAGTGGAAAGGCAGAAAAACACATAGATTGGCAAATGAGTATTAACGTGGTTTGGCGGAACGAATCCAACCAACGTCCACGGGCATAAAACGATGGAGGTTGTTTTATTGTCAAGAACTGACTCGGCCGACCTGTTTTGAATGAGGCCGGCGTATGGCCGAGCAGTTGAAAGAATTTACAATTGTAATTTCTCTATTGTTTCGGTTTTTTGTTCTCTCGCCCCCTAAAACATGAGACTACCCCCCTTTATATACTCCCCAAAACACGGTACTGTTCTTCCCACTTGCAATGCTTCCCATGTACTGCCTGACCGATTTGATGGGTTCTCTGCCCTAGGCCTGACCTTGCCGAAAGTAAGCCTGCAGCCTGACGGTTCTGTCACATCAACTCTGCCTCTTCCTCTGCCACACGCAACAATAATGGTGACAGCCTGGACGGTGCTTCCGGGAGATGACACATGTAAAGGAAAATCATAGACTCTAGTCTTCTGTCGGTTGCCAAGTGGTCGGCCAAATACATCACCGAACCCATCGAGCTATTTCCGTCCTATCCTGAAATGTCTGAGCTCTTCAACCTGCTCAAAGGGGGAGAAGAATGGGCCCGAATCGAGCTGATGACATAAAGTGGTTGGCCATAGCTCTGAGGTGATTGGTCTTGTAACTCATACCATATCGCGTGCTATAGTCGGCCAGATCTGAGGGACCGTATCCGGACTCTCTGCTGGGCCGAGGAGTGACTAATACTTTCTGAACACCCGTCCCTTTTGGAAAAGGAAAAATTTCATCTCTGCCCCTGATCGCACTGTTCAATATGCTTGTCAAAATACACCATCAACAAAACTATTTGCAATTCATTTAGTATGAATTATGGAAGGTAATGTGCAGTGAGCCCACTAGAGAGTGGAGTCAAATAACGGTGAGAAGACCCTAAATGCTAGAGCCATAAATTAAATTTTTTGTGCAGTGGGTAGACATGAAGCTTCATATATTTACTACTTGGGACAAAGTGAGAATTGAAGAGGCAAATTAATTTGAAGATTTTGTAGTCATGGTTAATTTTGATGAATTATATGATGCATTTCAAAATTTACATGTAAAATTAAAGAAAATTACACTTAGGAATTCCTCATTTGAGAAACTTAAATTGTAAATGAAATAGAAGATTTTAAAAATCAAGTAGAAATTTTAAAAATGAAAAATGATCATTTGAAAAAAAATGACATTTTTGATAATGAAATAGAAGCAATGAGATAGAAAATTTATTTACATGAAAATGTTAATATTTATTGTCAATTACTAGTTCTCATTTCTCAAGTTATAAATGAAATATGCGAAGCAGTCCAAGCACAAGTATATATACAATTATTCAAAAGACCAATTATTGAAGTTTATTATCTTATCTTATTCCC
The DNA here is from genome assembly GCA_019454045.1 of Zanthoxylum bungeanum. Classification (NCBI taxonomy): domain Eukaryota; kingdom Viridiplantae; phylum Streptophyta; class Magnoliopsida; order Sapindales; family Rutaceae; genus Zanthoxylum; species Zanthoxylum bungeanum. The sequence goes on from SKCR01006516.1 coordinate 315,059, forward strand.
TTTATTCGATAAAAATGAAAAGATACAAAATGCCAGGCAACTAATAACTTGGAGCTTTAACCTATATTGATAACCAAATACTTAACTAATCTAATAATTATTGTAAAATATTTTGGTAAGATTTCAAATAATTTTGAGGAATTTGTCATTTTGATTTTTGAGATAAAACATAGATTCCGAACCTTACAGCTCAAAATTGACCTTCTTTCTCATCTTATTTCAGCATATTGAATACACCATCCAGCTCCAAATCACCCTTGCTACATTTCCCACCAATCAATTTCGTGTTTTGTGTAAAGTTTTGGAAATTATAAAATTACCCATAATGTTTTGAAATTACACTTTAGCCTCTCTAGTCATGGCATCCTCCTCTGGTCACCACCATCTATCACTGTTCCACTAGTCCTGGGCATTATCAGATTCGGTTCGGATCAGACCGAATCCAAATGCGATTCGATTCGTTAAGCGTTGTATAATTCAATTTGATCCGATTTTGAGTCCCTATCAAATCGGATTCGATTCGATCCGATAATTATCGTATCGAATCAGAATTTGAAAGATTAACGGATCGGATAAATTTGATTTGACAACGAATCTGAATCCGATAAATGTATGCATATAATCGTTTTTTTTAATATTTTTTGCTTTTAATTTTATTTTTGATTAATTTATAGTTTAGCTTAAGGTTTTGAGATATTCTTAGAAAGTACCTTTCGTAGCCTTAACAAAAAACAAAAAACCTAAATTACAGACATTTTTTCCTTTTGTACGCAGGCCGTTGTTAGTGAAGAAAAACAAACCTCGAGCTATGAAGGTACTAATGGGATGTTTTGTATGAAATTCTTTGGTTGTAATTGAAGTGGTCTGGTTGGCTGTTGAATTTTATGGATTAAGTGGAATAATTTGCAGCTCCAGCAGCTACTATGCAGACGTTTTCCCTAGGTAATCGATCGGAACGGATCGATTTATATCCGATCCTATCGGATTTGGGAGATAGAATTAATCTGATGTCCAGGGTTATGTTCCGTCTCTAGCTCCACTGCCGTCTGAATTATAATCCTTCAATGATCGACATTTTTTGTCTTTGACTCTTTAAGAGCGATATTCACTCAGATTTCATTATCGGACCTTAATATGTAGATTCAATAAATTTATCTGAATTAACTCATTTAGGTTTACATGGACTTATTTTACTTTTATTTGCTCGTATGAGATGGGCTGAATTTGTTAGCCTCAGGGACTAGTATTTCCCATCCTTAGGCAAGATATTTTATAATAACATGACCCTTACTAATTTTACCAAATGATATCATATAAACATCCATAGGATTCTCGTATTAATGCCCTTCTAGAGTTCTAGGACTACCCAATGATGGGTACACTGTTTGGTCATTGGCCTCTAATTATCATTTTGGGATTTCTACTTAAGCGGCTCGTGCTAACAATTGTCGGAGAGAATTAATGGTCGCGACCTACCTCTACAGATTAAAATCCTCCAGCTATATTATTCTTCAGGCCCATGGGATGGATTGAAATGGCCTGGACTTTTGATTACCCGCCTCCCCGTAGATCACTCCTATGATTTTTTCATAGAGACTAGGGCTTATCGCCCCTTACCTATAGGTGTGAAGGATATCCGAAATTTTCACTATATCATGGAGGTTGGTCAATAGACCTCGAAAGTGATCGATCACTTTCCTATCCTCATGGCTCATGTTGATGATTCTTTGATACCTGAAGAGGCCGATCGTGCTGCTATTGATTCTATGGATATGGCTGATACATATGCAGATATGGATCTTGCAGATGAGGATTTGACTCCTACATATGAGGACGAGGCCGCATATATGGCTAAGGCTAAGGACTTGGCAGATGATGACGATATCTATGAGCTTGACCTATATAAACGCATTGATGATATGATTAAACACATGTCACTCATGGATGATAGGCAATGAGACGTCCTTCGAGAGCATAGCCAACACACAACAGTAGATATGGATGCTTCTCCAGCGATGTAGTTGATAGTTGTGTAATTGTTAGTTGTATAGTGTGTAATTGGTAGTTATGTTGTTGTATATTTAATATTGTAGTTGTGTATTTATTATGGTAATTGTGTATAATACCTATATAAAGGTGATGAGCGGAAAATATATCAATATTTACAGCCTCTTTTACTTAATATTTTATTTAGTTTCTCGGGTTTGATGAACGTTTTGATATGTTTTAGTTTATTTTGCAGATAAAATAATATTGGGACTCAATGAAATCATTTAGGACGAAATGTGAGTCAAATAAGGGCAAATATTAGACTTGACATATTAATTTTGGATATTGGAAACTTGAAAGGGCGTTTTAACGAAGTGCAGTTTTGGAAATTCCAACTTTGCGCATCTGTCGTATTTACAGCTTTCAGTAATTAATTTCCGCTTTCGCACTTTCTTTTCTTTACTTTTCAGTAATGAGGAGGTAACTCCCATTTGCTGGGGTAAAAGGTAAAACTTTTATTACTAATATTTAGATTAATCTCCCTTAATTATAATATATAAACTAGTTAAAATCTGATTTAACGAGGATACCGTCATATTGGTCGGTTGGTAATTATTTAAATTGGTTTTAACCTGACTAAACTGGATACCGCCTGATTGGTCAGTTGATAATTAATTATTAATTTGACTTAATCTGGATACCGCCTATATGACTGGTTGGTAATTATCATGCAAAATTAATATATTATATTAAGGGAGATATCTAAAATAGAAGTAATAAAAGTGGATCCTTTTACCTCAACATTTTCTTTTATTGTACTTTTACTTTATTTACTTTTCAGCAATTTACTTTCAGCATTTACTTTTCAGCAATTTACTTTCAGCAATTTACTTTCAGCATTTACATTTCAGTAATTCACTTTCAGCATTTACTTTTCAGCATTTACTTTCCAGTATTTAATTTCAGCATTTACTTTCCGTCATTTACTTTTCAGTAATTTACTTTTCAGCATTTTACTTTATGTCTGTTATTTTATTTAAGTTTTTACTACCCATAAATATGTGTCGTAACTAAGCCAGTTATCTAGGGTTGTGATGAAGTCCAATATCACCGGTTTATAAGGGGTTAAATTACGGTTTGGGTAATATAAAGGTTTATTTATTGAGCCTTAGTCTTAATGCATCTTGTTAACTGGACATTAATAAGATTGATTCGGTAAACTTAAAATGAACTTGGAAAATAGATTTTAGGTTTAAGACCTTAGACTTAATAGCCCACGATCTTCCTTGAGGATAGATAACCCTTTAATAGATTTCCTTACATGATAGGAATATACCTGTCGGGCGAGGGTAGCCATAATTGGAACTTAATCTTAATAATTCAGATAACTTGGTTAACATATGAATATGATTAATTGGGTTATACTGGGTATTTATATTTGACCATCGGAAGAGGCTTTTACATAATTTCGTGTTCCAGATTAATAAACCAATATATTACACAAATGTAAAATAACCACTTCATCTTTTAAAAAGATATTGGAAGGATTCACAACCATGGATAGTTTTATAAATTTGAATTTTCTTCAATCTACTTTCAAGCAATTTTATTTACTTGTTTTAAGTTTTAAAGTCACCACCCTATCAAACAACCAATCCATTAGATACTTGTAAATATTTCACTTCATAAATTAATAACAAAAGGTTTTAAGTCTTCGTGGGATCGATACTTTTATACTACTTGAACGATACGTGCGCTTGCGTTATACGTGTGTGATTACACGCCGGTCAAGTTTTTGGCGCCGTTGCCAGGGACATATTTATCTTTCACTATTAATTTTGATGTTAGATACCTTTACTTGTATCTAATTTTCTTTTTACTTATTGTTTTTTTTTTTTATTGTGTTTCAGGTTCTCAGACACTACATGAGACGAACCAGAAGCTTTGAACTCTGACTACTTGACCCAGAGATTGAAAGAACCATCAGACAGTTGAGAAGAGAAAAACGAGAAGGCCAAGAAGCAATCATTAACATGGAACCTGAACCTTTGAACGTTGCACCACCAATTCTCATTCGAGATAGAACCATTCCGGCGGTTGACAGACTAATTTCTTGTATTGTACTTCCTCCCTTACCAGCAAATGCGGGTGACATCAAAACATGCATCCAGATGATTCAGCAGTCAGTACAGTTTGGGAGAAATGAAACTGAAAATCCTAATGCCCACATCAGTAACTTCCTGGAAGTTTGCGGTACTTTCAATTACAACCGAGCAGTTGAAAAAGCAATGAGACTGCGGGTTTTTCCATATTCCCTGAAAAATAGAGCTAAAGCTTGGCTACATTCGTTACCAGCAGGTTCCATCACAACTTGGAATACTCTAGCCACCAAATTCCTTGCAAAGTACTTTCCACCAGCCAGAACTGCAAAATTGAGGAATGACATCACATCATTCGTGCAACAAGATTCAGAATCCCTTTGCGAAGCTTGGGAAAGATTCAAAGATTTACTCTGGAAATGTCCTCATCATGAGATCGCAAAGTGGCTACAAGTCCAAACCTTCTACAATGGACTTTCTGGAATAATGAGAACCACAATTGATGCTGCTGCTGGAGGAGCTTTGATGGAAAAAGGAGAAGATCAGGCCTAGGACTTAATTGAAGAAATGGCCAACAACAATTCTTTATGGCCAACAGAAAGGAGCATGATCCAAAGAATTGCAGGAATTTATGAAGTTTGAGCCAACACAGCACTGAATTCCAAGCTGGATGTGATTTGCAAAAATCTGGAAACTCTTAACATGAAAGTTAATGGTGGATCCACAAGTTCACCATTTGGAGGAGTACCTGAGTCAGAATCTTACAACCAACAAGAAGAGACAGTGAACTATGTCAACAATTTCAACAGACAGTGGAACAATCCATATTCCAACACCTATAACCCAGGGTGGAGGAATCACCCCAATTTCGCATGGAGCAACAATTCAGTGCAAAAGAATTACCCACCACCTGGATTCCAACAACCAAATAAAAGCCAGGGGCATGAAAAAGAACCAGGAATAACAGAAGTGCTGGCCCAGTTGAAGAAGCAAGAAGCAAAATACGATGTTTTAGCAGCTATTGTTCAAAATCAAGTGGCATTGAATCAAAGCCATTCAGCCTCTATTAAAGCACTGGAAAATCAAATGGGACAACTGGCCAATACTCAGAGTTACAGACCGCCGGGAAATCTTCCCAGCAACACATAACTAAATCCAAGGAACCGATGGAAGGAGCAATGTCAAGCCATTACTTTGAAAAGTGGTACTTAAATCAACAAAGATGTTGGAATCAAGGCAACCATTGAAGAAGTTCCAAAAGATGCAGTTCCACAGATGGAGGAAAAAGAAGCAAAGGAAAAAGATCAAGAAAGAATCACTTTACCTCCACATTTTCTCAACGACTCCAAAAAAAAATTGGATAAACAGTTTGCTCGATTCTTGGAGGTGTTCAAAAAGCTGTATATCGACATTCCATTTGCAGAGGCCTTGGAAGAAATGTCCAGCTATGTCAAATTCATGAAAGACATTCTTTCACGAAAATGGAGATTCGGAGATTACGAGACAATAGCATTGACGGAGGAATGCAGCGCCATCATTCAGAGGAAACTTCCCCGAAATTGAAAGATCCTGGCAGTTTCACAATTTCTTGCACCATTGGAGAACATTATATTGGTAAGGCTTTATGTGATTTAGGTGCAAGTATTAATTTAATGCCTTTTTCTATTTACAGGAAACTACAAATCGGAGAAGCAATGCCTACCTCAGTCTCTCTGCAACTTGCTGATCGAACGCTCGCATTTTCGAGAGGTGTCGTTGAAGATGTGCTGGTCAAAGTCGACAAACTCATTCTCCCAACAGATTTCATTATCCTTGACATGGAAGAAGACAAAGATGTTCCTATCATCCTTGGGAGACCATTCTTGGCTACAGTTCGAAATGTGATTGATGTGCAAAAAGGAGAACTAACTATGAAAGTACAGGACCAAGAAGTTACCTTTAATGTTTTCAAAGCCATGAAATTCCCGAGTGAAGAAAATGAGGAAGAATGTTTCAGAATTGATGTTGTTGATAGTATCATTCATGATACTGATACAGTTCCCATGGACAAACTTGAAGCTTGCATCACTAACATGACTGACAGCGAGCTAGATGCTGAAATTCTGGAATGTATCAACTATCTTGACAAGCCATTCCGATTCAAATCGACACCACCAGTGGAAACTCTGGAACTTCCGAAGAAAGATCAAATCAAACCCTCAATTGAAGAACCACAGCAGCTGGGGCTGAAGCTATTACTGAGTCATCTCAGATATGAATTTCTTGGAAACTCTTCTGAATTACCTGTTATTATTTCTTCTTCGCTAACATTAGAGCAGGAAGAAAAGTTGCTGAGAGTGTTACGAGAACACAAGAAAGCTATTGGCTGGACTATAGCAGACATTCAAGGCATTAGTCCATCATTTTGCATGCACAAGATTCTGATGAACGATGAGTACAAACCCACAATGGAGCATCAACGGAGACTCGATCCAATTATGAAGGAAGTCATGAAGAAAGAAATCATCAAATTGTTGGATGCTGGCATCATTTACCCCATCTCAGACAGCAGTTGGGTGAGTCCTATGCAGTGTGTACCAAAGAAATGAGGAATTATTGTTGTCACAAATGAAAAGAACGAGCTGAATCCAACAAGAACGGTTATTGGATGGAGAGTATCCATGGACTGCCGGAAACTGAACAAAGCAACAAGGAAATACCATTTTCCGCTACCATTCATTGATCATATGCTAGACAGACTGGCAGGACATGAGTTCTATTGCTTTCTCGATGGATACTCGGGGTACAATCAGATTGCCATCGCTCCAGAAGATCAGGAGAAAACCACATTTACATGTCCGTATGGTACTTTTGTTGGACAATTATGACCCATAGCGTCACTATTTGTACAGATCATGGTGTTGTTGTACAAATTAACTATGTGACAAAGGAGATTGTTATCTTATCATTTGTGATTAGATCACCTTAGATATATAAATGATATGAGGTCCCTATGATTAGTCCTGGATTGAGAATGATATGAGACAGTATCAGTCCACAAAGGATTAATCATTAAATATCCCTAGTCAGAGTATTATCGAGATTGGACATCGGTAATGCGTAAAAGACTAGTATTGCACTTGTGCACGTTGTGAGGGCATAACGGGCACAGTTCTCATATATTTAAGTATTGGATACTTATGCAAGTGTAGTAGGAGGTTGTGTTTCACCGATAGTACGGGAAACAGCTTCGCTCTGGATAGACCCCCTCGGAATCCCATTGGTAGTATGACTATGTGTCTATGGGAGTCCGACATCAGGGTAGGTGTATTTGGTCTTAACCTGAGACTTGCACCGCTAATACTTACGACAATCAATATACTTTGGTTGAGGTCGTCCAGGGCTTTAACCGGTTCTGTGTACGCCAATACTGGGTATATTGAGATTCGTAGAGTATTGGGTGTGAAGTCAAGACGGAAGTATCACTCAGTCATAGTGGAGATGATGTCACGTAGGATACGGTATTAGTGCTCTTAAGTGCTGCGCGGCCATCGGGATATTATGACTAGGTCATGTATATCCGATTATAGAGACTAGTTACCAGACATCCGACATGTGCTTCGTACGGGGCAGACACGACTCCAGCCCCAGTCCTAGCACGTGACCATCCGATACTAGATCGATATGCACTATACGATGTATACTACGCCTGATACAGATCAATATATTCCTGTAAGGATATTTCCGGAGAATTGGGTAGGCATGGCGCTTTGCTAGAAGCCAACCTTGTCTTGTGAATCGGTAAAACGTAGTACTTGGTACTACGTGTTCGGATAGTCCGATAACCGTATTTACTGCCAACATATATCCGAGATCTCATGGGTCGCTTCCCAATGATACACCGATGATGTATGACTCGCACTTTAATCAATATGGGATTAATTTGATGAGAGAGAAAATTAATCTGGGATTAATTACGGAGATATTTTATCTGGGATAAAGTATCGTCTAAAGAGAGAGAGAACGCGATTAATTTGGAATTAATCGGTAAAATAAATTTAATAGCTAAATTTGATTTTTCTATTTAATTTATTCGAATGGGCTAAAATTAATATATCGGATATATTAATATGAATTGGATTTCATTACGAAATTAAAGTTGGACTTTAACGCGAACGAACGAATTAATTTAGAATTAATTCGTGAACGACGTTCGTAATATATTTGCATCGCATCGATATTTAATTAAATTAGATTTAATTATTTAACGACGGAAGTTCGTTTAATCGGATTAAACGAAACCGAGCCGCGGCAAATGTTCGTAGAGATATTTGAATTTTGAATTCAAATATGTGGGGCCCATGTGTGGTAGGTGTACCTACCACCCAACCACCTTGTTTGCTTTTTTGAAAAACCATTTACCCACACCTACCAAGTTTAGGGTAAAAGGTGAAATGGTTTCACCAAAAGTTAAAAGCAAAAAGGATCTCTACACTTTGGTAATTTTCATGATTATTCATTAGATGAATTTTGAAAACCCTAGACAACTCTCTCTCTCCCATTTCTCTCTTCAAAGTCACGCCCAAGGGGCTGTGAAACAGCTTCTGGTTTGCCGTGAATGGCAAGAAGATTTTGGCCACTTTTGTTGCAAATTGGCAAGTGCTAGCACACCAAGAGGCATACGAAGGTGTTAGGGAAACTCACCCACGAGCCGGGAATCGTTAGACGAAGATTGAAGCTTCAAATCTCAGCTCAAAATCTGAAAAACAGTAGGCAGTGGACTGGTCACTGCAGTTGCGTTTTTGGAGGTGAAAATCAATTTTGTTCTTCACCAAATCGTCTCAACCGATCAATGTAAGTATTCCGCAACTTCTTTGATATGTATTTCACACATCTTCATGCTTGTTTGATGATCTTGGGACCTAGAAGAAAACCAACAATGGCATCAAGAGCCTAGGTTCAAGCATGAAACTTTTAGGGCTTAAAATTGGGTATTTTGAATTTGAGCATGATTTTATGAAATTGGATGATTAAGTATGCTTAATACATGTTGTATTGAAGATTGATTGGATCAATTTCAAGAAATTGTGATTGGATCAAATTTCCCCAAAAATTACATGTTGGCCGAATGTATTAAGTATTTTGGAAATCTTGGCTTTTTTTATTTTGATTCATTGGATGAGTTAGAATCATGTAGAATGATGTTAATTTGAAATTAATTGGATTGAATTTTGAATTGAACAAAAATCTCCAAATTACTTACCTTGGCCGAATGGTATATGCCCTTTAATGTCTTGGTATTTTTTTGATTTTTGAACATTGGATGTGTATGAAATCATTCGGGAAGTTAATTCGATGTCGATTGTGAAATTAATTGGATTGAATTCAAATCAGACAAAATTATCTCCCTTGGCCGAGACATGTAGCATGGTGAATGGGTTTGATTTTTCATTAAATGTGTTGGACATGTGATAATGAAATTGAGCATGATTAATTGGACTAATTTGATGTTTTGGAAATATTGATTTGGGTGATTAATCATGATATACACTTTAGGTAATTAAATTGGAAATTTGGAATTTGGTAATTTAATTATTTGGGCCTTAAAATTTGATTTGGGCTTTTAAAGTTGTAAATGAGCTTATTGGGCTTTGTTGTACAAAGTTGGGTTTAGGCAAATTGGATTAGATCCAATTGGGCCCAAAACCACTTCCTTAAAGCCCAAATGTGACTTATAAACCTTTAAAGTTTAATTGGGCCTAATGGGCCGAAATTGATTTCTTGGCTTATGGGGTTACTCCTTGATTGGGCTTTGGTTGCCAAAGCCCATGCCTTAAAGAAATTAATTTAAAGCACATTGGACTTGAATTAAATTGACGTTGGACGTTAATCGGGCTTTGAGACCCGTAACGATTAAATTTGGAATTTAAGTCGTAAAAGGTTTATTAATAAAGTGTAATATTTAATTTGGAATTAAATAAGTGAATTAGTATTAAATACATATTAAATTGGATTTAATGTTGTAGTTTAATTTAATTCGAGAATTCGTACTTTGAGTACTTATTCGCAAAAACGAGTTTGACTCGCGCAAAATCAAATCGTTGTTTGAACATTGGATGATCACTAATTATCAGATTAATTAATTTGATTAGATTGATTGATAACATGCTTGTGTGAATACATGGTTGTGATGAATGAATAATGTATATCGGATGGATATTAGACGGGTGGGGGCAATTTTGGAAATTGTTGTAATAAATTCGATTTATTAAATTGGACCTGCGTGTCCAGCCTTATCACCTCTATTCTCTTTGTATTCTCTTCTCACCTATTCCCCTCAATGTAAATGAGGTTTCTTTAGAAGTGTAGTTTAACGGGTAGAAGTAATACAAGTGCTAGTTTGAGAGAGAAAGGGAGAGATTTGATCTAGGATCAATGTGTTAAGTATCCATCCGCATATCATTATTTTTTATTTTCATATGCGCTTTATTATGTGTTTAGAATGCATGTTTAAGGGTGTATGATGATGAGACCTAAACAAAGATAATAAATTGGTAGCCAATTTGCACGCGAAAAACCCTCATCAAATATCATACGTTTTTCCTTCCATTGAGTGATTCTTACTCAAGATCCGAAATTGGCATTGGGTTGTTGGCCAAAGTCAAGCCCTTTGTCCGTCGAAGATGTGTTTGAATCACGAGAGTTTTTTATATTTGGTGTCTTGTCCAAGTTGTGGTTTGTTGGCCAAAGTCAAGACCACTTCTTGTCCATCGACATTGATTACGAAGCTTTCCATGGTCAATGGGTCGCGCTTGACTGGGATCATTAGGTTTGTTGTGCCAAAGCCAAGGCTTAGTTGATTCAGAGGAAAAAGGTTAGGTAATACATTGGATGTATTGGCATAAATAAGATATATGTTTAGGATTTGGATATCCGCCTACTGGATCTAGGAATTGGATTAGATCCAATTGATCTTTGAGATCTACCTAGTTAAATATCATACAATTTGTTGGCCAAAGTCAAGATTGTGTGTTATTTAACGGGATCCTAGCCCACTAGGAAACACGGTTTCCCGAGTACTCGACAGAGGGTTAGAGGCTCGCCGAAAAAATAGTGGGAGGCAAGAATTGAATTTGCAATATTCGTTTAATTACTTGCCATACGCGCTCGAACAAATATCATTCGTCAATATAAATTAAAATGTTAGTTGGACTAATATTTAAATTGTTGTTTTAATAAGCAGTTGGACTGTATTATAGTTGATTATATAATTGGATTATAGTAATCAATATATTTGAATTAATTAATTCCAATTTACAGTTGATTTTATAATTGGATTATAGTAATCAATGTAATTGAGGTTAATTGATTTAAATTATATTTGATTGTATAGTTGGACTATAATAATCAATATAATACATAGTACCACAAATCGTTGATTAAATAGTTGGACTATTAGAATCAAGATGAATGAAAGATTAGTGTTTAAAACATAATCCTAGGTGAAAATGTATTTAAACACTATATTTTAAATTGGGAATAATTTCAGGATGGTCCTGGAAATAAATAATAAGTTACTTTATTTGATAAAATAACCTATTATGACTAAGCCAGAAATTAAGCAAATAGTAGAGCATAATCTTTGGAAGATTTATGTGATGATAACTAAGTGCTTAATTCGATATACTTGTCATAAATCTATGATTAGATTTAAGAAGTATTAAAATTGCAATGAATAACTCTTGGAGGGTTAAAGACTATTCTCGAGGAGATAAAGTCAAACTTTGCAATTAGGTAAGTGGCGCAAGGCGCACCATACTTCAATATTCTAGAAACCCAAGGCTTGGCCAAAGGCTTCTGAAATATTTGAAAGGGCAAAGGCAAAATCATTATATCTTCTGGGAAGATAAATGACATATCCTAAAGTGACTGCCGTTTGGATATGGCAGACACGAAGGAATTAAAGAAAGGGCAAGGCTCTGACTTTAAGAATGTTTGTCAATATTATGTCTATTACTAGTATTAAAATTGGATTTTAAAATACTTAGTATGGTACATAAAATATATGGATTGATGTTCAGAATCTGCTGTGAGCAGGATACTGACTTCAAGCTGAGATTAATCTGCGAATCGGAAACGGGACGAAAGTTGCTGTTTCGACCGTAGATACCTAAATTTAGGAACTACCCTTTGGGTGTGTACTTAAATTAGGAACTGTTATAATGTAACTAGTTTGACTAGAAACATGATCTCCATATCAGTTTTTAATCCGTTGCGGATAAACCTTTATATTCTAGAACACTAAAGTGTTTCATTATATAAAGATGATATTGAGATAAAACATTGGATGTGAATAAGTAGTTTATATTTTGAATATAAATATATCTCAAACATATAACATGACAAATAAATAAGCTCTATCTGATTTAATCAGAAGAGACTTATTTGTGGCATTGTTGTCTGGGACACAATTAAACAAGACTTGTATATCCACGCTTTTGAAGAGTGGGTACTAGGACTGATTTGACTATTCAAATAAAGTCTACGAATCTAGTTTATTAGGTAAAGTACCTAAAACGCTATTTACTTGGTAATAGTGATAGTGCCATCGATCTGTTAGCCCTATTCATAGTGAAGTAAGTGGGCCCATATCTAGCAATGCTAGATGTGAATATGAATATTTCGTGACCTTAACGGATGTGGCAACACGTTATGGTTATGTGTTTCTTTTGAAGAACACAAATCGATAACTTTTAGAGTTTCGACACGAAGTAGACAAACAGATCGTCTAAGTATTAAAAAACCATCGCGGTAAGACCGTAATGGAAAATACTTAAGCAGTAAGTTTCAAACATACGTGAAAGAGTATAGTATTCTTTCAATGAGGACCCCTCTCGAGACACGTTAGTTTGACTGTGTGTCCGTACGGAGAAACTGAATTTTGTTGGACATGATAAGGTTAATCATGAGTCGCTCTGAGCTACCATTTCCTTCAACGGATATGCATTAACAGTGCAATACTTATTTAGAATAAGGTTCCATATAAATCTGTTTGACAGATATCATATTAGATATGAACGGGAAAGAAACCGGGTTTCTCATTCCTGATGATTTGGGTATGCTAGGCATATGTTTGGATGATACCAAACTAAAACCCAAATAGGATAAGTGCCAATTATAGGTTATCCTAGGGAAATCATAAGTATAGTACTTATGCATCTCACGAGAGAACAATGTTATTGTTGCTCACCATGCGGTTTTCCTAAGAGAAATACCGATATGCAGTGGTAAGTGGGAGGATGGTATAACTCGATGAAGTCGGAGTAATACTGTTCAAGGCACGAAGTCCTTAATGGAACACAGATAGTTCATCAAGGATGAAACTATACCATTAATCTTCGAATACACAAGAACCGCGTAGATCGGAGAGAATCAGAAAACAACCTGGGGTATGGGTTTCTGATCTCACCTCATAAAGATGTCAATCTTATTAAGGTAGACTAACCGACTACGTTTAAGGAAGTGATACAAGGTATCGACTCCCTTTTGTGGCAAAGTGCCATGAGTCCGAAGTGGATTCCATGTATACCAACTATGTTTAGACACTAGTTGATGTACCGTTAGGCATTGTGCCTATTGGTACTTAAAAGTCTTCAAGGAAGACATACATGGATGGCAACATACCAACGTACAAAGCTAGGCTTTTAGCGAAAAGGTATCGTTATCAACATTGTGTTGATTACGGTTTAACCTTTTACCTGTTGCCACGGTAAATCCATTTGGATAATGCTTGCTGAAATTGTACATTTATGAAATGTGTCAGTTAAAGATCAAAATCGCTTTCCTTAAAAGGAAACCTTTTGGAGGATGTTTATAACATCCTGACGATTTTGTTGTACCTAAACCAGCAAACTAGGTTTACGGGTTGTTCGATCCATGTTTGGGTTGAAGCAAGCATAATGTTCTTGGAGCTGACGTTTTGATGTAATCATAATGGTTTATGATTTAATTCAAAACGAAAAATAATTCTTGTTTATATAAGGAGGTTAGTGGGAGCGCACTGACAATGAATGTCATGTATAAAATAATGATAATATATGTCATTTCTTGGAAATGATATTCCCATAAAACAATCGGCGAAAGCTTGGCTTTCGAAATAATTCTCCGTAAAATTCTTAGGAGTAACAACCTTTATTCTAGGAATAAAGATCTATTGGGATAGATTTAAAGTTGTTAACACTCTCTGAGAAATTGTACATTTAAAATGTACGTGACCTGGTGTCTCATACGCTTTGAGCGTATGGAGACACAATCAGACCAATCCGAGTGATAGTCACTGGATTGAAGTTAAGAACATCCGTTAGTATCTCAGAGAACTAAGGATGTTGTCTTAGTCTATGGAGAAGGATAACTTCAAGTGACTGGGATCACTGTATCAAGTTTCCAAATCGATAAAGACGACTATAAGTCGTAAACGGTACTATAAAGTTTGAATACCGGAACAGTGAGCTGGAAATCTTCCAAGCAAGATACTGTTACCATATAAACAACAAATACGGATTATTTCTGCAGCTGAGGCAGCAATAGAAGCCATTTGGGTCGATAATAAATCTAATTAGATTAGATATAGTTCTGTTAGCGGCTGAGCTAGGCGTCAGCACAGGCTAAAGAATTAATGGTCTCATCAACGATCCAGATATATACTTCGATATTCATCTGATTCATTCGGATCATACATCGTGGCGATGTGATGATCGTATAAATCGCGTCAGACGATAATCATGTAAATCCGCTGACGAAAAACCTTTTCTCAGCAATTTGAGCGAACCGTACATAGTTCGGGGGTTAGGCACTCGAGTGACTGGCTATAGGCCAAGTGGGAGATTGTTGGACAATTATGACCCATAGCGTCACTATTTGTACAGATCATGGTGTTGTTGTACAAATTAACTATGTGACAAAGGAGATTGTTATCTTATCATTTGTGATTAGATCACCTTAGATATATAAATGATAGGAGGTCCCTATGATTAGTCCTGGATTGAGAATGATATGAGACAGTATCAGTCCACAAAGGATTAATCATTAAATATCCCTAGTCAGAGTATTATCGAGATTGGACATCGGTAATGCGTAAAAGACTAGTATTGCACTTGTGCACGTTGTGAGGGCATAACGGGCATAGTTCTCATATATTTAAGTATTGGATACTTATGCAAGTGTAGTAGGAGGTTGTGTTTCACCGATAGTACGGGAAACAGCTTCGCTCTGGATAGACCCCCTCGGAATCCCATTGGTAGTATGACTATGTGTCTATGGGAGTCCGACATCAGGGTAGGTGTATTTGGTCTTAACCTGAGACTTGCACCGCTAATACTTACGACAATCAATATACTTTGGTTGAGGTCGTCCAGGGCTTTAACCGGTTCTGTGTACGCCAATACTGGGTATATTGAGATTCGTAGAGTATTGGGTGTGATGTCAAGACGGAAGTATCACTCAAGTCATAGTGGAGATGATGTCACGTAGGATACGGTATTAGTGCTCTTAAGTGCTGCGCGACCATCGGGATATTATGACTAGGTCATGTATATCCGATTATAGAGACTAGTTACCAGACATCCGACATGTGCTTCGTACGGGGCAGACACGACTCCAGCCCCAGGCCTAGCACGTGACCATCCGATACTAGATCGATATGCACTATACGATGTATACTACGCCTGATACAGATCAATATATTCCTGTAAGGATATTTCCGGAGAATTGGGTAGGCATGGCGCTTTGCTAGAAGCCAACCTTGTCTTGTGAATCGGTAAAACGTAGTACTTGGTACTTACGTGTTCGGATAGTCCGATAACCGTATTTACTGCCAACATATCCGGAGATCTCATGGGTCGCTTCCCAATGATACACCGATGATGTATGACTCGCACTTTAATCAATCTGGGATTAATTTGATGAGAGAGAAAATTAATCTGGGATTAATTACGGAGATATTTTATCTGGGATAAAGTATCGTCTAAAGAGAGAGAGAACGCGATTAATTTGGAATTAATCGGTAAAATAAATTTAATAGCTAAATTTGATTTTTCTATTTAATTTATTCGAATGGGCTAAAATTAATATATCGGATATATTAATATGAATTGGATTTCATTACGAAATTAAAGTTGGACTTTAACGCGAACGAACGAATTAATTTAGAATTAATTCGTGAACGACGTTCGTAATATATTTGCGTCGCATCGATATTTAATTAAATTAGATTTAATTATTTAACGACGGAAGTTCGTTTAATCGGATTAAACGAAACCGAGCCGCGGCAAATGTTCGTAGAGATATTTGAATTTTGAATTCAAATATGTGGGGCCCATGTGTGGTAGGTGTACCTACCACCCAACCACCTTGTTTGCTTTTTTGAAAAACCATTTACCCACACCTACCAAGTTTAGGGTAAAAGGTGAAATGGTTTCACCAAAAGTTAAAAGCAAAAAGGATCTCTACACTTTGGTAATTTTCATGATTATTCATTAGATGAATTTTGAAAACCCTAGACAACTCTCTCTCTCCCATTTCTCTCTTCAAAGTCACGCCCAAGGGGCTGTGAAACAGCTTCTGGTTTGCCGTGAATGGCAAGAAGATTTTGGCCACTTTTGTTGCAAATTTGGCAAGTGCTAGCACACCAAGAGGCATACGAAGGTGTTAGGGAAACTCACCCACGAGCCGGGAATCGTTAGACGAAGATTGAAGCTTCAAATCTCAGCTCAAAATCTGAAAAACAGTAGGCAGTGGACTGGTCACTGCAGTTGCGTTTTTGGAGGTGAAAATCAATTTTGTTCTTCACCAAATCGTCTCAACCGATCAATGTAAGTATTCCGCAACTTCTTTGATATGTATTTCACACATCTTCATGCTTGTTTGATGATCTTGGGACCTAGAATAAAACCAACAACTTTTTCTTTCCGTAGAATGTCATTTGGACTGTGTAATGCTACTGCCACATTCCAACGTTGCATGATGGCCATCTTCTCAGACATCTCGAACAAAGTATGAAGGTGTTCATGGATGACTTCTCTGTGTTTGGAGACTTTTTCGATCATTGCTTGCAAAATCTGGAACATGTGTTACAAAGATGTGAAGATATCAACCTGGTACTTAACTGGGAGAAATGTCACTTCATGGTGTAAGAAGGCATTATTCTGGGACATCGGATCTCACAAAAGGGAATCGAAGTAGACAAAGAAAAATCAAGACAATTGAAAAACTACCTCCACCCACATCTGTCAAAGGGATTCAGAGTTTTCTCGGACATGCTGGCTTTTACAGGAGATTTATCAAAGACTTCTCAAATATTGCAAAACCTCTTTGCAATCTTCTGGAGAAAGATGTGTCTTTCAACTTCACCAAAGAATTCCAGGAAGCCTTTGAGATCCTAAAATAGAAGCTGGTCTCTGCCCCCATCATAGTAGCACTGGACTGGACCCTTCCATTTGAGGTGATGTGCGATGCTAGTGATTTTACTGTAGGAGCAGTTTTGGGACAACGCAAAGCAAAGATCTTTCATGTCATTTACTATTCCAGCAGAACTCTGAATAAAGCTTAACTCAACTACACAACCACTGAAAAGGAGCTACTTGCAGTTGTGTTCGCTTTTGACAAATTCTGCTCTTATCTGCTGGGTCCCAAAGTGGTGGTCTACACAGATCATTCAGCAATCAAATACCTGATCGCGAAGAAAGATGCCAAACCCAGATTGATCCGTTGGATACTTCTTCTGTAAGAATTTGATGTGGAGATTAGAGACAGGAAAGAGACAGAAAACCAAGTGGCAGATCATTTATCGAGGCTCGAGAATGGAGAAACAACTGGCAAAGAATTGACAATCAAAGAAAATTTTGCAGATGAACAGCTATTTGCCATGAAACAGCAGGAAGTCCCTTGGTATGCTGACTATGTCAACTACATAGTTTCTGGAAAATGGCCGTTGGAATGGAAAACTCAGCAAAGGAAGAAATTCTTCAAAGAAGTCAAGCACTATGTCTGGGATGGTCCGTACTTGTTCAAACGTTGTGCTGATCAATTACTGAGACAATGTGTTCCATATGAGGAGGTCAACAGTGTTTTGCAACATTGTCATTCATCACCATATGGCGGACACTTCAACGGGAATAAAACTGCAGCAAAAGTCCTACAATCAGGTTTGTTCTGGCCCACTCTTTTTAAAGATGCTTATCTATTTTCTCTTCAATGTGACAGGTGCCAGAGAGTGGGGAATATTTCGAGGATAAATGAAGGACCGTTGTAAAATATTCTGGAAGTGGAGATATTTGATGTATGAGGTATTTATTTTATGGGACCCTTTGTTCCATCATTTGGAAAACTGTACATATTGGTTGTTGTAGACTACATCTCAAAATGGGTTGAAGCAATTGCACTGCCATCCAATGATTCAAAAGTGGTGATCAAGTTCCTAAAAAAGAATATTTTCACTCGCTTCGGAACACCTCGGGCAATTATCAGCGATGGTGGCTCACATTTCTGCAACAAATACTTCGATGCACTCTTATCCAAATACGGAGTTACTCATAAAGTTGCCACGGCCTATCATCCACAGTCAAACGGGCAAGTTGAGGTTTCAAATAGGGAGATCAAAAGAATCTTGGAGAGAACCGTTGGATCAACAAGGAAAGACTGGTCTGAAAAATTAGATGACACATTATGGGCTTACTGGATAGCTTACAAGACACCCATTGGTATGTCCCCATATCAAATGGTGTTCGGGAAAGCATGTCATCTGCCAGTTGAGCTTGAACACAAGGCGTATTGGGCACTGAAGAAGTTGAATCTTGATCCACAAGCTGCATGAGAGAAAAGACTTCACCAACTCAATGAGTTGGAGGAATTTCGCCTACAGACTTATAAGAATGCCAAACTATACAAAGAGAAGACCAAGAAATGGCATGACCGAAAAATAGTGCGCAAACAATTGGAACCAGGGCAGCAAGTGTTGTTGTACGATTCAAGGTTGAAACTTTTTCCTGGAAAGCTGAAATCAAAATAGTCAGGTCCATTTGTGATTACGCAGGTGTTACCCTACGAAGTTATTGAGATATACAATCCCAAGTCGAGTAACACATTCAAGGTTAACAGCCAACGTGTGAAGCACTACTGGGGAAAATCATTTGAGCGACAAAAAGAAAGTGTCACACTTTCAGATCCAGCCTAACGTTCGGGAAATCATGTCTAGCTGATGACATTAAACTTAGCGCTAGCTGGGAGGCAACCTAAGCAATTTGTGTATATATTGTGATGTGGTGTGTTTTAATTTTTATGTGTTTAGTTTTTGCAGGTTAAGACGCATTTCGGGATGGAAGAAGCTCTCGCAAATCTTCACAAGCAATTTCCTTCTCTCCCTCAAAATTCTCTGATAAAGGTCTACAAAGCTCGCATGGAACGAATGAGACTTCTGACGCTCCATGGTATTCCTAATGACATTCGTTGGGTAATCGAAGCACGGGTCCGATTAGCAGGTGAGTATTCTAATTCTTGTAATTCTTATTTGCCTGGTTTTGGAAGAAGGACCTATGCAAAGAAACGTAGAGCTAAGCAAATGAGTGTTTGTTACAAATATGCACGCTGGGATTACAATACTCGTTGTCGTTATTTAGGAATGGTATCTGATAATCGCGAAGATAAAATTAAATTCATTAGGGATGGCTTGAGTAAGGAGTCTTTAGATGATATATCTTCGACTCTTGAGACGCATCCCAGTGGATATGTTCATATAGCCATTCGTAAAATACATACACAATTCTGAAAAGAAAGACAACAGTTAAGTCTCGGGAATCTGACTCTAATGACCTTGTTTGCCAATTTATAAGAAAATTGGATGGGAAGCTTGTCCCTGAAACATAGACGTCATTCAAGCCGTTACATTATTATAAATATTATATCTCTTTGTCTTTTCTTAATAATTGTGATTTGTTTTGTTATTTTCTCCGACAGGATCCAGGCTACTTTTTGACCTTTCACGATTTACTATTTTGCCACTAATCGTCCTTTGGAAGATACTTGTGCTATTATTACTCACCCTTTTCAGGTTCTATAAATTCAACTCATCATTGCACTCTTGAAGGCATCCAGAGCAGAAAAAAGAAACACAAAAATATGGAAGCCACTTCAAGAAGATGAGTTGTAAACATTTGTGTGTTTTGTGGTACTAGTGTTGGTGTTAAACCAGAATATGTAGTAGCAGCTCAAGAATTGGGTCGAGTCATTGCTGCATGGAATATGCACTTAGTATATGGCGGTGGCAATCTTGGACTAATGTGGATCGTTTCAAATGCTGTACAGGATGGAGGAAACCAAGTTCTGGGAATCATCCCAAAACCCTTGGCAGAGGCGAATCTTATTGGATCATCAAACGACGAAGAACTAATTGTGTCAGGTATGTCTTAACGACTGGTAGAAATGATTAATCGTGCTAATGCTTTTATTGCTTTGCCATGTGACTTGGGCACAATAGAGGAAATTTTTACAGTGTTATCTTGGGCAAACCTGAACTTACACCAGAAACCACTTGGACTGTTTAACATTGAAGGATTCTATGATTTTCTATGTGTGTTTCTTGATGATGCCCGGAGAAATTGGTTCGTGTCAAAACTTGTAAAAAAACTTCTCTTTACTGCCAGAACTGCCCCTGATTTAATTGATCAAATCTTAGCCTTTGAACCATAAATTGACCATTTTCTTTCCAAGATAAACTGGTCTGATGATGATCGTGGTAAGAGGCGTCGGATAAATCTGGATCTTAACCTGTAATTTTTCACTTAGATGTAGAATTCCAGCTAACCAGGTACGGTTTTCTAAACTCTTCTTCTACTGTTTAAGATATTGGGGACAATGTCTCATTTAGGTTTGGGGGAAGGGAATAATTAATTTGTATCTTGTTTTTATTGTTTTATTTTTAGTCTAAAATTTTTCGAAAAATACAAAAAAAAAATTGAAAAATTTTCAAAAATCACAAAAATATTTTATGTTTTTATGTTTTTAATTTGATTAATCGGGTGAAATTGGTGTAAGAGATAGCTGTGTAAGGAAATTTCACTCCTGAGACGTATCTCAACCTATTTCGGAACAAGTTAATTTTTGTTTATTTCCTTTTGAATAATTTAATTTGTGAATTCTCTATAATACTGACTAAAATGAATCTTCGTATGTTCAGTTGACAGGTATTATCAACATACATAGTAACATACATACATGAGCTATAATTGAAAAGTTTATAATATTCAGTGCTCTAGTTTAATTGGAGGGAGCATCTAAAAAAGCGATGGGATAAAAAAAAAGAAAAAAAATGTATATAAAAAAAAACGTCTGAGATCCGAGTTATTAAGTCTGTAAGGGTGTCTTAACACCTAGTGCCCTAAAATCAATCGGTTTGGGAGTCACTGACCCAAAGCTCGTTACATGGATCGAAGATGTTGCCAAAAAATATATATATCTGAAGTCCGAGTAATTAAGTCTGTATGGGTGTTTTAACACCTGGTGCCCTAAAGCCAACTGGTTTGGGAGCCACTGACCTAACACTCACTACATATATGGAAGATATTGTATATAAAAAACAAATCAGAAAAATTATTTCATTGCTAAAAAATGTGTGAATTCTGATAAAACTTTAGGACAAAAATATTACTCTCTTCTTAATTGCACTTGTGACTATTGTGGGCAAAAATGAGTTAATTAATATTTTGTTGACTGTGTATATGAAGGATGGTAAATATAATCGAAGAATTTACTTATTCGGTAATTCAAAAAGAAATAAAACAACTAGTAACTTGGAGTAGAAGTTTCACATGTTTAGTCACTAACTTCTTTATTCTATTTTCTCTTGTCTTTTTAATTTTGTGTGCATTAGTTTTACTATCTTTTTACTTTTGTAAAATATTTGTGGGTATCATTACTGTAAACCCTCACGAGACTACAACTCGTCCACTAGGGACACCTAGGAGTTTAAAGGCTTGTTGCATACGCTAAATGCAATCGTGATCCCTACGAAAGTGGCTTAGCTTAATTATTTATGTTATTTTATTTATTATTTTGCTCGAGGACTAGCAAAATGTTAGGTTTTGGGGCGTGATGAGCGGAAAATATATCAATATTTACCACTCATTTTACTTAATATTTTGTTTAGTTTCTCGGGTTTGATGAACGTTTTGATATGTTTTAGTTTATTTTGCAGATAAAATAATATTGGGACTCAATGAAATCATTTAGGACGAAATTTGGGTCAAATAAGGGAAAATATTGGACTTGACATATTAATTTTGGATATTGGAAACTTGAAAGTGCGTTTTAACGAAGTGCAGTTTTGGAAATTCCAATTTTGCGCATCTGTCGTATTTTAGGCATAACTATTTACTCCGATATCAGATTGAGTTAATTCAAGTTCCAGATTAAAGAAGACTCAAAGATCTACAATTTTTAAAGACAAAATAATTTCGAATTCTGAATATTTCATGACCGAAATAGATGAAACATCCGTAAGTGTGTTATTGTAATTATTAAAGTCATTTTCAAAGCAAAAAATAAATTAATAAATAAATAAATAATAAAAATTATCAAATCACCACCAAACATGATAGCAATTAGTGGAGCAATTAATAATGGATTTTGTGGAGTAATTAGTGGAGCAATTAATAATGGATTTGGTGGAGCATTTGATGGAGGCAAAATTTTGCCTATAAATACCAAGTCATTTCATTTGTAAATTTATACTTTCTTCTAAGGAATTCCTTAAGAATACTAAGAAGATTGTATCTTGTTTGTTTATTTACAGCTTTCAGTAATTAATTTCCACTTTCGCACTTTCTTTTCTTTACTTTTCAGTTTTTACTTTCCGCAATTTACTTTTACGCACAGTACTTTTCTTTCTTTAATTTTCAGTTTTTACTTTTCAGTAATGAGGATGTAACTCCTCTTCGTTGGGGTAAAGGTAAAATTTTTATTACTAATATTTAGATTAATCTCCCTTAATTATAATATATAAACTAGTTAAAACCTGACTTAACGAGGTTACCGCCATATTGGTCGGTTGGTAATTAATTATTAATTTGACTTAATCTGGATACCGCCTATATGGCTGGTTGGTAATTATCATGCAAAGTTAATATATTATATTAAGGGAGATATCTAAAATAGAAGTAATAAAAGTGGATCATTTTACCTCAGTATTTTCTTTTATTGTACTTTTACTTTATTTACTTTTCAGCAATTTACTTTTCAGCATTTACTTTTCAGTAATTTACTTTTCAGCATTTACTTTTCAACATTTAATTTTCAGTATTTAATTTCAGCATTTACTTTCCCTCATTTACTTTCAGCATTTACTTTTCAGTAATTTACTTTTCAGCATTTACTTTTCAACATTTTACTTTATATCTTTTATTTTATTTAAGTTTTTACTACCCGTAAATATGTGTCGTAACTAAGCCAGTTATCTGGGGTTGTGATGAAGTCCAATATCACCGGTTTATAAGGGGTTAAATTACGGTTTGGGTAATATAAATGTTTGTTTATTGAGCCTTAGTCTTAATGTATCTTGTTAACTGACCATTAATAAGATTGATTCGGTAAACTTAAAATGAACTTGGAAAAGGGATTTTAGGTTTAAGACATTAGACTTAATAGCCCACGATCTTCCTTGAGGATAGATAACCCTTTAATAGATTTCCTTACAGGATAGGAATATACCTGTCGGGCGGGGGTAGCCATAATTGGAACTTAATCTTAATAAATTTAGATAACTTGGTTAACATAAGAATATGATTAATTGGGTTATACTGGGTATTTGTATTTGACCATCGGAAGAGGCTTTTACATATTTTCGTGTTCCAGGTTAATAAACCAATATATTACACAAATATAAAATAACCAATTCATCTTTTAAAAAGATATTGGAAGGATTCACAACCCTGGATAGTTTTATAAGTTTGAATTTTCTTCAATCTACTTTCAAGCAATTTTATTTACTTGTTTTAAGTTTTAAAGTCACCACCCAATCAAACAACCAATCCATTAGATACTTGTAAATATTTAACTTCATAATTAATAACAAAAGGTTTTAAGTCCTCGTGTGATCGATACTTTTATACTACTTTAACGATACGTGCGCTTGCGTTATACGTATGTGATTACGCGCCGGTCAAAAGGCCTCTCATTGTAATTCTAAATTCCAACAATTGTTAGTATATATTTTCTTCATAAATTCTCACATGGTATCAGAAGCTTAGGTTCTTTCCAGAGGTTGAAGAACGAATCAAACGGAACTCGGTTTGAAAAATTCGGGTTTCGGGGAAGTTGTCAAAATCAATTTTGACCATACCATCAACTTGTTCACATCGATACGAGCACGAAGGTATTTTTCAGCGATCAAACGGAGGTCCAGGGTAGCCACACACGCCACCACACTCTGGCGAGTGAGTCTCACTCTCACGCACGCACCACACGCGCCAGACGAAGGTTGAAGACGGCCACATCAACAACCACGTCATCGCCACGTCAGCAACTAGTCAGCGCCACATCATCAAACAATCAACATATAGTCAGTGCCACGTCAGCGCTCAGTCAGCGCCATGGAATCAGACACGTCAGCACTACGTGTCATCCACGTCAGCATAATCTGGTAAATTGTAGAAAGACCCCTATATTTTCTTAAATTTACGTTTTGGTCCCTTAACTTTTAATAAATTATAATTTGACTCCTAAACTTTCTGAAAATTATATTTTGGTCCCTAAGCTTTTCATAAATTTCAATTTGAGCCCTATACTTTCTGTAAATTCTATTTTGGTCTCTAAATTTTTCAGAAATTACTCTTTGACCCCTATAACTTCTAAAACTCTATATTTTTGTCCATGTATCGGATTTTGTCCAATAAAGTGTCATTTCCACCATTTTCGATCATTCTGGACGTAAAAATATCCTCAGAATCATCAAAATCAATCATGATCCTATACTATTTGACAAATGGAAAAGTCAGATGTTATGCAACACATTCCTACCGTCCTCACAGGTTCAAACTACCTTTTTTAGGTTCAGGGAATGCGTAGTTTTCTCAAGGGTTGAAAACTATGGCGCTATATTACTGGAGATGTCAAGTCCCTCACTCAGCTCATTGATGAAATTGAAGGACAGCTCGCTGATCGTCTCGAGGATTGGGACAGTAAGAATCACCAAATTCTGACATGGTTCCAGAATACTTCGGTTCCAGCCATTCATCATCAATTTGGCCGCTATGAAACTGTCAAAGAAGTTTGGGATCTACTTGTATTAAGGTACACCTCTTTTGATCTCTCTAGTCAGTATCAATTGTGGGAAAAGTTACATATTTTGAAACAAGAGAAAGGTCAGTCTATTACTGATTTTCTTGCACAAATGAAGCATATTTGGGACCAACTTGCTCTGTCAGAACCATCTATGAGTTGCATCATTGATGCAACTAATTATACGGCACATCGTGACCGTATGTGGCTAATTCAATTCCTTATGGCCCTTACTGATGACTTTGAATCTTGTCGAGCTTCATTGTTACATCAATCTCCCTTGCCTATATTGGAAGTTGTTGTCTCCCGGTTATTGTCTGATGAAACTCGTCTCGGCTTACTTAAGCCATCTCACGATGATGCTGTGTTTGTCGCCGCAGGTAAATATTTCTCAAAATGTGGAAGCAAACTTGGTCATACCTACAACAAATCTTGTCATACTCTGATTGAATGTAGTCTTACTGAATGTCACAAATGCAAGAAAATAGGCCATATTGCCTCTCACTGTCCCACTATGGTGGAATGTCACTACTGCAAGCTGTCTGGCCATTCCATTGAGCAGTGCCCCACTCATCCCCCAAGACCTAGTCAGCCCTCCGAGATAGCAATTCCAATTGCTGCTGCTACCTCTAAGGTCACTGTCTCTCCTACATCCACTAGTAACTTAGAAACACTCCTTAGACAAATACTCTCCACCCATCCCAGTACTTTTACTGCTTATCTGTCAATTCAGGCAATTCTCCTTGGTATTTTGACTCTGGTTGTTGTAATCATATGACTTCTCAATCCTCATTATTTTCTTCCACCTCTCCCACCACAAGTATTTCTCCAATTTTCACTGCAGATGACTCACAAATGCTTGTAAGTCAGTCTTGCCACATATCAACATCTACACTCACGTTACCGAATACATTTCTTATTCAAAAACTTACATTCAACCTTATTTCTGTTGGTCAACTATGTGAACTTGGATTAGAATTGATATTCTCCACTAATGGTTGTCGTGTGCAGGATCTGCAGATGGGACAGATTCTTGGGACAGGCTGTAGAATTGGACGTCTGTTTGACTCACCTCTCTGCATATTCCTTCAAATCGTTTTTCCTAGAAATGTGTTGTATCTACTCCACCTTATCTTCACTTGTGACATATGTGTCTTGGTCATGCCTCGATAAATAAACTTTTTCCTTTAGTTTCTAATGGTTCATTAGGTTCTGTTAAAGATCAGTCTTTCCATTGTGTCTCTTGTCAACTTGGAAAACAACCAGCTTTATCTTTCAACATAATAAACATAATTCTATTGCCCCATTTGATTTGGTTCACTCTGATGTATGAGGACCTTTACCTACAGCCACTATAGGAGGATCTAAATATTTTGTCTTGTTTATTGATGACTATTCTCGATTTATATGGACATTTCTTATGAAACACCGTTCTAAACTACCTCAAATTATATTGACTTTGCAAACATAATCAAAACAAAGTTTTCCAAGACTATCAAAATTTTGAGGACCGACAATGCCAAAAAATATCTTGACTCTAAGATTCGACAATTTTTAAAAGCCCAATGAACCATTTCACAACGATCATGCCCATATACCTCTCAAAAAAATGGACGAGTCGAACGAAAACATCACCATATTTTTATATTCCACTCGATTTATGCTCATTTCATCCTCTTGTCCTGAACGCTTTTGGGGTGAAGCTGCCATTACAGCTGTTTATGTTATTAATCGTGTTCATTCTTCAGTCACCAAATATAATTTGTCTCCTTATGAGTGCTTTATGGTGTTTCCCCTCCTTATGATCTTCTCAAGGTTTTTGGGAGTATTTGTTTTGTTCTTCTTCCTCCCACAGAACATCACAAGTTAGAACCTCGTGCCAAACTTTGTTGTTTCTTAGGAAATGGTATTCAACACAAAAGGTATCGTTGTTGGGATCCTGTGTCAAAGAAACTTTGCATCTCTCATCATGTTATTTTCTGGGAACACGTTATGTTCTCATCTCTTTCTAAGTTCACAATACCACCTTCAGATCCACCTCCAATTTTCACTAATCCATCTATCGAGTTGTTTCCACCTGATACAGGTACGCATGGTGAGCATACAGATGTCCAACCTCCATCACCGCATGTTCCTGATGATGCCCCTTCTGTAGATATTGCACCAGAGACCATTGGTGACTCATCTCCACCCTATCCTACCCGAGTAAGAAATTCTCCCATTTACCTTCGAAATTATCATTGTTTCTCTACTCTTGTTCCTTTGCATGAACCTCAGTCTTATAGGGAGGCTTCTTCTAATCCATATTGGCAGCAAGCTATACAAGATGAATTACAGGCATTGACAAAGACTGGTACTTGAGACTTGGTTGATCTTCATCCTGGCAAAAATCCAGTGGGTTACAAATGAGTTTACAAAATCAAAACACATTCAGATGGATCTATTGAGCGTTATAAAACACGTCTTGTTGCTAAAGGATTCGCTCAAGAGTATGAGATTTATTATGATGAGATTTTTGCTCATGTTGCTCGCATTACCTCAGTTCGCAGTTTACTTGCTATTGCTGCTGCCCGACAATGGAGTCTGTTTTAGATGGATGTCAAGAATATTTTTCTTAATAGTGATCTCACTGAAGAAGTTTATATGAAGCCTCCTCCTAGTCTTGATCATCCACCAAATACAGTATGTCACCTGAGACGTGCCCTATATGGTTTGAAGCAAGCTCCTCATGCATGGTTTGCCAAATTCTACATGATTGAGCTTTATTTCTTCGAAAATCCGAAAAGAGTATTGTGATATTACTTCTTTATATTGATGATATGATTATTACTGGAGATGATATTTCAAGCATTGCAGATCTCAAGTAGGCTCTTAGTCAACAATTTGAAATGAAAGATCTTGGTTCTCTGAGTTATTTTTTAGGCCTTGAGGTTATTTGTTCTGATGATGGTTATCATCCATCGCAAGCCAAGTATGCCTATGATCTTCTTTCTCGAGTTGGCCTTACAGACAGCAAGACAGTTCCAACTCCAATTGATTATAATATTCGTCTTACACATATAGATAAAAATAACACTCCTCTTGATGATCCTACTCTCTACAGATAATTAGTTGAAAGCCTCATTTATCTTACCGTTACTCGACTAGACATTTATTATGCAGTTCACATTGTTAGTCAGTTCATGACCGCTCCTCGTTCTACTCATTATGTTGTAGTGCTTCGGATTCTTCGTTATGTTAAAAGAACTCTCTTTACTGGTCTCTATTTTTCTGTTACTTTATCATTGGTTCTTCGAGCCTATTCTGATTCTGATTGGGCAGGAGACCCTACTGATCATCGATCAACTACGAGTTACTGCATTTTTTTTGGTGACTCACTTAATTTTTTGGCGCAGTAAGAAACATACATTGGTTGCCCGCTCGAGTACTGAGGCTAAATATAGAGTTGTTGCTGCTACTACAGTTGAACTTCTATTGTTACGTTGGCTCCTAGAAGATATGTGAGTCTCTCAACCATTATCTCTCACTCTTTACTGCGACAACAAAAGTGCTAATGAAATATCACATAATGATGTTTTTCATGAGCACACCAAACACATTGAGATCGATTGTTATTTCATTCGCCAACATGTTGCTCATGGCGCTATTTCCTTGAAGTATCTCTAATTCACTGATCAACTAGCTGATGTCTTCACCAAATCCTTTCTTCCAGGACGTTACACTACACTTGTTTCCAAACTCAATTTGGTTTCATCTAAACCGCATTGAGTTTGAGGGGGGATGTTAGTTGTGTAGTTGATAATTGTGTAGTGTGTAGTTGTTAGTTGTGTAGTGTTTAATTGGTAGTGGTGTTGTTGTATATTTAATATGGTAGTTGTGTATTTATTATGGTAGTTGTGTGCCTATATAAAGGCCTCTCATTGTAATTCTAAAATCAAGCAAATGTTAATACATATTTTCTTCACAAATTCTCACAATCCAGGACAATACCAGCAGAAGACGGTATCATGAATGAGCATGTGCATGCATTACTCATATCTTGCCCAACTGTGATAATTTCTGAAAAACATGCATAAACATGAAAAAAACACTCCATAAGTGGACCCTTGACATCATGTTCCTAATGACTACGACTCGTGTCTATCATCTCTGAAGCTTGTCCTCTACATATATGAAATCCTGCAACACAAAAAAACTGAGTAGTGGAGGTAAGTCTTATAAATGACCTAGTTAGTGAGTGAATAGAATATAAAATAACATGATTAGTAAATCAGGACACATAAATTTAAATTGTGAACATAAATTGTAAGTCATAAACACAAGCTGTAAACTCAGACTGTAAATCATGAACATAAACTGTAATTTTAGACTATAAACTGGAAATATAATATGTAACATGTACTGTAAACTGGTAAGCATAAACTGTAAACATGGACTGCAAGCTGGAAAATGTAAATTGAAACGTGGACTGTAAATTGATAAACGTAAACTGTAACATAGACTGTAAGTTGAAAAATATAAATCGATATATGGACTGAAAATTGAAAACATAAACAGTATATGGATTATAAAATAAAAACATAAACTGTAACTGAATTGTAAGCTGAAAAACGTAAACTGAAAACAGATACTTTATACAATTGTCATGAAGACAATACAAGTATCATAATTTGTGGACGTAAAACCCATTTTACTGGTGTAGGAGCGAAGTAGGGTTACCGCTATGCCTATGATGTCAGCGGCCATGATACTATTGGACTCATAGCTTGTAAAGAGTACGGATAGCTCATGGGGACTACCCAGAGAATAAAGGATTCGTCACCCAATATGAGAATCTGGGAATGATTTAAGGCCGTACTATACCCTTCACATAGTACGAACTTAAATCCATTTAGGTTCGTAATAGTCTCTTACTGATACCGGTATAATATTCAAGTTTAAAGAAGGTATTACCATATCTTATAATGCAATATCACACAATGAAAGTTTTAAAAAAACACAATTGCGCACATATTAATAATAAGGCAGTAAGAAGGTAAAATTGATAAAGAAAGATAAATGCCCCAAAGTAGTAAAATGTCAAGAAAATAAAATAAACATTACATAGAACGAAAGACATATCTCTTCGGCCTGGCTTCATAGAAGCCTGACCGGATATTCTTATTGGTCATTAATGTTTGATCGGACATATTGCATATCTGGCCGGATTTTCTTTGTAAGCAGAAGAGATAAACCGTTCAGAGTTTATAATAAACTGTTCATAGTTTATACATAAATAATAATAAATACACAGTAATAACAAGATAACAGTAATAAAATAAACTAAAAATTAGAATATCAATTAATAAGACAATGAATAAGCAAGGTACAATGCATGTCCTGTCGACCTGGCTTCCGGGAAGCCTGGTCGGATATTGTCTCATATAATAGATGTTTGGCCAGACATTTTTCGAATAATAAGCGCAAAAACATGCATCGTTAAAATAACATGCTGGAAACAACATTGAAATAATAAAAATGATATTTATAAATTCGGCATATCGTATAATTACTTCCCAATGGTACGTGGAGTTTTATCCCGGTATAGACCATACGACCGTGCATTCGGAATTAGCTATGAAATTTATGTCTGGGTTTCCATTCTATATACCAAAGGAGAATAACCATATGCGGCCTGATATATTTCCCTAGGGATGTTCGGCCGAACATATTAAGGGTTTGGCCGGATATCTTTCATGGATCAGAAAGGGAAAAAAAAGAAGCATGCACATTAATAATAAACTGAACATAACAGGACAATAATAAAAACAAATGTACATGAACATAACAGTAAAGCAATGAAATAGTATAAACTAAAGAAAATATGAATGTGGCCGGAAATTTGTATCACTTGATCAAATGTTTTTAGGACTTCTGAATATCCGGCTAGACATATATCGAGTCTGGTCGGATATATTGTATCAAATAGTGATGTAAAATAGGCAGAAATAAAGGTCAAGGTGTCCTCAGGTCGTACATTTAGATGTGGTTGGCTCGGAAAACACATTTGAAAACTTTGGTAGTTACCGTATTACTAACCGGAAGAAGAAACTTCATAGACTTCATGGGATTCACTTATTGTTTTTCTTTCTTGCTCTGATGTCATCTTAGCAGCACCAGATTCAGTCCATAACACAATTGATCTAATCCATATACTAGTTAGGCCAATTACAAGGCACAATGCTCATAAAATCAAAGACGACATGTCAGGCCTAAACCAACATCATATGGCTGAGTTGAACAAGCATATTAGAGGTCAAGTAGACTTCAAGTAAGAGGGTTTAAGAGTCATACAATTGACTTAAGTCATAGAGGAGCCCCATGGATTAGTTTTAAGACAATGAAGTATGTAGCCTACGCGCAACTCACAAATCATTTATTTAAGCTTAGTTTCATCATACTATTATTTATTTATTTACATATATGGACCAAAACATGGTGGCACGTTTTCATTCCAGGGTTAGTTGTGTTAGTTAATTTTGATTTATTTGTTGCTTCTTAATGGGCTTAAATTAGCTAAGCCACATGCTTTTGAGAGAGGGCTAGAAATTAGGAGTTATGTTGTTATGGGCGTGAGTGGAGCAGTCATTGGTAGTTTAGGGTTAGTTTAGACTTTTTGTATTATTAGGGTTTGACTCATGTTATTATAAAATATTTTTTATGAATAAATGATATAACTTTATTTTAAGAGAAAAAGCAACTTTGTGACTTACGTTAAGTGAGTTAAAATTATTGTTCCAAAGTTTAGTGATTGAAGAAGACTCATAAAATGGTTGGCATCCTTTGTGGCGTCCTTTTGACAGGAAAGATTCATCTGAGGTAATCTCCAAGTGTTTTCAAGGATAAGTTTTTTGAGGGTCTAAGGTTCTTGGAATGGGTTTTTTCTTCATCATATCAAGGTTCGTATCAATTGGTTATCAGAGCCATATTTCAAGGTGTGACTTTTATCTCTTTTATTTCCCACTTTTGTTTTGTTTTTATTTTCTTCGATCTATCAGTTTGTTCCTTGTCTTATTCTCATTAATGTTTGTGCGTCATTGAAAGACTTCTAATTATGCCTAAAAAGTAAAAAAAAACAATAAAAGAAAAAAAAATATAAAATCTCTTTCATATTAATTCCTTTGTTTTGTGTGTCTTCGTCAAATGGCATAAGGTTGTCTGTAAAGTTAATGTGTTAGTAAAAAAAATTGATTTTGATTACTTGTGCAAGCGTTTAAAAACAATTGCACTAGCCCTTTCGCTTAGACCTGCCCACTGGTTCGGTTTAGTTCTGAATCAGAATTGAACTGTCTGGTTTCCAGTTCTCGGTTCCATGCTTATGGAACCGGAAATCGAAAACGAACCAGAACCAGACCGGACCGGACGGTTCGGGTTCAGTTCCGAGATTTTTTAATTAATTTAAAATTGTAATTTTAATGAAATTATTAATTTCAATTTGTATTACATTATATTAAAACTTAAATTAAAAATAAAATAAAAGAGTTTAAACTTAATTTTTAAAAAACTTAAGTTGCATATGTATCCTCTTGGGGTGAGAGGAATCAAAGCTCACATATTTCAATTATATTTCTTTAGATATTTTCCCATTATAATTATTTACTCATCATCATTATATGTGCTCATTGTTGATCCTTCAGCTCCCGTTCCACTTGCACTTGCAGATGTATTGTCATACAAGTCTTCAAAGTCATCGAGTGTATCTTCTTGTTGCCTCAAATCAGCTCGAGTCCAATCATCCACACATGTTGTTACTTCTAAAATGCTTGGATGTAATGAAGATTGTCTCGCTTCCAAAATATTACCTCCTAAGTTGAAGGTTTGTTCAACCACAACGGTGGAAACAGGTGCTGCCAGCACCTTCTAAGCAATAATTGACAAAAGAATATAGACATTTTGATGTCAATTCCACCAGTCAAGTACTTGAAAATTTTTACATACTAAACTTTCAGGAGGAAACTTGAAATTGGTATATAAATAATTATCTAATTTTGTGTTGTTAGTTGTGATTTCCCTCTATTTTTTATTTCGTTGTAGTAACCAACGATCACCTGATCAACATGATTTTCAACTCGGGCATGTGGGTTTTCATTTCGGTTCTCGGCCATTTTGACTGATGATGAAGGTGATAAAGACTCTCTATTTAATCTACCACTAGATGATCGAGACCAATGTTTCATGCAACCTAAATACAGACTATATGCTAAAATTTAAAAATGCAATACTTAATAATAATAATAATAATAATAATATAATAATAATAATAATAACAACAACAACAACAAGTGGGACAAAAAAATAAAAAGAAAATGATAATGATAAAAGAAAAGAAAAACAAGGAAAGAAAATATAAATGTAATGATTAGATCTAATAAAATACAGAAAATACAAACAAAAGAAATACAAAAGAAAAAAGAAAAAGAAAAAGAGAATAAAAGGAGAAAAAATATATATATATATATTATAAAGCACAATGGTGTAGGAGGAAAGAGAAGGCAACCAATGGTTATGATTAAGAGAGATAATGTATCCAAAGGCTATCTTTATGTGGCTTAATTGGCGGCTCAAATCATTTCATTATAATCTAATGGCTGATAAAGAATCATTCCATTATAGAATCTCTATAAAAATGGAAAATGAAAACTACCAAATAAATTAAAGAATAAAATCATTTATTAAAGGAAAATGAAAACTACCAAATAAATTAAAGAATAAAATCATTTAATTAAAAAATAAAATTATTTCATTATAAACAAATTAAATAACAAAATTTCAGTCTCTGTAAATTTTGTAACACCGTTCCGTAGGCACGGGCACATATCCACTTGTATATATATATATATATATATATATATATATATATATACAATGATGTTAAATTATTATTCTATCTACTAAATTATACTCCCCAGCAACGGTGCCAAAAACTTGACACGCTAAAAAAATGATTCTTTACTCCCAAGTATAAGAGTGTCGAAGTAATAAAATAACCCGATAAGACCGGATTTGATCCACATGGAATAGATTTAATATGATAAAATAATAATTTGAGTGAAAAAATATTAAATTATTTGGGTGATTGAAAATTTTAAGTTAAACTGCAATAATAAAATAAAATGTTGGGGCTAGGGGATCCACTTTTAATATTTCAAATTTTGAAATCTCATTTGTTATAATATAAAAATTATTATTATTACCCAATTAATTTATTTTAGGAATTAATTATGCCAAAACAAATAAAACAAGACATATAGGCGGTGATAACTTTGTTTATAACAAGTCCAGTTAGGTACTCAATTATGCTAAATAAATCAAACCAACCATATAGGCGGTAACAAAGTTCATAATAATTAATCCAGAATTAAATTAAATATTAATCATTAGATTATAATTTATATATTATAATCTAAGTGAGATCAATCTGAATTTTCATATTAAAAATTTCACCCTTTACCCCAGCAAAAAGAAATTAACTACTAATAATCCAAAATAAAGATACACACAATTTTATTACTGAAAGAAAAATAAATTACAAAAAAGCTTTAAAAAATAAAACACATAAGAGTTAGAAATCCATAAATTTTCAGAGAAAACTATGGAATCCAAACTGATTTCTTAAGGTGATGAGCACCTCTATTTATAGTAAAGGGCTCAGCACCCTCCCATGCAATTTGCAAATTGCAAAATTGGTGGGAATTGACAATTGTAACGCCCCGAAATTAATTTAACCATATTTTAATTTAATAATTTTTGGTGTGTTGGAAATTTAAGACTAAATTATTAGTTTACAAAAGTTTGGATTTAAAATGAGGTTAGAGGCAAGTTGAGGGAGACAATTGACAATTGACAATTGGCAGCTAGTATATAAAAAAAATTTGCATTCACCCTTAACACTTTCTAGCCATCATCGAGAGAGGGAGAGAGAGCTACAGGTGAGAGAAAAAAAAGAAAGTGATAAGTGCGGTTTATACCCACTTATTCATGCATTCTTAGCTTACGATGTTGTTACGTTTCGTGTCATTTAATGTCTTTTATAGTTTCGTTTATGTTTTAATTATATGAAGCATTGGAACATGGATCTTGGAGCAATTTAACTTATTTTGGGACCCTACAGACACATCGAAAGCACGCGGAAAGAGCTGGAAATGCAGAAATCGGCAAGCCAGAATTTGTGCCTGGCGCCGCAGCGCCCTAAAGTGGCGTTGTGGCGCCCCTTCAGCATCTCATACACAAATACTGAGAGTTTGGCCCGCGGCACCACTTTCTGGTGCCGCGGCGCTGCGTAGACTCCCAGAAACATCAATTTTTAGGGTTTTACATGCACAAGGATTCCAAGACTTTCTTATAAATACATAAGCTTGTCCAAAACCTTGAGGAGGTGGCTAATACAGAACACAAAGACAAAAAACACATATTTTAGAGAGATCCAAGGAGGAAGATTGAAGAGCGACAAGAGGAGAGGAAGGCGGTGACGTCCGAAGACGAAATGATTCAATTCAGGTTTAATCTTCTAGTTTTTATCTTTAAACTCTAATGATTTCCATTATGTTCATGACATTACTTCCATTGTTTTATTATTTGGTCATGAACTAACTCCATAATTCTAGAGAATGATGTAGCCAATGTTTGAACCTATATATTGATTGCCAGTTTATTTTTATGAAGTTATAATTTAGTTTATTTATATTTTTTGTGTTAAATGCTTCTTGTTTGTTGGCCACAAATTGAGATGATGAATTTTTAGAATCTATCACTCGAGAGAAAAGGATTTTGAATAGGATCTAGAGAATATAACTTAGGAGTTTTATAGAGTTCGGGAGAATCTATAGTTCCTTTGAAGTCGTTAACACATAATCACAAAACGTAATTAATAATCTAGATTTTTATAGGGATATCGAAGTCGATAATTAATAATCTTTTCATTGTTGCTCGAGAGAGGGAGTGGAAAACTTTAGGATTCTTGACTTATAAACAATACAATAGAATAAGGATTGATTGGTATAACAAATACATAGGGGATAGCTAGGTGAAATCAGACTCTAGAATCTCTCTCGTATTGGTTTCTCCTACTTAAATATTTTCATATCTTATTTATTTAGTTCAATCTTAATTAATTATTTTCTAAATAAAGTTAGGTTTATTAATTATAGTACTTAGTGTGACTTGAACACAATCTATGTGGGTTCGACACTCTTCACTCATCTTTACTAAAACTTGACATTGTACATTTGCGATACGATATAAAATATCAAAATAAGTTTTTGGCGCCTGTAGGCACTGCATTTTTGCATATAAGTCCCGATGATGAGTCTCATACGAGGCACTACTCTTTATGTTGCGGAAGTCGCGGGAAACAAATGTCGGAAGGGGAAATTCAGAATAAGTATGTCATTGGATTCAATTCACATGTTCACTGCTTTCGTTCGTGCTGCGTTCGTGAACACGTTCGAACGTCAAGAAGATTGCGGACGTTCGTGTAGCGTTCGAATCGGCGTTCGAACAGTGTCGGTACTTCTGGTTTTGTTGCTAGCCTCACACCCAAGCCCAATTAGCCCACCAAACCCACCCAAAAATAATTAAAACATTTAAAACACATGTCACAAATTAAAATAATATCATTCCTAAATTAAATAAAACAAATCTAATCTAAATAATTCACATACCTAAATAAAACAAATCAAATATATCACCTTCCGAACCAAGCCCAATCATATCTAATCACTTCCCTAATTAAAAGATTTTTCCTTATCACACACTAATTAAGAATATCTCCCATAATTACACAAATCCTTTCCTATTCACACAAGGTAAACCCTAACATTTGCCTATAAAAAGAAGCTTTCACCAACCTTAGGACTCCTAGCTCATTCTCAAAAGAGACACAAATTCAACATTTGCCTTCAACTAGCACATTCACGCCTAACACCAGAAGAATTCCCCATGCAAATGCCGCATAAATCACCATGTCTAGCCCCTGAAACTGCCGTGTTTTACCCTGAAATTCCCCCCTGAAACAGCCGCAAATAGCCATTCTCTACACACACAAATCCCCCTGCACTGCACGCCCTTCACTGCCCAGACCAGCCATACACTCACTCACCCCCTAGCCTCACTCACGTAACAGCCCCTTTCACGCACAAAACTGCCACCGAAAACAGTCCTAAGATCTGCCCCTATAACTACCAAAAACTGCACTTTAAAACCCTTAATTACCGCACACTACAGCAGCCCTAATCCCCTTAGAAACCATAAAAAACAGTCCATTAATACAGCAAAAATAGTGACTAAAAAAAACAGCAGCAAAACAGTAGCAAAACAGAGGAAACGACAGCTCAAAATAGCGAAGCAGCAAACGAGAGTAGTGGACCAGTGAACCGGAGGAGTTACGGAGCATCAACCCTTCTGACGGCCGTGCAACGCACTTTTGAGAGATGACCTAAGAGGTTAGACCTGAGGGCACCCTTCTTATTTATTCTCATCTTTTTTTGTTTATTAGAATTCCCTCGCATGAGAGTCGTTTGTTGATATATGTTGTGGTCCTTGAATGAATGGAATATGTGTTCTCTTATTGGATGGAAACCCGGACGTAAATTCTGTAGCCGAATCCGAATGGACGGTATTACGGTTTGCACTCGGGATACAATGCCATGTACCACTTGAGAGATTCACACATTTCGTTTCATCCAACCTTGTATTCGAGGATGATTGGGTTGCTAGTATGTTATTTATTTTTTAAGCATGATTTAGTCGTTAGTATGCTATTACTTTCTGCATGTTACTTATTTATGCATGATGATATAGTGCGCATGGGCAAATCAAGTTGGATTAAAGGTCCTCCATTTTGAGGGATAAAAAGCCCAAGGGCTACCTTTGCCACGACGTTTTGCCGCGCCGGACGGAGTATGTTTGATTGAATGTGAGATATTTTTAATCGAGCATATGAGGTCCTATATTATTGTTGTCTTTATTTTATATGCATTGTAATATAATGCGCATGGGCTAACTAGGGTGGATTAAAGGTCCTCTATTCGAGGGAAATGCCTGAAGGCTACCTTTACCATGATGTTTTGCCGCGCTTTTTATTATGTCATTTACCTTTTGCATATCATTGCTTTATTTACGCATGCATTGCATTCTTGTGTGCATGGGCTAACTAGGGTGGATTAAAGGTCCTCTATTAGAGGGAAATGCCTAAAGGCTACCTTTTCCACGATATTTTGCCGCGCCGGACGAGGTGCACCCAATTGAATGTGAAATGTGTTCCATCGGGCACACAAGGTCTTACATTATGTATTTGTTCATCCATATATGTGTTTGTGTCATTTCAGATGCCATTTAGGCAATCTCGTTCGAACGCGTTTCCAAACGCTACTCAAACGCTTGCATTCTGTTTACCGTTCGAACGCGTTTACAAACGCTACACGAACGCGCACACACTGGACATATTCCTTCATCATGTTTTATGCATGTTTGTTCCCTAGTCATTCCCTTCCCCATCATATGCTTAGTTAGCTCCCTTCAATATTTATGCTTTTACTGTTATTGTTTGTTTATATTTTCCGCATTTATTCATGAGATTGTGTGCTCGCTTTTATCATCAATGCCTTTATAGTTGTTATTAGTTATATTATTGCAATTTATTGCTTAATACGTTCATGAATTATGTACATTGCCTTCATTTCTTTCATTTATGATTATGGGTGTGCAAACTTGCATGTTGCTTAAATTATCTGGTACGCGTTGCATGAGATTTGGTCGTACTATTGCATAAATCATTTCATTACAAGGGGCATAAGTAAGAGACAATTTCGAACCCAACGATTTGAGGTCTTCCCTTACGAGAGGTGAGTGCGGCCTTAAATCATTTTCTCGGTTCACACCGGGTGGCAAATCTATTTTTAGTTCTCCGGGTTAGTTCCCCCGTGGGCTATTCCGTACTCCCAACCGGACCGCGAGCCCGGGACAGCGTCGCCGATTTCTGTGTCCTACAGCACCGTTGCCGGGGATTGTTAATTTAATTCACACTAATATTATTACCAAGTAATCTTAGCTTTAGTTTAGATTTTTATTTTATATTTTTTAGTTTATCTTTGTTTTTTTTTAATTTGATTTTATATAAAAAAAATTTAGCAAGTCTCGACTCGCTCTTGTTTGATCCTGAAATAGAAAGAACAGCGATGAGACTAAGGAAAGAAACAAAAATTGGAAAGGAAGAAATGACGGCTGAAAACAGAGAGAACAATCCACGCCCGGTGGCAATCAGATATCACTTCAAGCCGGTCATAGATGATAATTACTCTAGGATTGCTCATCCGCCAATCAATGCTAACAACTTTGAGCTGAAACCTTCATTGATCAACATGGTGCAAAAGAATCAGTTTGGGGGTTCAGTTGTAGAGGATCCCAACATGCATTTAAGGATGTTCCTGGAGATGGCAGACACCATAAAGATGAATGACGTGACTAAAGAGGATATCATGCTACGTTTATTCTTATTCTCTTTAAAGGATAAAGTGTGGGATTGGCTTCAATCAATACAGATGGGGAGTATTATGACATGGCAGGATATGGCCACGAAATTTCTTGAGAGGTTCTTTCCACCAGCTAAATTAGCTCAACTGAGATCATAAATTAGCATATTTAAGCAGCTGGAGACTGAGAATCTGTATGAAGCATGGGAGCGCTTTAAGGATCTACTCCGCAGATGCCCACAACACGATTATAAAGACTGGGTACAGATTCAGTTGTTCTATAATAGACTGAATGGTTCGAATAGGACTGTGATTGATACAGCAGCTGGGGGAGCTCTATTCAAGAAGTTAGTTGAGGATGCCTACAATTTGTTAGAAGAAACGGCCATTAACCACATCCAATGGCCAAGTGAACACACTACGGTGACCAAGGTGGCTGGCATACATGAAGTGGATCCTCTCGTGGCACTTACAGCTCAGATTTCAACCCTATCGACTTATGTAGCAATCCTAACAAATCCACGAGTACAACCATCTATTGAATCTTCGGCGGCTGCAAATATGTTGTTATTGGAAAGAGACCCGAGCTTTGAGCAAGTTCAATAAGTGAACAATCAAAACTTCAAAAATTATAGAGGCAATCATGTGTCTAACTATTATCATCCGAATTTGTCATTTGCTATTATAGAGAATGTCTTGCAACCTCTTTATGGCTTCAAAAGTCAAATAACTGAGTAGAAACCTTCCTTAGAAGACCTCATGAGCACTGTTGTGATATTTTTATATCGTACCGCAAGTGTACGGTGTCAAGTTTTAGTATAAATATGAGTTAAGAGTGTCGAACCCACAGGGATTGCGTTAACTCGCACTAAGTACTACAATTGATAATCCTAACTTTATTTAGAAAACAAATAATAAAGATTTATAATAGATAAATAAAATATACAAATAATTAGATAGGAGGAACTAATACGATAGAGATTCTGGATCCTGATTTCACCTAGCTGTCGCCTATGTATTTGTCATGTCAATTAATCCTTGTTCAGTTATATTATTTATAAGTCAAGACTCCTAAAATATTCACTCCCTCTCTCGAGTGCCGAGTGAAAATATCATCAACTATAGACTTCGATATCTCTATAAAAATCCAATAGTTAACAACTCATTACGATTTGTGATTCTATTTTAACGACTTCAAAGGACTACAGATTCTCTCGAACTCTATAAAATCCTAGGTTATATTCTCTAGATCTATTCAAAATCCCCTCTCTCGAGTGATAGATTCTAAACATTCATCATATCAAATTGTGGCCAGCAATCAAGAAGCATTAAACTCAAAAGAATATAAATAATTAATAAAACTTCATTACAAAACTGATAAACAAAATACAAGGTTCAAGCATCAATTACAATCGTTCTCCAAAATTAAGGAGTAAATTCATGACAAAAGATCAAACAATAAATAATCAAGCCACGAATTTAATGGAAATCATTAGAGTTTTAAGAAAGAAATAAGAAGATAAAACCCGAATTGAATCTCTTCCTCTCCGGATGTCAGCACCTTAATCTCCTCTTGTCGCTCTTCAATCCTCTCCTTGGATCTCTAAAAATATATAATTTCGTGTTTTGTGCTCTGTATTAGCCTCCGTTTGAGTGTTGGATGGACTGTTATATTTATACTGGGGGTTGGGAGTCTTTGGGTAGCATTAGGATTATTAAAAACCCTAAAATTAATTTCCTGATACGTGTAGGTTTTCTTCCGGATCATTGCAGCTTTTGTAAGTGGGCGCCGCGGCGCTTAACACTCGGCAATTTGTATGAGGAGTGTGATTTGGGGAGGCGTCGTGGCGCTTATACATTTCCTTCATCAAAGGCGCCATGGCACCCATTTGTTAATGGCGTCGTGGCGCCATTCTCCCTGGAACTTGTATGGGATTTTGCCGCCCCGGCGCCATTCTTCCCTGCTCGTCCTGTGTCTTCCCAGAGGTTCCCAAAACACGTGCAATTATTCCCCGATCCATATTTTAATGCTCCTACAAATAAAACATAAAATAAATTATAAATGATAATAAATATCTCGAATTATAACAAAATAATAAGCTGAGAATGCCATAATAAGTGGGTATAAACCACACTTATCAAGCACGTTTGTTACTAAAATTTCAGAGAGGTTTGAGAAGAATGAGTCGAGGCTGAATAATATTGAGACACATATGGGCAATATCGGAGCAACAATGAAGTATTTAGAATTGAAAATTGGGCAGATTGCTTCTTCTGTGGCTAATCAGAAAGGGATATTTCCTAGTAATACTGAGGTCAACCCTAAAGAGCAGTGTCAAGCCATAACCCTCAGGAATGGAAAAGAGATCAAATACACCTCTCAAGACCAATGCAGTCAAGATAAAGAATGATAATTCATGAGGAAACAGTAATAGAAGAGGAGAACAATGCAATAGCTTCCCCATATAAGCCATCACCCATCCCGAAGACACATTTAGCATACCGTCAACGCTTTCAAAAGAAGAAGTTTGATGATCAGTTCACCAAGTTCCTAGACATTTTTAAGAAGATCCACATCAACATTCCCTTCGCATATGCTTTGGAACAAATTGCAAACTATGTGAAGTTTATGAAAGACATAATGTCCAAAAAGAGGAAGCTGGCAGATTTTGAAACAGTAGCACTCACAGAAGAGTGTAGTGCTATTATACAGAAAAAGATTCCTCTAAAACTGAAGGATCCTGGCAGCTTTACCATGCCTTGCACTATTGGGAATCGATATTTTGGAAAGGCACTATGTGATTTATGGGCAAGTATCAATCTCATGGCGTTATCCATCTACAAACAGTTGGGCATAGGTGAGGCAAAGTCAACCACAGTGACATTGCAGCTAGCAGATAGATCCCTCACCTACCTAAGAGGAATAATAGAGGATGTCTTGGTGAAGGTAGATAAGTTTTACTTTCCTACATACTTTCTTATACTTGATATGGAAGAGGATCGTGACGTCTCAATCATCATTGGGAGGCATTTCTTGACTACCGGTAGAACAATCATTGATGTGTATAAAGGTGAACTGAAAATGAGAGTTCAAGATGAAGAAGTCACTTTCAGTGTTTTCAAAGCCATGCCGAGTCCTCAAGGTGATGAAGAATGTCATAAGTTATACATTGTAGTAAAAGGAGTTGCAAACACGCAGGGTGAACCAGCAGTTAGGCAACCAATGAGCATAGTGAAGCGATGCAAAGAAGATCCTCCGCAGCCAGAACTGAATTCACTCCCAAAGCATCACAAAAATAGAAAATCTGGAGTCAATGCTCGACTAAATGTGATACTTGGGAAGCTCAAACAGTGGTCAAGTCAATTTTTCCATATGTGCAGCCCCAAATTTCAACCATCATTAGCTGCTGGAGGACCATCCATGGATAAATTTCCACAGCCCGCCAAGCTATCTTTTTCATGTCACAATAGCTGGTGGATACAAAAGAAGAAGCCACCATGACAACTTGGGTGGTTGCGTATGGCTGAAGACGTTAAACTTAGAGCTAGCGGGGAGGCAACCCTTGCATTTGCATTTGTTTATTTTTTATTTTACTTTATTTTTATTTTTTTTGTGTTATTTGTTTGTTTATTAATTTGAATGTTATTTCTGTAGGTATTAGTGCAACCCACACAACGCGCGCAATCAAATTCTGACCAGTAGGAGCCTAATCAACTCCATGCACGATAATGTTGTTTCTCACTCTTGTTTCTTTATGGTTATATTACATTGAGGAAAATGCAAGTTTTAAGTTTGGGGGTGTGTGCATGTAGTGATAGTTCCTGCTAATTAAAAAAAATTGTGTTTTTTTATCCTTGATAGTAAAGCATAAGTCTGATGATGAATTTTGTTTGCTTTATGATGAAATCATAGAAATGATAAGTTTCCACTTGATTTTTATCTGATGTCATGAGTAGGTGATATAGGTTAGACTCGTAAGTATTTAACAATAGATTTCTAGAAGTAAGAACCTAAGTAATTGACAAAGTGAATAGTTGAAGAAATTGTTTGCCGATGAATGACCGTTTACTTATATATATATCTCAATATTCTAGTGTTATGATGTATGGTATGGTTAAAAATAAAAGAAAAAAATTGATTGATTGAAAAAGAATGAAAACATAAGAAAAGAAAGAGAAAAAAGTAAAACTGGAAAAAAAAATGAAAACAAAAAAAGAAAAAGAAAAAAAATTGTACCACACTGAGCACAAAATAGGAAAATACACTTTTGAGATATCTAGGTTGGTTTGACCCATCAGATCTCAATTTTTGATACGAAATCATTGAGTTGGCATA
Source organism: Zanthoxylum bungeanum (assembly GCA_019454045.1). Classification (NCBI taxonomy): domain Eukaryota; kingdom Viridiplantae; phylum Streptophyta; class Magnoliopsida; order Sapindales; family Rutaceae; genus Zanthoxylum; species Zanthoxylum bungeanum. The sequence continues at coordinate 359,293 of SKCR01006516.1, forward strand.
CCTAGGAGTTGAGCTGTGAACAAACATTTACACACACACACACACATTGTGAGTCTGACTTAGATGATTTATTCAAGAACTTGGATTTTAGTTGCATTGATTACATTGAAGGTTCTCTGATTTCATTGATAAGAATTCTTTGAGGACAATATTATGCATAATTATCAAGACTATTTTATTTTCTTTTATTATTATATTTTGCATGATTCCATGCTTGTGAATGACGTTTGTAGGTGTCGTCGTCGTAAGCCCTCATGAGATTATAACTCGTCCATTAGGGCCGCCTAGGGGTTTAAAGGCTTGTTGCATACGCTAAATGCAATCGTGATCCCTACGAAAGTGGCCTAATTAATTTTGTAAATTTTATTTGTTTAGTTTTTATTTTGTCTTTTTCTTGGGACTAGCAAAATCTGAAGTTTGGGGGTGTTTGATAAGTGTCATTTATACCCACTTATACATACATTCTTAGCTTACTATTTGGTTAAGTTTCGTGTCATTTAATGCATTTTGTAGTTTCGTTTATGTTTTAATTGTAGGAAGAATTGGAACATGGATCTTGGAGCAATTTAACTTATTTTGGGACCCTATGGACACATCGGAAGCACGCGGGAAGAGCTAAAAATACAGAAATCGGCAAGCCAGAATTTTTGCCTAGCGCTGTGGCGTAACATCAGCATCTCATACAAAAATTCCGAGAGTTTGGCACCGCGGTGCCACTTTCTGGCGCTGCACAGACTCTTTCAGAAACATCAATTTTTAGGGTTTTACATGCACAAAGATTCCAAGACTTTCTTATAAATACATAAGCTCGTCCAAAACCCTGAGGAGGAGGCTAATACACAACACAAAGACTGAGAACACATATTTTAGAGAGATCCAAGGAGGAAGATTGAAGAGTGACAAGAGGAGAAGAAAACGGAGATGTCTGAAGACAAATGGATTCGATTCGGGTTTAAGCTTCTAGTTTTTATCTTTAAACTCTATTGATTTCCATTATGTTCATGACATTACATCCATTGTTTTATTATTTGGTCATGAACTAACTCCATAATTCTAGAGAATGATGTAGCCAATGTTTGAACCTATGTATTGATTGTCAGTTGATTTTTATGAAGTTATAATTCAGTTTATTTATATTCTTTTGTGTTTAATACTTCTTGTTTGTTGGCCACAAATTGAGATGATGAATGTTTAGAATCTATCGCTCGGGAGAGAGGGATTTTGAATAGGATCTAGAGAATATAACTTAGGAGTTTTATAGAGTTCGGGAGAATCTATAGTTCCTTTGAAGTTGTTAACACAGAATCACAAAAGGTAATGAATTGTTGATTACTAGATTTTTATAAGGATATCGAAGTCGGTAATTAATAATCTTTTCACTGTTGCTCGGGAGAGGGAGTGTAATACTTTACGACTCTTGACTTATGAACAATGCAACAAAATAATGATTGATTGGCATAACAAATACATATGGGATAGTTAGGTGAAATTAGACTCTAGAATCTCTCTTGTATTGGTTTCTCCTAATTAAATATTTTCAAATCTTATTTATTTAGTTTAATCTTAATTAATCATTTTCTAAATAAAGTTAGGTTTACTAATTATAGTACTTAATGTGAGTTGAATACAATCATTGTGGGTTCGACACTCTTCACTCATCTTTACTAAAACTTGACACTGTATACTTGCGGTACGATATAAAATATCACAATCGAAAGAAAAGGAGAAAGAGATGAAATAGAGAGTTTTGGTTCCGATCCGTCCGATCTGGAGCCAATCTCGACCGGATCTTTTGGGGAAAATATAGATGTCGATCATTTTGAAGTCGGTTTCATCTCGGGAAACATCTGATTTTCATAGATTTTTTGGTAAGGAACTTTTTAATGGTTTTTCTTGATTTTTCGTTGATATGGAACTCCGATTGACAAACCTTCTACAGCATTGGAACCGGGAGGGGTAGATGAAGATTCGACCACCGAAAAATATGGATTCTGGTCCGCACGTGGCACTCATGCATGCCTTACGCAGTGGCATGTGAGGCCCACGTGCGGCCAGGTTATGAGGTTTGTGGCTCCCACGCGCCGGACAGAATATGGACGTCGATGTCCTGAGTGTTCCTCCGTGCTTTCTCGACTATTCCGATTAGTAACAGACCTCCGAATCTTGATTTTTGTATAATTTATCGTTATATTTGGTTTATACATGTTATGTGTTTTAGATTGTAAATAGCTTTAAAGTATGATTAATTTACATGCTTAGACCATATAAATTGTTGCCTTATGGTTGGAAGTGAATGGAAGATTTAATCGGAGAATATTGTTGAGTAAGATTATATGCGAGAAGTTATTGTTAACCCTGAGATTTAGGCTAGTGATGTTGAATTGAATTATGGATGTGTATTGTTATGAATCGAATATGGATGTAAGTTTATTGATTATGGATTGTATAGTGGAAGTCCGTATTATAGACGGAACTTTATTGAAATTTTGTTAGGATTACGAGAGCATTTGAGTTACGTTCCTTGCTTATTCTTTCATTTGTTCTAGTTAGGATTATATTCATTCTCATAAAAAAAATTGTCTCTTTAGGTGATCGTGATACTGTAAGCGGGGACGGTCTTGCTGCATAGTTCATTTCTCTGTAGTCAGCTCGCCAGGTGCGTGGATAAGCTTGTAACATTGGTGTTTTCCAAAGTATATAGTATGTATGTTTTCTTAAATGAATTTTCATGGTAATGCATTAAATGATTTAGTTTTTAGAAAGTTTATATTTTACTATAAAAGTATGGATCGAATGTTGATTATGTTGAAATCATGAGTTTGTGATATATGAGAAATTTGCATGATTTGAGATATACGAGCATGTGTTTTAGAAACAATTTTTATGCTAGGATGCACTCCGTGTACTTATACGTGCCAGATCATTTGCTGTGAGATGAGGTCTCATGTTGCCAGTTTTGCTCCGGATGCCATTTTTTTCATGGGGATGCTCCATGTTGCCAGCTTTGTTGTTTTGTCACGAGTGTGCATATAGATGAATGAATAGATTTATTTTACAGAGTATTCTTGTGCAGAATGAGATTTATGAGAAATGAGATTTATGATTTTAAGTAAATGTTTGATATATCGGTTTACAACTTTATGTATTTATTTATATTATGAAAGACTTATTCGATCCGCCTTGTTACTTATTCATCCACGGCACTAAGTTGTGATCCTGCAGAAGCTCACGGAAATATTTTAGCAACTCAACGACATCATTCATCTCCTCCAGTGTATCAGGTTTATCCTACACCTCCCCCGGGTTTTTATCCTCCACCAGCAGGTGTTCCTCCTAATATTCCTCCTGGTGCTTACACTTATCTGTATTTCTACCCTCCAGCATGGGGTCATGGTCCAGCTCAGGTAGGTAGCTCCTATAATGAATAAGGATAATATTGCAAAACGAATAAAAGAAAATGAAGCTGTTGAATTTGATGGGAAGAATGATCCTTTAGTAGCTGAAAATTTCTTAGACAGAGTTGAGAAAGCTTTTGAGTGGAAGAGTATAAGAGGTAAATTCTCAGAGACTAATCCATCGACTTAAGAGAAGTTTAAGAATAAATTCATGGGCAATTACATGAATTCTGCTTTTATGGATGAGAAGATGAGGGAATTCTACAGATTGACTCAGGTTAACCGCACCGTAGATCAGTATGACACCCTCTTCCATGACTTAGTGCAGTTTGTTCCACATCTAAAGGACCATGAATAAGGTAAGATGGATCATTTTCTTAACGGTCTGAATGCAGAATTGAGATCTAGGATCAAATTATTTCCTATGAACAGTTTGACAGAGATGGCCGATTATGCTAGAAAAGCAGAGTTTGCAGAAAGAGAATGGCAAGTGGGGCTAGATTATCATATGAGGAAGAGAAATAGAGAACATCAATCCTTAGGGGAAGGCAGTCAGAGTAAGAAGTGGAGTGACTCAAGACCCAATGGTAGTTATCAGATGAGTTCTGGCCAGCCACAGAAATAAAGTAGATCTACAGTTAGTCAAAGTTTAGTGAGAGCACCACCTAGTGGGATTCCTAGTGGTCAGCAAAGCCAAGCTCGAGATATGAGATTTCCACCAAGTGCTACTTATGGAAAGAATCATTATAGAGAGTGCAGATTGGGTATAAAAGGTTGCTTTTTATGCAGAGAAGTGGGCCACATTAAGAGAGATTGCCCTAATGCTAATGATAATAGTGGACAGAATCAGAGGACAGCTACCCTTCTAGCTCAGAATTCCAGAGGCACTTATAGTCAGAGTGGGGTTCCATTTCAGACTTCTAGATCTCAAACAGGTGCATGTGCACAGAGTAGAGCTGATCTAAGTGGTTAGACTAGCAGACCTATAGGCTAAGCTAGGGTATTTGCTATGACACAACAGGAAGCTTCAGCAGCGCCAGAGGTTATCACTGGTATGATGTTTATCTTTGTCAAAAATCCCAAATACTTATTGATCCTGGTGCTACACATTCTTTTGTTTTGAAATCATTTTCTTTGCATTCCGATAGGGAATGAAGTTGTTGCTACTCATATCAGATATTCCATTATAGCAAAACAAGTTTATAAAGGATGTGTAATCCATGTTGGTGAGCATGAGTTGTTAGTAGATTTGATTTGCATGGAGATACGTGATTTCGATGTCATTTTGGGTATGAATTGGTTATCCTATCATCGAGCTATAGTAGATTGTCATGAAAAAGTTGTGGAGTTTGAATGTCCAGATAGGAAAAAAATTTATTTTAGAGGGGAGAGACGACTTGTTCCCTCGTATGTGATCTCTATAATACGAGCCAGTAAGATATTGAAGAAAGGTTGTGATGCCTATTTAGCTCACGTGGTAGATACTAGTATGGGTACATTAGAATTACATGGGATTTCTTGTGAGAGAATTTACTGATGTATTTCTAGATGAACTATCTGGTTTACCACCGGACAGAGAGGTTGAATTCAGCATCGACGCAATTCCTATTACAACTCTTATATCTCTTGCTCCTTGCAGGATGGCTCCTATAGAGTTGAAGACGTTGAAGGTAAAATTACAAGAAATGCTAGATAGAGTCTTCATAAAGCCTAGTTTTTCACCATATGGTGCACCAGTGTTGTTTGTGAAGAAGAAAGATGGTTCTATAAGATTGTGTATCGATTATCGACAGTTGAATCGTGTTACCATTCATAACAAGTATCATTTGCCTTGGATTGATGATCTTTTTGATCAATTACGGGGAGCCAAAGTATTTTCCAAGATAGACTTGAGATCCGGGTACCATCAGCTAAAAGTGAGAGAAGCGGATATACCTAAGACGGCTTTTAGAACCCGTTATGGACATTATGAGTTCTTAGTAATTCCATTCGGGTAAACTAATGCACCAGCTGCTTCATGGACTTGATGAATCGGGTATTCAGACATTATTTGGACAAGTTCGTCATTGTATTTATTGACGATATCTTGGTGTATTCTAGTAGAGAATATGAGCACAAAGAACATCTAAGAATGGTTTTGCCGACCTTGAGGGAGAAGCGGTTATATGCCAAGTTTAGCAAGTGTGAATTTTGGCGTGAAAAAATTATATTCTTGGGCCATTTCATTTCAGCATATGGTATTTCAGTAGATCCCAATAAGATAGAAGCAGTGGTTAATTAGGAACTTCCTACCAATACAATCGAGATACGGAGTTTCTTGGGATTAGCAGGCTATTACCAACATTTTATCCAGTGATTTTCCATCATTGCAGAATCGTTGACGAAACTTTTGAAGAAGAATGCAAAATTTTAGTGGACTGTGGAGTGTCAGCAAAGCTTTGATAAGCTTAAGGAGTGTTTGAAAACTGCTCCAATTCTTACCCTCCCTTCACGCAGTGGTGGATATGTGGTGTACAGTTATGCCTCGAGAAAAGGTTTGGGTTGTGTATTGATGCAGCATGGGAATGTGATATCTTATGCTTCTCGACATCTTAAGCCCCATGAATTGAATTATCTTACTCATGACTTGGAGTTAGCTGTGGTAGTGTTTGCACTAAAGATTTGGAGACATTACTTATATGGAGAAAATTGTCAAATCTTCACGGATCACAAGAGTCTCAAGTATCTACTCATGCAGAAGGAGTTGAATATGAGACAGAGATGATGGATCGAGTTATTGAAAGATTATGATTGTACTATCGACTATCACTCGGGGAAGGCTAATGTAGTAGCGGATGCTCTTAGTAGGAAGTCCTCGGGTACTTTAGCTCACATGGAAGTTCTACAGTTGCCATTGCCAGAGGAACTCAAATCTTTGAGAATTGACTTATCGGTCGATGATTCAGGATCTCTATTAGCAACTCTTAATTCAGGCCTATATTAGTGGAGAGAGTCAGAGAAGCTCAGACTCGGGATGCTCGTTTGATGAGAATCATCGAACAAGTGAAAAAGGTAGAAAGTTCAGATTTCTCGCTTAGAGATAATGGTACATTGATGTACGGAGATAGATTATGTGTACCTAAAATTGAGAGCTTGAAGAGAGAGATCATGGAAGAAGCCCGTTTTTATACTTATTCTATGTATCTAGGCAGCACTAAGATGTATAAAACTCTTAAAAAGAATTATTGGTGGAAAGACATGAAGAATGAGATAGCAAAATTTGTATCAAAGTACTTAGTGTGTCAGCAGGTTAAAGCAGAGCACCAGCATCATGTGGGTACATTGCAATCGCTTCCTATTCCCGAGTGGAAATGGGAACACATCACTATAGACTTTGTGTCAGGATTGCCTCGTACGAAGAAAGAACATGATTCAGTATGGGTTATTGTTGACAGATTGACTAAATCAGCTCATTTTCTACCTACTAGAGTAGATTACTCTCTGAACAAGTAGTAAAGCTTTATGTTGATGAGATAGTGAGACTTCATGGAGCTCCAGTGTCAATCATATTAGACAGAGATCCGAGATTTACCTCCAGATTCTGGCCAAGTCTACAAGAGGCTCTAAGCACTAAGGTGAAGTTTAGTACTTCTTTTCATCCTCAGACAGATGGACAGTCAGAGATAACATTCAGACTTTAGAAGATATGTTGAGAGCTTATATTATGGAATTCAGAGGTAGTTGGCATCAGCATCTATCATTGATGGAGTTTGCCTACAATAAAAATTACCATGCTAGTTTGGGCATAGCACCTTATGAGGCATTATATGGGAGGAAATGCAGGACTCTTGTATATTGGGATGAAGCAGGTGAGAGGAAACTCTTAGGTCCGAAGATTGTTCATATTACTGTTGATAAGGTAGAAGTGATCAGATCAAAGTTGAAGATAGCTCAAGATAGACAGAAGAGCTACGCAGATCTGAAAAGGAAGGACATTGAGTACTAGGTGGGTGATAAAGTATTTTTGAAGGTTTCACCTTGGAAAAGTGTCATGATATTTGGCAATAAAGGGAAGTTGAGTCCTCGGTTTATTGGGCCATATGAAAATGTGGTGGAGCGAATTGGATCAGTTGTTTACAAATTGGCATTACCACCAGAGTTGTCAAAGATTCACATATTTTCCACGTGTCCATGTTGAGGAAGTATAGATCGGATCCTTCTCACGTTTTGCAGGAACAACCAGTTGAGTTGAGAGAAAATTTGACATATGCAGAAGAACCAGTGGGAATTCTGGCTATAGAGTTGAGACAGCTGAGAAATATGACGATTCCATTGGTGAAAGTCCTATGGGGTAAACAATCGAAAGCAGAAGCTACTTGGGAGCGTGAGGAAGACATGCCGAATAAATATCCTCACTTGTTTCCACCCTCAGGTATGTGAATTTCAATGATGAAATTTCTTTTAAGGGGGAGAGAGTTGTAACACCTCGAAATTATTTTAACCATATTTTAATTTAATAATTTTTGGTGTGTTGGAAATTTAGGACTAAATTGTTCGTTTATAAAAGTTTGAATTTAAAATGAGATTAGTGGCAATTTAAGGGAGACAATTGATAATTGCCAGCTAGTATATAAAAGAAAAAATTGCATTCACCCACCATCGAGAGAGGGAGAGAGAACAACAGGCATGGGAAAAAAAGAAAGAAAAAGAGGAAGAGAGGAAATACAGAGTTATTGTTCTGATCCGTCCGATCCGGAGCCAATCTCGACCAAATCTTTTGGGGAAAACATAGATCTCGACAAGTGGATCATTTTGAAGGTGGTTTCATCTCGGGAAACATCCGATTTTAGTAGATTTTTTGGTAAGGAACTTCTTAATGGTTTTTCTTGATTTTCCGTTGATACGAAACTCCGATTGACAAACCTTCAGCAGCATTAGAACCGAGAGGGGGAGATGAAGATTCGACCACTGGAAAATCTAGATTCCGGACAGCATGTGGAGCTCAAGCGTTCTTTATGCAATGGCGTGTTAGGCCCATGCACGGCCAATAAATGAGGCGCGTGGCTCCCACGCGTTAGACAAAATGTGGCCGCCGACATCCCAAGTCTTCCTCCGTGCTTTCCCGACCATTTCGAGTAGTAACAGGCCTCTGAATCTTGATTTTCATATACTTTATCGTTATATTCGGTATATGCATGTTATGTGTTTCGAAATGTAAATAGATTTAAAGTATGATTAATTTACATGCTTAGACCATATAAATGGTTGCCTTGTGCTTGGAAGTGAATGGAAGATTTAATCGGAGAATATGGTCGAGTAAGATTATGTACGTGAAGCTATTGTTACCCCGAGATTTGGGCTAATGAGGTTTAATTGAATTGTGGATGTGTATTGTTGTGAATCAAATATGGATGTACTTTGTTGATTATGGATTGTATAGTGGAAGTCTGTATTATAGACGGAACTTTTCCGAAATTTCGTTAGGATTACGAGAGCATTTGAGTTACATTCCTTGCTTATTCTTTCATCTATTCTAGTTAGGATTATGTTTCTTATCGTAAATTCTTTTGTCTTTTAGATGATTGTGATACCGTAAGTGGGGACGGTCCTGTTGCATAGTTTTTTTTCTCTGTAGTCAGCTCGCCAGGTGTGTGGATAAGCTTGTAACATTGGTGTTTTCCAAAGTATGTAGTATATATGTTTTCTTAAATGAATTTTCAAGGTAATGCATTAAATGATTCAGTTTTTAGAAAGTTTATATTTTTCTATAAAAGTATGGATCGAATATTGATTATGTTGAAATCATGAGTTTGTGATATATGAGAAATTTGCATGATTTGAGATATACGAGCATGTGTTTTAGAAATGATTTTTATGCTAGGATGCACTCCGTGTACTTATACGTGCCAGATCATTTTCTGTGAAACGATGTCTCATGTTGCTAGTTTTGCTCCAGATTCCAGTTATTACCATGGGGATGCCCCATGTTGCCAGCTTTGTCGTATTGTCACGAATGTGCATATAGATGAATGAACAAATTTATTTTACAGAGTATTCTTGTGCAGCAGAATGAGATTATGAGAAATGAGATTTATGATTTCAAGTAAATATTTGATATATCGGTTTACAGCTTTATGTATTTATTAATATTATGAAAGACTTATTTGATCGACCTTGTTACTTGCTTATCCACAACACTAAGCTATGATTCATTGCACTAAGCTGTGATACATTGCACTAAGCGTGAGCTTACCCCTTTCTTTAAATTTTACAGGTTAAACAGATTAGTAGATCTTCCTTTTGTCATCTGTTGTTTCATCATTTTCTGCCAGTAAAGAAAGGTTTTGCCAACAATAGAGTGTCGTTTATTATGTTTTTGAGATTAAGGTTTTAGACATCTTCCTCGTGTAGATTATTATTTGGTTATAGGCATTGAGCATACTATTGATATATGTGGTATTTGTATTTTATCATGGATTATCAGTTTGAGTTGGATCTTGGAGATCCTTTTTATATGATGATATTTTTAGTTTAGATTTTCTTTTGTATTTGGAGGATTATTCTGTTTTACAAGGGAAACTATATTTGTTTCACGTCTCCGCATCACCCATACCTTACCTAAGGGGACAGGTGTGACAACAATCCACCGAAATTTTTTATTTTTTTATTTTTTTCTTCTTGTTTTTGTATTTAAATATTACATATAACACATATTGGATTTTTCATCAATTTCGGCCTTGAAAAATTCAGAATTCGAAAATCTTATGAACATCAAAGTTCTATATCTTTGAGTCTTCTTTCATCTGGAACTTGAATCACCTTAATCCGATATCAAAGTAAAAAGTTATGGCCAAAATACGAACATTGCACATGGTTAGAATTTCTGAAGTTGTACACTGTTAGAACACCCTATTAAATTTATGGCCTCCAAAATCCAAATGTCAAGTCCATTTTTCTAGCTATGCATCCAAAGTATTATTTCACCTACATAAAAGATAAAAATCACAATAAAAATATATAAAACATAAATTTAATTATTATGTTAAATTAAGAGGATAAATGAAACTACAAGTGTAAAATGATTAATTTTTCTTTTAATAAATGTGTACTTTTTAGTGTTAATCAATAACCATCATACTAGTGTATCCAAATTATCAATACTCTTATTTTTTTAATTCATTGACTACGAACAAACATTTAAGAGTGTGATAGGATTTCATAGACCAAAGCTCTATTTGGTTTAAGGGGGGCAACGGGCCATGCGGGCTTTTTGAAAATAATAATTTTTATTATTTAAAATAAAATAATTAAAATTTTTAATTTTTAATACTTATAAATGAAAAAACTTAAGAATATCAATATTTTTAGTGTTTTTTTTTTGGATTGTCCCTTAAAATTTAGTTATAAATGTATGTATTTAGTATTAAAAATTTATTTATATAATTGCAAAAATATATTTTTATCTATAAAGACTTGGCCTAGGCCAGGCTCGAAATTTTTTGCCTAAGCCTAACCCGGGCCTGGAAATCAAAATTGTGCCCTTGAGTCGGGTTTGGGTGGGCTTCAGACTTTCTTCTACCACCCCTAATTTGGTTCCTATGTAAATCATTGCAAGCGCTTTATCAAATAGGATATCTCTAGTAGATATATGGTATAAACGCCTATATGATAAAAATGTGCTAATAATTTGTCCTAATTCAATTGGATCTAAGGCATATGATCAATAATAATTTTTTATACATTTTAATTGAACGAGTCATATACGCATATTAACATTCATGTACTTAGTAAATGTAAAAATCTCTAAATGAACAGATATTGAACAGTAACTCATGGGCTCACTAAGTATATCAAGCAAAAGTCAGTAACCTACAGTGTCCTGTTGTTTGCTAGCTAGCTCACTAGTAGGGGTGTGCATCGGTCGGTTCGGTCGGTTAATCCTTGAATTTTTAACCGTAACCGAAATTTTCGGTTAAATAAAAGTTGTGACCGATTTAACCAATTTATGACACATAACCATTAACCAATTAACCATTATATTTCGGTCGGTTATGGTTAATTCGGTTATTAACCAATCCAATAAATTAAAATTTATAATTTTTTTATAATTTTTAATTAGTAAAATTATATATGATGTAGGTGGTTCTACCAATTCGGAATGTTTCAACCAGTCGAACCACTGACGCATAAATTTTTTGGATCACTAATTTGTTCACATATCCGATTCTAAAAATACCGATTCTAACTAACATTTGATTAAAATATCTATATTTAATTATGAGAGAAATATTTCTTAAACCCTCGATGATTGTCACGACCTCAGATTTCCTTCCAAACCTGCCATGTTAGAAATTTTAAGGGTCACGAATCCACCACGATGTAAAATCTACACATTTGAAATTTTTGTATTTTTACCTTTAATTCTTGATAGAAATTAAAAAAGAGTCCAACCAAGCTATTAATGCAGCTTGTCATTTGAATTTTATCAATTTTATTTTCGGGTAATATTATCAAATCAATATAACTAAAACCAATTGAGAGTTTACATGCAGACTATCTTAACTCTAAAAAATTAAAGGATTCACACGCGCTAATATATATATATATATATATATATATATATATATTAATTTCGGTTAATCGGTCGGTTCGGTTATACGAATCTCATAAATAACCGAAAAAATTAAAAAATTTAACCGCCATAACCGATTTAAACCGAATTAACCGAACCGTAATAAAAAAATGGGTCGGAACGGTTCGGTTAATTGGTTAAAACCGATATTAATGCACACCCCTACTCACTAGCAATCATCAATGAGTTTAATCTTTGCCAAGTGCTCGGTGACATGACTGACATAGTCACATTTGCAATACATATTTCAATTAAGTTGCAATTTGAGGCCTCTAGGCCACACAAAGAATTGGAATCTAAGAACAAGGCAAAGATAAATGAAAGGAACCATTAGAAGTTCATTCATTGCACTAACAAAAGGTAATTGACTTTGATTTTGATTAGGGATAAGAATTGACAGCCAAACATGTCCTATCTAATGTATTTTTATGTGTGTGTATGAGTTGAAAGATGAAAATGAAGAGAATTGTTGTTTGGTTACAGAGAAACATGATAAGAAGAATAAGAAATACGGAAATAATTCTTTATTAGGATTCAATGATCATTGCTTTATGTACTAATACAAGAAAATGTTTTTTTTTTTTTTTTTTTTTTTTTGTGATGTTGGAAACCCTTCTGTAAATTCATTTGATCCATGCTTAAATGGAACAAGTAAAATTCTTAATTGTCCCAATCATTTATAAGAAATGCACCACTGGATTCGAATCCAGAATCTGACAATAAAATTTTAAGCCCTTAACCACCCAACCACACGCTTTTGAGGACAAGAAAACACATTATAGCTAGCTAGCCGAATCTTTGTAATTTGCTTATAAACGGACAACTGATTCTGTTATCAGTTTAACTAATTAACTAACTGCTTCTAAGTTCTAACTGAAACCAGAATACAGCTGCACTAACAATGAAATCATTCGTTTTTTAAAATAAAAAATTATAATTATTTCTAATTTTTGGTTTAGTTAAATTTGGTTTTTCGATTTTTCTAATGATAATTAGAAAAAAAAAATATAAAAAATTGTAACTCTCATTAAATCTAATATTAATTCAAAATTTTAATATTAAAACTCTTCTAATCATCACAACCACTTAACCACACCAAATAAGTTTTTCATGAGAATGTTTAGATCATTTAAAACATGTAAAAAAATCATTTAATTATTATGTTTGTTTCGTTATTTTGTTAAAATTCATGTTGTATGTTTAGTGTCATTAAACAGCAATTAACATGCAAAATAACAAATTAAACAACCAAGAGATCTATATGCAATAAAAACCCTAAACCAAATAATATTCGAAGACAAAACAAGAAACAGAGATTACTGAATTGTCCAAGTCGAGATGATCTCTGTCCTTAAGAACTTATTGGCCCCGTCACAGGTGCTCTACGGATTCAAATAGCCAACGTTCTCCCAGGATAACTTGGATACTTCTTGTTCAAGGAGCACTCTTAACAAGTAAACAAACTAGGAAGATGGAAGTAACTCTCTCTCAAAGAAAACAATGAAAACCAGGGACTTTACTTGTCTAATTCGGATTTTATTTTTCCAACCCTGAAATAGAAGTTAAAATCTTCTTTTTATAAGGAAGGGGGGTGCCAAAGGGCACCCCTTGGGATGGGATGCAACCCTCCCAAGGATTGCACCCTTCCCATGCACCTTATGAAAGAAAAAGACATAAAAGTCCTTAATGAAAATTTAAGAATTTCCAACAATCCCCCACAATTCTTTAAATATTCATGGAGACACTTGAGAGAGTTACAATGAACTAAAACTGCATCGAAATAGGTAGCTTTCGCCTTGAACCTTTCCTAGTGAATGACAATCGGATTTACTAGGCAAACCAGTGACCCATAGTCTTGAACTGTTTCGCCGTTGGTGTAAACCAAGACAATTGCCAACACACAGCCTTAATTCGTCCATTTTCCCGTTCTACGGTTGTGTTCATTTCGGCCTTGAACCACAGTCCTGGATTCATCAAGCACTTTAGGGTAACCCGCCTTTAAAGGTTCCCATGGAAGCGGCCTCACTTCTTACTTGAAATAGGTGATCTACTATAAAGAGGTAATATGTCTTTACCCCCATTAGGACTCATCTCCTAATATAGTGATCATTAAAAGCCTTAGCTTATCCTCATCAATGACAGACAGCACTCAGCGTCATTATCGGAATGGGAAATAGTACGAAACTCTTCAGTGCTTGTTTTGAATTGCACAAAGTTTCTGTTGTCCCTTTTGAACCTAGATCTTGGGATCTCCAGTCAATTAGGTTGGGTTTCCACAGTGACAATTCTTAGATTATAGGCTTCAAGCCCATTCCCCTCGATGACTTCTCAACTTGCTCTCGAGGTAAACCTTTAGTTAGTGGATCCGCTAGGTTTTCCTTCGACTTAACATAATCGATCGTAATTATGCCACTTGAGAGAAGTTGACGTATGGTATTATGTCTCCGACGTATATGTCGAGACTTACCATTATACATTGTATTTTGGGCTCTCCCAATAGTCGATTGGCTGTCACAATGTATGCTTATTGCTGGCACCGGTTTGGGCCAACTAGGAATATCCTCCAGGAAGTTTCTAAGCCATTCTGCTTCTTCCGCTGTTTTGTCTAACGCTATGAATTCTGATTCCATAGTAGACCGGACAATACATGTTTGCCTCGAGGATTTTCATGACACGGCTGCATTACCAAGTGTGAAAATAAATCCACTCGTGGATTTGGAATCCACCGTATCAGATATCCAGTTAGCATCGCTGTATCTCTCTAGTACAGCAGGATATCTCTCGTAATGTAGCCCATATTTTGAAGTTTCTCTCAGATACCTCAAAACTCTTACAATGGCTTTCCAGTGGATATGTCCTGGATTGCTCGTATATCTGCTAAGCCGATTCACAGCTTGAGCGATATCAGGTCGTGTGCAATTCGTGAGATACATCAGACTTCCGATGATTCTCGAATACTCTAATTGCGATATGTTTGAACCAGTATTCTTTGATAAATGAAGAGTTAGGTCTACAGGGGTTCTAGCCACATTTAGATCCCCTTTGATATATTTATCGAGTATCTTCTCAATATAATGAGTCTGTGATAATATATATCTGTCTGATGTCCTAGAAATCTTTATTCCTATGATCACATCAGCTATCCCATATCTTTCATATCAAATCTGCTGGATAACCCGTTTTTGGTAGATTGAATCATTTCATGATTACTACCAATTATCAGCATATCGTCTACATAGAGACACACAATGACATATCCTTTTTGAGTTGATTTGGTGTACACACACTTATCACACTCATTGATTTTGAACCCATTTGACAACATTTCTTTGTCAAATTTCTCATGCCATTGTTTCGGTGCTTGTTTTAATCCGTACAAGGATTTTACAAGTTTGCACACCTTCTGTTCTTGTCCAGGAACACTGAACCCTTCTGGTTGTTCCATGTAAATCTCTTCATCCAATTCACCATTCAAGAATGCCGTCTTTACATCCATTTGATGTATTTCAAGACCAAATATAGCTGCTATGGCTATGAGCATTCTTATCGATGTGATGCGAGTCACTGGTGAATATGTGTCAAAGTAATCAAGGCCTTCCTTTTGTCTATAACCCTTTATGACAAGTCTTGCCTTATACTTATCTATTGATCCATCCGTTTTCATCTTCCTTTGAATATCCATTTGTAGCCCAGCGGCTTACAACCTGGCGGAAGATCAACCAACTCCCAAGTATGGTTCTGTAGGATTGAATCAATCTCACTGTTAATAGCCCTTTCCAAAGAGGTGCCTCCGGAGAAGCCATAGCTTCTTTATAGCTTTGAGGCTCATTTTCTAACAAGTATGTCAGAAAATCGGGACCAAATGACTTAGACGTTCTAGCTCTTTTGCTACGTCTAGGCTCGATTGTCTCTGCATTTACATGTTGATCTGATTCTTGGTCAACTTGATCATTGTCCTTAACAGTATCAACTGTTCTTTTGAGAGACTATGTGCGCTGTCTTTCCTTACAAGGAAACGTCTCTTCAAAAAATGTCGCATTCCTTGACTCAATTATCATGTTCGGATTGATGTCATGAATCTCCGACTTGTGTACCAAGAATCGATACGCACTACTGTTGCGAGCATATCCAATGAATATACAATCAACAGTTTTGGGTCCTATTCTAACCTTCTTAGGTTTAGGAACCATTACTTTGGCAAGACACCTCATATGGTGTCTTGTCTAACCTCCTGTGAGGAAGCTTGTTTAGAACGTAGTTCGCGGAAAGTAAGGCTTCCCCCCACAAGTTCTGGGGTAGACCCGAACTTGTCAACATGGCGTTCATCATTTCCTTCAACGTTTGGTTTTTGCGTTCCGCAATTCCGTTCTGTTGAGGAGAATAAGGAGCAATGGTTTCAAGAATAATTCCATGCACAGAACAATATTCACCGAATGGTGAAACGTATTCACCGCCTCTATCACTCCTGATTCTTTTGATTTTCTTGCCAAGTTGGTTTTCAACTTCGTTCTTATAGTGTACGAAGCTCTCAATAGCTTCTGCTTTGCTTCTCAGCAAGTACACATAGCAGAATCTTGTGCTGTCATCGATAAAAGTGACAAAGTACTTTTTACCGCCTCTTGTTTGCACAATATTCATGTCACATACATCAGTATATATAAGTTCTAGCGGTTCAGAACTACGTTCTATTGAATGAAATGATGTTCTATGCATTTTTGCTTCAACACATGCTTCACACTTATGTTGGCTATCAATTGCAAATTTAGGTATAAGATCCATGTTAATTAATTTACGCATGGTATCATAATTAACATGTCCTAACCTCTCATGCCATACATTTTGTGACACAATAATATAAGCAGACGAACTAGCTTTATTAATAGCACGATTAACAGTCATTACATTTAGCTTGAAAAGGCCCTCAGTTAGGTATCATTTTCCTACATACATATCATTCTTAGTCATTACAAACTTGTCAGAAACAAATACAAGCTTAAAACCAGCCTTACTAAGAAGAGAGCCCGAGACCAAGTTCTTCCGAATATCTGGAACGTGCAGTACATTCTTCAATGTTAGCTCCTTTCTGGATGTCATCTTCAGAACCACTGTGTCTTGTCCAACCACCTGAGAGGTAGACGAGTTTCCCATTGTCAGATGATCCCCGCCATCGACCTTCTGGTACATGGAAAACATCTTACTGTCTGCACAGATATGACGAGTAGCCCCAGTGTCTACCCACCATTCTCTCGGATTCCCAACTATATTGGCTTCGGTTACCACTGTTGATAGTTCCATCTCTGAGATATCATCAGTCAGCTGCTCATCTTCAGTAACATGGGCCTCATTTTTCTTTTTCTTGCCCTTGTCCTGAGACTTTTTGTTCCTGCAGTCCTTTGACATATGACCGCTCTTACCACAGTTGTAGCATTTTCCCTTGAACTTCTTGTTCCCAGATTCAGCTCCACTGTTCTTTCTCTTTTTGCTACCCTTTACACCTTCAATGATGTTGGCCTTAGACTCCAGAGTCTTGTAGCTGGCCTTCTCGGATATCCTGTTGTCCTCCTCGATTCTCAATCGAACACTGAGGTCTTCAAGGCTTATCTGCTTCTTTTTGTGTTTCAGATAGCTCCTGAAGTCCTTACATGATGGATGCAACTTTTCAATTATGGCGGCAATTTGAAACGTCTCACAAAGTTTCATTCCCTCATCCAGTATTTCATGAATGATCAATTGCAGTTCACCCAACTGAGACATCACCGTCCTTGAATCTACCATCTTGTAGTCCAGGAACCTACCCACGACAAATTTCTTTTGTCCGGCATCTTCAGTTTTATACTTCTTCTCGAGAGATTCCCAGAGAATCTTCGCAGAAGTCATGCCTTGGTACACATTGTACAGGGTATTGTCAAGACCACCCAAAAGGTAGTTCTTGTATAAGAAGTCTCCAGACATCCAAGTATGTTCTCGCTCTTCTTTGGCCAATTCGGATTCACCCTCCACAGGACCCAGAAGATCTTTGATGAATTTTGCCAACTGGAGAGTTTTCAGGTAGAACAGCATCTTGCTCTGCCATTGTTTGAAATTTGCCCCACCAAATTTCTCCGGTTTTTCTCCGTGAGAGACCGGTACCGTGATATTTCCGCTAGCCATATGTAACTGGAAAATCAACAGGGTCAATTAGTCTACGAAAGACAAATTGCACAACGATCAACGAATGACCTTGTTCAAAGTGATATACGATAAATGTAGATATATATGTCAATCAAGATTGGATGGAATTACTTGTGTAAAATTACACTTTAAATTCTCAACCAATTATGCAACAACCAATTAATTTCAACTTTATCACTATGTGTATGCTTGTGATAATTGAACAACTTAATAATAACTTAAATCTATACTACCAAGATTAATGTGTTTACAGTATATGACTAACCAAGTTAATATTAATTAAAGTCTGCAATTTATGATACTTCCAGGACAAAATCGTTAGTGTCACGTTCGTATCTACGTTCGAACGAGACTGTCCAGTGTGTGTGCGTTCGTGTTGCGTTTGATAACGCGTTCGAACGATGTGTTTCCAGAGAGTTCACGTTCGTGTAGCGTTTGTTAACGCGTTCGAACAGAATGATTCCAGAGAGTCCACGTTCGTATAGCGTTCGAGAACGCGTTCCAACGGTATGATTCCAGAGAGTTCACGTTCGAGTTGCGTTTAGGACGCGTTCGAACGTTCTAAGGCAGAAGGCTTGTGTTCGAGTTGCGTTTGAAGACGCGTTCGAACGTTCTTACGAATTTTCAGATTTTAGCCTTCGCGTGCGTCGGGCGTTCGAACGCCCTACGGGTTTTTCATGCACAGTCCGAATTTTTCCAGAAAATAAACAAACCCTAACATGCAAATTGCTATCTAACAACAATAGAGCAAATAAGTTCTTAAGATTGTTGTATGTTTAGTGTCATTAAACAGCAATTAACATGCAAAATAACAAATTAAACAACCAAGAGATCTATATGCAATAAAAACCCTAAACCAAATAATATTCGAAGACAAAACAAGAAACAGAGATTACTGAATTGTCCAAGTCGAGATGATCTCTGTCCTTAAGAACTTATTGGCCCCGTCACAGGTGCTCTACGGATTCAAATAGCCAACGTTCTCCCAGGATAACTTGGATACTTCTTGTTCAAGGAGCACTCCTTAACAAGTAAACAAACTAGGAAGATGGATGTAACTCTCTCTCAAAGAAAACAATGAAAACCAGTGACTTTACTTGTCTAATTCGGATTTTATTTTTCCAACCCTGAAATAGAAGTTAAAATCTTCTTTTTATAAGGAAGGGGGGGTGCCAAAGGGCACCCTTTGGGATGGGATGCAACCCTCTCAAGGATTGCACCCTTCCCATGCACCTTATGAAAGAAAAAGACATAAAAGTCCTTAATGAAAATTTAAGAATTTCCAACCATTCAAACTAATTTAGTTTAACTCAGTTTTTCAGTTAAGAAATTTAATAATTATTTCAAAATAAAAAAATTATTCGGTTTAGTTTTTTTTCACACAATCATGTCCTCGTTAAAACGCAGATGGCACCATATAAAATATCGAAGCCTTTTTAATTCTTGGGAGAAGAAAACTAAAGCAAGCGAGATTGACAAAGAGAGAAGTGTTCATTAAATAGTTACAAAATAGTAAACAAAATGCCCACCGTCGGTCCAGCAGCTTTGGGATCCAAATACCCTTTCCATTCTAAACAAAACAAAATAATAATAATAATAATAATAATTCAAAAATACCAATCTTTATCATTTGATGGCAAAACAAAACAACTAAATAATGAAATGGCTGCATGCTTATTCTCACTTCTCAAAATGGAGCAGTTGAGGTTCTGTAGAGTGTGCGCTTTTTTGGAAATCCTGAAGATGCCAATAACTAAACACACATGACAGCAAACAGCTTATTAGATCTCTAATTTTAATTTAACAAACACTTAATACTAATAATAAGAAAATTAAAGATATTATTATTATCATTTCACTACTATAGAAATTGATAAATAATAAATAAATACAAGAAATATTATGATATAATTTTTACTTATTATATTTTTTCAAAATTTCCAGTATTCCGGGGATAAAAAAAGAACAAATAGTACTGTTCAACAAAATAGAAGAAAGTTTAAACTGAAATGAACAAAAACTGAAAAAAAAAATTTATGGAAATAGATGAAACAATCATATATAACATAATTACGTAAAAAAATTCATACAGCTGACTCCACGTATTAAGAAAAGATCCTAGTAGTAAATGATAATAACCCTTTGAAACTAAATTAAAGATTCACTTTTTAATTGACCTGTTCTAATTGGTTTCTCAGCTTAGCATTCTCTTTCTCCAAATGGGCAACTTCTTGTTCCAACTCAGTTGTATAAGCCTGCATAAAAACATTATATACAAAAATGAAAAACAACCCAGAATCAGTATTGCTCACTAAAATCAAAATCATCATACACATTTAGTTAAAGAGATCAGAAAGATGAGTACAGAGGAAAGAAAGTTTCCTGTTTTCTGGCTCTGGATCGAGCAGCTGACTCTCTATTATTCATCAGTCGCTTATTTCGCCGATCATTGGACTGATTACCATTTTCTTGGGGCCCTTTGAGGCCAACAGAGGGCACAACTTGAGCAGAGGAGTTGCTGAGAGGGAAACCATGCAGCAATTGCTGGCTTGGCCTTTGATGATGATGATGATGATGATCAGGGGCAATAATATTTTCAAAATAATGAAAACCAGACCCAGAATTCAAGCACAACAAAGTGCCATGGTGTTTAGTCAAGGGACCACAGCATGAGTTGTTAGAGGGCTTAGTGGACAGAGGAACTGAAGCTGAAGCAGAGGCAAAAGCAGAATGTTTTGTTGGTGATTGGTGTTTGTTAAATGGAGTAGCAAAGAAATCTTGAAATATTACACCAGCAGTACTTTTCGGAATGTTGGTAGTGTTTGGGATATTGGTACTGTTAGTGTGATCTTGCAAAGAATTTAGGCTAATGTCTTGCCAAACTTCTTCCATGGATATTTCATTAGGGGTGCCTGGTGATAAAGGAGATGAACATGATGAGGAAGATTTTGAAGGTGAACTGGAGCTTCCATTGTTTTGTTTCTTTTTGTTCTTTCTAGATGGCCACATGATGAAAGTTTCACAACAAAGACCGAAAAAGAGAAAGTGTTGGTTATATGCCCTAGATCTAATAGGGACTAATATATAATTTTATATTATTACATTAATTAATAAAATTGGTAGTTTATTTACAAGTATTGTGTATAAATAATTTTGACTACTTGTAAATAAAGTCATTAGAATGACGAATAAATGAATTAAATTAAGTTTAATTTATGAGATCCTGTCATTCTTAAATGTTCCCGATCGTAGGATTGTGAACATTAGGACATTGATAAAATCAGTTTAGATCGGCATATGCTATGTCTACTTTCTTCGGGAAGGAAGGTAGCTGATCTCATAAGCTACTAGTGAAGGTGTTCACTTATTCTAACATATGGATGCTTGTTGGAGAACAAGTACATCAAATTGACCCGTTTGAGAACCCATATGAAGTGTTATCCACATGTATATGAGATTTCTCTTTGTTACTATAGTATGAATAATCCTTAGACTTGAGGTCTCCATGGTATCTTGTATGTGAATTATATATTCTTTGACATTACACCTCTGTAATCCATAGCGAGATTGCGCATAGGGTCATGATTGGACAACATGAAAAGCATACGAAGGTAGAGAGGGATCAATAAAGGATTCACCACTCTGGATAACATATAGTCGATATCCCAAGAGGCGCGAATTGAAATAAGTGATAATATAAGTCCATGGTCATTGCGAGTTCTGAAATGAGTTTAAGAAACTCTATATGTATTATCAACTTAAGTCAAAATTTATAATAGTCATGATTTAATAGAGTAGACATTTTTCATGCTCTATAATCATTGGCGGGATATGTATGAAGCGAAATGATTGAATCATACAGTAATCGTATACGGAATAGATTTGACTAAAGTTAGTATTATTTCTTAATTGAGGGTCATGATGCATTGCTTGATGCCGCTCTTGATCTATGTAAATTATTTTCTTAATTAATGAGCTAATAGAAGATAAATTAATTAGATTAATTTATCTAGACTTATGAAGTCTATAACTATCTCCATTGTCAACATAAAAAAGAACCTAATAGATCACACACTTTAGAGTATTAAGGAGTTAATGATATATTATGTAGAATTAAGTTTTAGGACTTAAATGTTAAGTTCTTAAACTTTGGGGTAAATTCATAATTTCAAAAATTATGGATAAAAGTGGAAGTCTAAAAATTTATGGGCCAAAGTGCAAATATGAAAATTTAGGGTTGTTTTGTAATTTCTAAAATTACAAGGGCCTATTTGTAATTTCTAAAATTATATGGTCTAATGAAGCAAAGTGTTTGTATTAGTTAGGATTCTTATACGATTTAATCATATCCCTATTCTAACACTCCTAATTTGATTGGGAAAAAAAAAAAAAAAAAACTCATATTCTCAAAAGCTATAAAAGCCCTTATTATGCTAGCCAAGATGTGAACAGAAACTTATATGTGAGTGAGTGAATTTGGTGAGTAAGAAAGAAATTTGATTTCTTTCCAAAAAGAATTAAAACAAGTCTCTTTTCTTAAATTAACACAAAAGAAAAGATAACTACATAATCTTGAATTTGAGAAATCTAAAAGCTTTTACTCTATACTTGATGTGGATATCGTTGGAGACCAAATATTTGGGTAGCTCTGAAGACAATACGAGGAGTGAGTCAAGGATCTGTTGGCCATAAAAACTTAGGATAAATTCTTTAATTATGGTTGCTAATTTATATTATCATGTAAATTATTAAAGATCTTAAAATGGAAATTTAAATTTAAAATCAACGAATTTTAATTTTCCACCACATATCGTATGCTAAATTTCCAACAGTGATATCATTAGCTTAAATTAATTTGCATATTTTTTATTTGATTTTATGCATATTGTACTGGTTATGTTTAAATTTATGTGGCATAATTTAGATTGAGATTAATTTGAATTTGATTTAATTGAGAATTAAATCAAATAAATAAATTTTAAAAAATAAATAAATATTTGCGGCACTACACCGTTCGAATAAGAACAGTGAAGGACCTGCTACTGATGTCATGATGATATAAGCAACTCAGTATTTGCAATGAATTGCAAATGCTGTTGATGCGTCATCATGACGTCACGATGACATCAACTTAATGAAATAAATACTGTAGCAACTCGCTGACGTCAGCATGATAGACGCTGGCATCAGCAGCAGAAAATACAAAAAAATAAAAAATTATTTATTATTTATTAGTATTTAAATTTTAAATAAATTTGATTTATATTAAAAATTTATTAAGGAATTTAATTTTATTACAATTAATGTATCCTTATAATGAAAATTTATCAAAATATAAAATTCTAATTAGATTATGAATTTATCTTTAAAATAAATTTAAATTAAGTAACCTAATATCATTAGGATACAAATTAAATTTGAATGATTTTTTATTAGATTAAAAATCTAGAATTCAAATTTAAGTAGGATACATTTAATCTCAAATACATATAAAGGAAATTGTTTCCTACTAAAATAATGATTCTAATTTTACAATTTTAATGAAGATTAAAATTATATTCTAATAAGATTAGGGTAAAATATTTTAAGTCCCATAAATATTTAAACATAATAAAATAATAGCATAAATTTATCCAATAAGATTGGATGATAAAATATTATGAAAATTTTAAAGAAACTGTGATGAACTAAAATACATTAGATGCATAAATAAGAGACTTAATTTAAATAGACTTGGAATTTAGATGTATGTTTGATTAATGCATGTCTAGCTGGTTTTGTCAAAAGGGTGTTAAGAGCCTAAGAAGTTTGGGTTTTAAGTGAGACCGTTGTGACCTCTCCACTCTTTTGGGAACCTAACTGGTACATTATTTCATTCAAAATGCTTTATTCTAAAGTTTGAAATAAATTAAAACTGAAATCCCTCCAAATAATTTAAGTATACATCATTGCCTTCCATTATTATAATCAAAATCAGAACACTTTGTTATTCTTGGTTACTTGGCCCTCGTCAAGATCAAGTTTAACATTGAATATGTTTAGATTATGAATAATGATTTGACTTAACCAAAATATTTGATGAGTTGGCCCTCGTCATGATCATTTATTTTGGAGGAAAATGTTAAGTTTCATATAAGATATGATGACAAGAGTTGTCAACTTAACAAATCTATGAGTTAGATGAGATGTAATTGGTAACAATTACCTACCCAGTTGAACTTAAATAAAGTGGTTTACCCTCGTTGTCATTTTATTTTAAGTAAAATGGGATCATAGTCCACAATAATTTTGTCACTAAAGAGGGTTGGCAAAATTCAAATAAAATAGTGAGAGTAACCATTAGATTAAAAGTCCAAATATCGTATGGTTTATATCAATGTAATAAAACTAATCAAAATTCTATATTCTTTATATAGGTTTCCAAACATACAAGAGCAACAATATCTCCTTCTGAAACATACTTGATGCTAATAAGTTGACTGCACCTAACTTTGCGGATTGGTTCAGCAACCTAAGAATTCTTCTTAGGCAAGAGAAGAAAGGTTTATATCGTGGAACATAATGTTCCACCAGAACATGCCGAAGATGCAACACAAGAGGAATATAATTCTTGGTTGAAGCATTTTGATGATAATGAGTAGGCTGTATGTGTAATGTTGGGATCAATGTCATCAGAATTACAAAAGTAAGTAGTTCCTTCTACCTCGACGATATTTATGATTGAGGTTAATTTTAATGATAGTAAATCTTTTACTTAGATATTGGATACTTGTTGTGACTATCACATATGTAACAATATGCAGGGCCTCAAGACAAGTAAAAGATTTCAAAAAGATGAAGTAGACCTACGAGTGGGAAATGGAGCAAGAGTTGCTGCATTAGCCGTATGAACTTATTTTCTATCATTACCAAGTTGATTAGTTCTAGAATTAGAAAATTATTTTTATGTTTCATTACTTAGTAGAAATATTATTTATGTATCTTGTTTGGACAAGAAAGGTTTTAATTTTATAATAAAGAACAATTGTTGTTCATTTTCATATAATAATATTTCTTATGGTACTGGATATTTAAACAATGGATTGTATGTTTTAGAATTAGATAACAATATCCTCAATATAAATAAACAAGATAGTCTAAAAGAATCATACCTTTGGCATTGTAGACTTGGTCATATTAATGAAACACAACTTACAAAAATGTATAAAAATGGTTACTTGAATCCCTTTGATTATGAATCATATGCAACTTGTAAATCCTATTTAATTGGTAAAATGACCAAATTACCCTTTATTGGAAAGATATTACATGAAACTGAATTACTAAAGCTAGTATATACCGATGTATATGGCCCTATGTCGATTCAAGCAAATGGTGGTTACTCATACTTCATAACCCTTACTGGTGATTATTCACGTTTTGGTTATAGCATACTTAATGAAGTATAAGTCTGAATCATTTGAAAAGTTCAAAGAATTCAGAAACGAAGTAGAGAAACAAACTAGCAAAAGCATCAAGACATTCTGATCTGATCGAGATGGATAAACTTGAGTTACGAGTTTCAAGACTATCTTAAGGAACATGACATCATTTCACTATGGACTCCTCCAGGGACACCGTAACACAATGGTGTTTCCGAAAGGAGAAATCAGACTTTGTTAGACATGGTACGATCAATGATGTCTGACACAGATCTTCCAACATCGTTTTAGGGACTAGCATTAGAAACCACTACTTACCTTCTAAATAATGTTCCATCTAAATCTGTTAGTAAGATACCATATGAGATATAGCATGGCAAATAGCCAAATCTCAATTTTTGTAAACGTTTGGGGTTGTGAAGCTTATGTGAAGCAATCGCCTGCTGACAAGCTGGAGGCAAGGTCAATTAAATGTAAATTTGTAGGGTATGATGAACATTAAAAAATGTACATTTATTAAAAATAAAAATAACTATTTTACATTTATAGTTTCATTAATCCCCTTAATTTATCATATTTGTAAGATAATAATTAAATCTGTGTTTTATATATTTTTATTGTGATTTTTATTTTTTATGTAGGTGAAATAATAATTTAGATATATAACTAGAAAAAATGGACGTGACATTTGGATTTTGGAGGCCATAAACTTAAAAGGGCGTAAGTATTGTTGGCCGAACCACTATAAATCTGATGTCCATTTTCTCTATCCCTATACTTATTTATATTATCCCAAGTTTATTTTATTTTTGCATATTATTTAATAACTTGTATATTGGTAATATATTGTGATTGAAAAATTAATTGATAAGTTTAATTGATAAAGCTACTAATTCAGTAGCGTAAAATCGAAAAGAATTTTTTATTTCGTAAGATTAGATCACTACCCAATTCACCCTCCTCTTGAGTATATAGATTGCTTGTTGTGTGCGCTTGTAGGTAGGGGTGGGCATTATCGGATCGGACCGAATCCGAATCCGATCCGATTTGATAAGAGTTGATTTGTTTGGTTCGATCGGATTTTGAGTCCTTATTGGATCGGATCAGATTTCATCCGATAAATATCGAATCGAATCAGATTTATTCGATTCGATTTGATTTGATATTTAACAAATCAGATAAATTCGATTTGATAACAGATCTGAATCCGATAAAGCATCTGATTTGATAATGAATCCGATAGTGGATTGGCCGGTGCAATCACACGCGTATAACGCAAGCGCACATATCGTTCAAGTAGTATAAAAAGTATCGATCCCATGAGGACTTAATACCTAATCTATTAATTTTATGAGGTCAAATGATTACTAGTATCTAACAGGTTGATTGATTGATTTGAAATGGTGATGATTTTAAATTTAAAAACAAGTAAATAAAATTGTACGAAAGTAGGTTTAAGAAAATTCAATATTAGGAAACTATCTAGGGTTGTGAATCTTTCCAATATCTTTTGAAAGATGAAGTGGTTATTTCATGTTTGTGTAATATATCGGTTTACTGACCTGTAACATTAAATTATGCGAAAGCCTCTGTCGATGGTCAGACGCAAATACCCAGTATAACCCAATTGAACCATATGTCTATGTCAACCAAATTACCTGGATTCATTAAGTTTAAGTTCCAATTATGGCTACCCCCCCCCGACAGGTATATGTCTATCCTGTAAGGAAATTTATTAAAGGGTTATCTATCCTCAAGGAAGATCGTGGACTATTAAGTCTAAGGCTGAAACCTAAAATTCTTTTGTCAAGTTTATTTTAGATTTACCAGATCAATCTTATTAGTGGCCAATTAAAAAGACGCATTAAGCTTAAGACTTAATAAGTAAACCTTTAAATTACCCAAACTATAAAATAATCTCTTATAAACCGGTGATATTAGAAGTCATCACAACCCTAGATAACTAACTTAGTTACGGCACATAATTAGGGCTAGTAAAAACTTAAAAGTAAAAGACATAAAGTAAAAATGTTGAAAAGTAATTGCGGTAAAGTAAAAGCTGAAAAGTAAATTACAATAAAATAAAATGCTAAGGTAAAAAGATCAACTTTTACTATTACTAATTTAGATATCTCTCTTATATTAACTTGTGATGATATTACCAACCAGCCATATAGGCGGTAACCAGATTAAGTCAAATTAAGTCCGACCAGCCATATAGGCGGTATCAAAATTTGTCCATAAACCTGCCATATAGGCGGTAAGAAAGTTTAATTACCAACCGACCAATCTGACGGTATCCTTACTTAGTCAGGTTTAAACCAGTTTAAAAATGATTACCAACCGGCCAATATAGCGGTATCCTCATTAAGTCAAATTTTAAATAGTGAATATATTATAATTAAGGGAGATTAATCTAAATAACAATAGTAAAAGAATTACCTTTCACCATAGCTGGGGGAAGTTACCTCCTCATGGTTGAATAGTAAAACTGTAAAAGTAAAGAAATTAAATTACTATTACTATTACAGAATGTAATTAAAATTAATTACAAAACTGAAATTAAAATAAATTAGATAGAAAACTCCATATTTACATCAGAGAATTCAGAGAGGAAGGTACATCTGAAACTGAAATTTTGAGCTTTATTTATAGGCCTCGGTAAGCCCTAAGCGTCGCGACGTGCAATTTTCTTCTTACGTCGCGACGCGCTGACGTGTCAGCTTCTGGTTCGTTGGCTTCAGATTCTTATCTAACACATGGCATTTCGGATAAGGTGATAAGGTGACACGTGGCAAGGCGGCTGGCAACTCAATGATTATGCTGACGTGGCGATGACCTGGCGACTCGTGGAGAAAGTGATTGTCGGCACCGTAGGATTGCGGCACGTGGCACTTCGTGATTGGCTGATGATGACGTGGCGGTGACGTGGCACATTCACTCTGTCTTCTGCTGACATGGTGATGACGTGGCTGACATGTGGAGTGACACATGGCGACACGTGGCGATGGCGATTGTCGGCATCATAGGATGATGACACGTGGCACATCACACGTTAGCAAAGTCAAACTTCATAGATTCGGACTTGTGGACCCGGCGCACGTTAGCAGCTCATGCGCATGTTAGGCGTCGTGACACCGAAGGCTTGCGCGTCGCGACGCACGAAATGACCATTTTGCCATTTTTGTCATTTTTCACTGTTTTGGCCCAAAATCACCTCCAGAGAGTCCTGAAACTTTATTTATCTACAAAATAACACAAAATATATCAAAAAAATCACAAAACTCAAGAAACTATACAAAATATTAGGTCAAATGAGTGGGAAATAGTAATATAATTATCATTCATCACACCCCCAAACCTAACATTTTACTAGTCCTCGAGCAAAACATAGAATAAAATAACATAAACATCTTTAAAATAAAATTTAACTAAGCCACTTTCGTAGGGATCACAGTTGCATTTAGCGTATGCAACAAGCCTTTAAACCCCTAGGTGTCCCTAGTGGACGAGTTGTAGTCTCGTGAGGGTTTACAACAATGAGACCCACAAATATTTTATAAAAGTAAAAAGGTAGTGAAACTAATGCACACAAAAGCAAAAAGACAAGAGAAAATAGAATAAAGAAGTTAGTGACTAATCAAGTGAAACTTCTACTCCAAGTCACTAGTTGTTTTCTTTCTTTCTAAATTACCGAATAAGTAAATTCTCCAGTTATATTTACCATTCTCCATATACACAGCCAACAAAATATTAAACAACTCATTTTTCCCCACAACAGTCACAAGTGCAGTTGATAAGAGAGTAATATTTTTGTACTAAAGTTTTATCAGAATTCACACCTTTTTGTAGCAATGGAATAATTTTTCTGATTTTTTCTTTGATTTTTGATTTATTTATTTATATATATACAATATCTTCCGTCTATGTAGCGAGTGTTGGGTCGGTGGCTCCCAAACCAGTTGGCTTTACGGCACCAAGTGTTAAGACACCCCTACAGACTTAATTACTCAGACTTCAGATATATATATTTTTGCAACATCATTGATCCATGTAGCGAGCTTTGGGCCAGTGACTCCCAAACCAGTTGGCTTTAGGGCACTAGATGTTAAAACACCCATACGGACTTAATTACTCAGATCTCAGACGTTTTTTTTTACTCCATCACTTTTTGAGATGCTTCCTCCAATTAAACTAGAGCACTGAATATTACAAACTTTTCAATTATAGCTTATGTTCGTATGTTACCATGTATGTTGATAATATCTGCCAACTGAGCATATGAAAATCCATTTTAGTCAATTTTATGGAGAATTTACAAATTAAATAATTCAAAAGGAAATAAACAAAAATTAACTTGTTCCAAAATAGGTTTGAGATACGTCTCAGGAGTAGAAACTCCTTACACAGCTATCTCTTACCAATTTCACCTTTTTAGTCAAAATAAAAACAAAAACGCAAAATATTTTTGTAATTTTTTGAAAAATTTTCAATTTTTTTTGTATTTTTTGAAAACATTTGGACTAAAAATAAAAACAACACACAACTAAAAATAAGATACTGATCAACTAATTCCCTCCCCCAAACCTAAATGAGACATTGTCCCCAATGTCTTAAACAGTAGAAGAAGAGTTTAAAAGATAGTACCTGGTTAACTGAAATTCTACACGAAAAGTTAAAGGTTAAGATCCAGATTAATCTGATGCCTCTTACCACATACGTCATCGGACCAATTTATCTTTGAAAGGATAGGGTCAATTTGTGGTTCATATGCTAAGATTTGGTCAATTAGATCCGGAGCAGTTCTGGCAGTGAAGCTGATTTCTTTTAAAGGTTTTGACACGAACCCATTTCTCATGGCATCATCAAGAAACACACACAGAAAATCATAAAATCCTTCAACGTTATACAGTCCAAGCGGTTTCTGGTGTATGTTCAGGTTCGCCCAAGATAACACTGTAAAAATTTCCTCCAATGTACCCAAGCCACCTGGCAAAGCAATAAAAGCATCAGCACGATTAATCATTTCTACCAATCGTTCAGACATACCTGGCACGATCAGGTCCTCTCCGTTTGATGGTCCAATAAGATTTTCTTCTGCCAAGGTTTTTGGGATGATTCCCAAAACGTGACTGCCTCCCTCTTGTACAGCTTTTGAAACGATCCACATAAGTCCAAGATTGCCTCCGCCATATACTAAGTGCATATTCCTTGCAGCTAAGACTCGACCCAATTCCTGTGCTGCTTCTATGTATTGTGGCTTAACATTAACACTAGTACCTTAAAACACACAGATGTTTTCAACTCGACTTCTTAAAGTGGCTTCCATGTTTTACTCTGGATGTCTTCAAAAGTGCAATGATGAGTTGAATTTATAACACCTGAAAAAGGTGAGTAAAATAATAGCACTAGTACCTTCCAAATGACAATTATTAGTTAACAGTAAAATAAATTGTGATAGTCAAAAAAGGTCTGGATCCTGTCGGAGAAAATAAAAGAAAACAACAAAACAAATCACAATTATTAGGAAAATACAAAGAGATATAATATGTACAAGAAATGTAGCGTCTTGATTGACGTCTATGCGTCAGGGACAAGCTTCCCATCCAATTTTCTTATAAATTGGAAAACAGGGTCTTTTTGAGTCGGATTTCCGAGACTTAACTGTTGTCTTTATTTTTGGAATTGTGTATGTAATTTGCGAATGCCTATATGAACATATCCACTGGGATGCGTCTCAAGAGTTGAAGATATATTATCTACAGACTCCTTACTCAAGCCATCCCTAATGAATTTAATTTTGTCTTCACGATTATCAGACACCATTCCTAAAGAACGACAACGAGTATTGCAATTCCAACGTGCACATTTGTAACAAACACCCATTTGCTTAGCTCTACGTTTCTTTGCATAGGTGCTTCTTCCAAAACCAGGTAGATGTGAAATAAAAGAGTCAGAAGACTCATCTGCCAATCGGACACGTGCTTCAATTACCCAACGAATGTTATTAGGAATACTTTTGATCATCAGTAATCTCATCCGTTCCAAGCGAGCTTTGTAAACTTTCATCAGAGATTTTTGAGGGAGAGAAGGAAATTGCTTGTGAAGATTTGCGAGAGCTTCTTCCATCGTGAAATGACTTTACCTGCAAAAATTAAACACACAAAAATAAAACACACCAGATCACAATATATACACAAATTGCATGGGTTGCCTCCTTGCGAGCGCTAAGTTTAACGTCGACAGCTAGACGTGACCTCTCGAACGTTAGGCTAGATCTGAAAGTGTGACACTTTCTTTTTGTCGCTCAAATGATTCTCCCCAGTAGTTCTTGACACGCTGACTGTTAACCTTGAATGTTTCGTTGGTGTTAGGATCCAGTAACTCAACAGCTCCATATGGTAAAACCTGAGTGATCACAAAAGGATCTGACCACCTTGATTTCAACTTTCCAGGGAAAAGTTTCAACCCTGAGTTGTATAACAACACTTGCTGCCTTGGTTCCAACTGTTTGTGCACTATTTTTCGGTCATGCCATTTCTTGGTCTTTTCTTTGTACAATCTGGCATTCTCACAAGCATGTAAGCGAAATTCCTCCATTTCGTTGAGTTGGTGGAGTCTTTTCTCTCCTGCAGCTTGTGGATCAAGATTCAACTTCTTCAGTGCCCAGTACACCTTGTGTTCAAGCTCAACTGGTCGATGGCACGCTTTCCCAAACACCATACGATATGGGGACATACCAATGGGTGTCTTGTAAGCTGTTCGATAGGCCCATTATGCGTCGTCCAATTTTGTTGACCAGTCCCTCCTTGTTGATCCAACAGTTCTCTATTTGAAACTTCAACCTGTCCATTTGACTGTGGATGATAAGCAGTGGCAACCTTGTGAGTGACTCCGTATTTGGATAGGAGTGCATCAAAATTTCTGTTGCAGAAATGTGAGCCACCATCACTGATAATTGCCCGAGGTGTTCCAAACCGAGTGAAAACGTTCTTTTTCAGGAATTTGATCACCACTTTTGAATCGTTGGATGGCAGTGCAATTGCTTCGACCCATTTGGAGACGTAGTCTACAGCAACCAGGATGTACATGTTTCCGAATGATGGAACAAATGGTCCCATGAAATCTATACCCCATACATCAAATATCTCCACTTCCAGAATGTTTTGCAATGGGCCTTCATTTCTCCTCGAAATATTCCCTGTTCTCTGGCACCTGTCACATTGAAGAGCAAAAAGATAAGCATCTTTAAAAAGAGTGGGCCAAAACAAACCTGATTGCAGGACTTTAGCTGCAGTTTTATTCCCGCTAAAGTGCCCGTCATATGGTGATGAATGACAGTGCTGCATAACACTGTTGACCTCCTCATGTGGAACACACTGTCTCAATAATTGATCAGCACACCGTTTGAACAGGTACGGCTCATGCCAGACATAGTGCTTGACTTTTTTGAAGAATTTCTTCCGTTGCAGAGTTGTCCATTCCAACGGCCATTTTCCTGACACAATGTAGTTGACATAGTCAGCATACCAAGGGGCATCTTGCTGTTTCATGGCGAACATCTGTTCATTTGGAAAAGTTTCTTTGATTGACAATTCTTTGCCAGCTATTTCTCCATTCTCGAGCCTCGATAGATGATCAATCTGGAAATCCCTTTGATTGACAATTCTTTCCTCTTATAAAATAACCTCTTATAAACCGGTGATATTAGAAGTCATCACAACCCTAGATAACTAACTTAGTTACGACACATAATTAGGGCTAGTAAAAACTTAAAAGTAAAAGACATAAAGTAAAAATGCTGAAAAGTAATTGCGGTAAAGTAAAAGCTAAAAAGTAAATTACAATAAAATAAAATGCTAAGGTAAAAGGATCAACTTTTACTATTACTAATTTAGATATCTCCCTTATATTAACTTGTGATGATATTACCAACCAGCCATATAGGCGGTAACCTGATTAAGTCAAATTAAGTCCGACCAGCCATATAGGCGGTATCAAAATTTGTCCATAAACCTTCCATATAGGCGGTAAGAAAGTTTAATTACCAACCGACCAATCTGGCGGTATCCTTGCTTAGTCAGGTTTAAACCACTTTAAAAATGATTACCAACCGGCCAATATAACGGTATCATCATTAAGTCAAATTTTAAATAGTGAATATATTATAATTAATGGAAATTAATCTAAATAACAATAGTAAAATAATTACCTTTCACCATAGCAGAGGGAAGTTACCTCATCATGGTTGAATAGTAAAAACTGTAAAATTAAAGAAAGTAAATTACTATTACTATTACAGAACGTAATTAAAATTAATTACAAAACTGAAATTAATATAAACTATATAGAAAACTCTCTATTTACATCAGAGAATTCAGAGAGGAAGGTATATCTGAAACTGAAATTTCGAGCTCTATTTATAGGCCTCGGTAAGCCCTTCGCGTCGCGACGCGCAAGTTTCTTCTTGCGTCGCGACGCGCTGACGTGACAGCTTCTGGTTCGTCGGTTTCAGATTCTTATCTGACACGTGGCATTCAGATAAGGTGATAAGGTGACACGTGGCAAGGCGGCTGGCAACTCAATGATTATGATGATGTGGCGACACGTGGCGAAAGTGATGTCGGCACCGTAGGATTGCGACACGTGGCACTTCGTGATTGGCTGATAAAGACGTGGCGGTGACGTAGCACGTTGACTTGGTCTTTTGCTGACATGGCGACGACGTGGCTGACACGTGGAGTGACACGTGGCGATGGCGATTGTCGGCACCATAAGATGATGACACGTGACACAACGCACGTTAGCAGATCGGCTGTGATGGTGACATGTGGCACGGCGCACGTTAGCAAAGTCAAACTTCACAGATTCTGACTTGTGGACCCGGCGCACGTTAGCAGCTCATGCGCATGTTAGGCGTCGCGACGCCGAAGGCTTGCGTGTCGCGACGCGCGAAATGACCATTTTGCTCTTTTTGTCATTTTTCACTGTTTTGGCCCAAAATCACCTCCAGAGAGTCCTAAAACTTTATTTATTTACAAAATAACACAAAATACATCAAAATATTCACAAAACTCAAGAAATTATGCAAAATATTAGGTCAAATAAGTGGGAAATAGTGATATAATTACCACTCATCATGGATTCGATTTGATAACAAATCTGATTTGATAAAATTGATTTGAATTTTAAGTTATCTGATCCGATTCGATAAAATTGTTATGAATTTATAAATTTTCAAGTCAATTTTTCAAATCGGATCCATTATCGAATCGAATCTACTATCGAATTTATTATCAAATCGGATTCTCTATCGGATTCAAATCCGTTATCAAATCAAATTCTCTATCGGATTCGGATTTGTTATCAAATCAGATAAAATCTGATTCGATCCGATAATTATCAAATTTATCCGATTCGATCCAAAATTCGACAAACGAACCAAACACGATTTGATCGGATTCGAGAGCTAGATCCGATCCGATTTGATCCGATATTATCGGCTCGAATCGGATCGGATCTGACCCGATCCGATTCGATGCCCCGTCCTACTTGTAGGCAATTTCTAACTCTCTCTAAATCCCAAATCTCAGTTCCTCTCTTTCTTTCAATCGTTGTCTTTTAGTTTTTTTCATCTTATTCTCTTAAATTTTTTTTTCTTTAATAATTGATTTTATTAATTTAATCCAAAAAATTACAGTAGCAATTCTAAACCCTTGAGATTGTTTACAAGAAAACATATTCAATTGATTTTCAAAAACAAACATCTAAAAAACCGATTTACAAATTCGTCAGACTCGGATCGGTTCACTGGTTGAACCGGTATGGTCAATATTTTTTGACCGGCTCAATTCCTAATCGAGTCAAAGGGCTACTCAGACCGGATTTTAGATAGAATCTCCGGTCTCTAGTCGGACCGCTCGGTCCGAATTTTAAAACATTGAGAAAATCCCTAAATTTATATAAATAAAGATTATTCAGTCCACCATATGTCAATCTATAGAATTTACTCTTAATTTGAGCGTGAATTACTTCTGTTGTTTAAAGTAGCGGTTGGGAAAAAGAGAGGAGCCATTTGAGAAGAGGAGTTCCTATGTTTGCCAAATGAGAGTGGAA
Source organism: Zanthoxylum bungeanum (assembly GCA_019454045.1). Lineage (NCBI taxonomy): Eukaryota > Viridiplantae > Streptophyta > Magnoliopsida > Sapindales > Rutaceae > Zanthoxylum > Zanthoxylum bungeanum. The sequence continues at coordinate 395,007 of SKCR01006516.1, forward strand.
GTTTGTCTATTAGTGAAAGATTTGGAAATTTTTAAAAAAAAAAAAAAAAAAAAAAAAAATTAATAATAATAATATGCATGGACCGATCAAACATAACGCAGTAACCTTTTTCTTTTTTTGAAAGTGAAGTTCAACCAAATCTAATTATATATATGACAAAAGAGTTAAAAAGGAGGGTTAAAAAAAAAACTGGTGAGCTTGGTGAAAGAGAGAATATAGTGCGAATTCAACCAACATCAGGCCACAATTTTCTAGCAACTAAGCACTAAATTCAAATCCTTCACTCCCAAAACTGTAGCTCTCTCATGGAAGCTCTAGCCGTGGATGCCACCGATAACCACCACAATCATCCACAATACCAAACTATACAACTCATAATTCAATAATACTAAGCTCTTCTTGTCTCACTTTCTTTCTTCTCCGTCTATATTCCAAAGATATTTTTTATGTAACTTATTTTGGTTTCCTCTACTTGCCTCATCAAACCCAACCAAAAATTTGCACTGTTCCGGTAGGATTGTGCTTAACGTCAGTGGTGGCTTTAGATTGATCAGTTCTGGTTTGAATCTTCAGTAGCCTCCCCTTCTGATGAATGTCCCCCTGGAGCAGCATCCTCGGAATGGAAGTTTGCATTGCTCGTCAAACTTCTTTGGTTCGCAGACCCTTCCTCCACTGTGATATTCTGAAATGAAGTTGCCATCACATCAACACTTGATCCACAAGGAGATGATAAGCCTGATTCAGTAGGAATGGGCCTAGGAGTATCTATCCATTTCATCCACTCATTACGCCGCCTCACCTTGTCTTCCTGCAGAGAAACGAGTAAGACTAGCAAGACAGAAATTATGGTCATCGAGTGTCTATCCGCCAGTTTCACATATGGCAATAGCATTGCTCACAACATTCACATTGCAAGTGTGAAATGATTGATGCTTAAGAATGATATAAACATAAAAAATACAAAGTTACCTGTACTTCCACAACAGTTGAAGTCCTCAAGGTATCCAATATCAATTGAATGTGATTTGTCAAACTCTTAACCTGCAAAAATAGCCAAAAAGCAAAACCTGATCTGTGCAAGGGTATCTAACACTAAAATGAAACTACACAAAGGAATTTAATTTACATGACATATGAAAAGCATGTAGCCCCTAAACAGTGGTGATTAAATCGATAGAAGTGGACAAAGAACATCCCTCATCCTAATTTTAATCTAGAGTTTTCTCCAATCCAAAGCAATTACAAAAATGACAACGATTCACTTCATAATCTCCTCAACCTCAATAAAAACACTATACTCCAATGCTCAAGCAATTACTACCAAGTGCATTTTGAGAAGATAAAACGAGGCAAGAGAGGGAATGGTGTGGGGGTAGCTAGCAATGGATTAGACAAGAGTGGCTCAACAGAAAAAGCAGTGCCAACAGTCAGGTATTGATGAACCTAATCGGGCGGCGACCTAGCACCTAACACCTAAGGAGCCTTGGCGGGACCTAGGAAATTAATCGGAAATAGAGAATTTCCATAATTAGGTTTAAGATTTGGTGTGATTTTGACAAATTAATCATAGGAAAATGTTGTTTTTATGGGTAAGATTTATAGAGGGTCAATTTGATGAGAAACTAACAAAAATTGAATAAATTAGAGTTTTTTGAAATCAAGGTTTATGCTTCAAATTGGGGTTCTTTGAAATTGATAAGTTAGAAAGTTAGTTTTGTAAAATTAAGATTAGGGTTATGATTAAGGTGTGAAATCTGACCAGAAAACAACTTCAATTTCAAATTCTCAATTGGTCAACAGAGGTCGTTGACTAATAATTTTTGCGGCCAAAACAAGGTTGTGAAAGGTGAGAGGCGCACCGAGGCGATCAGAGCCAGAAAAGCGAGGCGCGAGGCGAGGGGCGAGAGACGCACGACAAGGGGCGAGAGGCACACGCCTCACAGAAACGGGCGCATGTCTATTAATAATAATTTTAATTTGTAATATATGCATCATTAACTTGTAAATGTAAAAAAAATTAATAATAATAATAAATAGATAGTAATATTTTGATATATGGTCCACTTTTATATTACTTCTATTTGTCAAATTCATAATACTTTCTTCCTTATCTTGAGATCTCTCAAGAAAATAATCTCTAATCTCCTCACTAACATGAGGAGGACATCTTAACACATTTGGTCACATTTCTATAGCCTCCGGCAAGATGCCGTTTCATGCTACTGATCCCCCCTCACCAATTTTTCACAAAAAAATACATTTCAAATTGTTCTTATTCCAAGGATCAACCATGTGCGAATATTTCCAAGCGGGATCGATTTTTTTATTTTTGCATGAGCCTCCGGATTCCATTATTTACAAGAAATAAAGGGAAAATAATTTTCAAAAAGAAAAAAAAATCATTGGAACGGTTTTAACTTTCAAGCAGTGGGAGTAATTTCAATGCAAAAGTTATGAAAGAATAAACATCTCAGCAAAGATTAAACATTCAACTCACATCTCAGCAAAAATTAAACATTCATGCAACCAATTTTTTAACTCAGTTAACAATTAATATTCAAAACCAGTCAAGAAATAAAGGGAAAATATTATTCATATCCTAAACAGGCAATTTTGTGTAGTTTAAAAGTGATTCTTCCATTATAAGAATAAAAAGTTAATGTTTTTGTTTGGTAAAAGAAAAAAAAAGATGAAAAAAAACTGACGAAAATACTGACCTTGCAATCGCGGCGGTGGAGTCGTCGGCGGTGGATGAGAGTCGCCGGCTGCAATGGAGGCATAAATTGTTCAAAGAGGAGGCAGCAGAGGAGGTAACTTTCCTTAAATATGTTTTTTTTGTCCACGATGCGCACGCCTTTTGCACCTCTCGCCTCTATGCGCCTCACGTCGCCTCTTAGCCATCGCCTCGCCTCTACTGTTCAAATGCGCATCACCCATCGCCTTATCCGGCTCTCACATCTAGGCAGCCTCAGTGCGCCTCTAACAACACTAAGCCAAAATTTGCCAAAATGGGCAGAAAATGCTGTCCATTCTGGCGCCATAGGCCGCCAAGCCTAAACGCGTTGCCTTGGCGCACCTAGGCGATGCGTTTTAGAAGGGTGATTTAATTTCTTGGATCAAGAGTATTACAGTTTATTGGAATTCCAAACTTCCTGAGTCTTCATTTCTCTACAGTCACTTCAATGATTCAAACTATTCTAAAAGATTGCCTAGTGGCGGCCTAGGAGTTAGTCAGTGACTGGCCATACCCACTTGCAGAAAACATTGGGCTTAGGCAACATTCACTATTTCACTCGAAAAATGTTAATCTAGAGCAAACTATGGCTCATATCGTTGCATCGTCGTTGGGGAGGCATTGGTCAACCTTTTTGTTCACTGTGGTGTCATCGCCGCCCGCGTGTGTAGCGTGTAGCTCACATGCCAGTGAAATTGCAAATACTGGCCCTAAACCTGAATTACGCTAAAATTTCCAAATCCTAACCCTGATTATTAATTAAGCTCAATTTAGCAAGCCTTAACACTTATTAACATCAATTTGACCTCCATTTATCAAACAATAACTCTTAACCCTAATTAAATGTAAATTTTTAAACACTAATCAAAATTTTTTGAATAAAAAATAAAATCACCTAGCGCCGTCCAGCCCGTCCATTTATGCACCGCCTAGAAGGCCTAAGCGCTAGGCACTCCCTCAACGTACGCCTGACGTCTAGCGATTTTTATAACATTTAACATGTAGCACCCAAGCTGCACACTTCCATCTCCGACCAAGAACCTCAAACCTCTAGCCCTAATCCTCTCTATTTTAGTTAAAACTTATTCCAAAAACTAAAACTATTTTCCCAACAAGGCATTATCTGTGGCTAAAATGGCACAAATCAAGCCATCGCCTCTTCAGGTTCCCCCCATCATCCAATTGACACGATAAATTTGAATTTATCAGCCTTATTTTGAACCTCCCATCATAGCAGCACCCTGAATATAAAATTAAGGAAGAAAGAACTATACCTATCACGCACTTAGATGAAGTATACTTTTCTACTGAAACATACCTTCACTCCCAAAATCCATGTTGGGGAATAATTATATACACTGAATTTTGGATTTTGGAATGAAAATATGGCCTGCTTCAGTAGATTCAGAGTAATAAAAAATCCTAGGAATGAATACCCTATTTTGCACCTATTATTCGAGTCCAAGGAAATTTGACATTGACAACATACTTTGAAGCATAGCTGATTAATGAACAAGCTATTAAACATCAAGAAATAAACATTTAAAATACATAATTTTCACCATGAAGTCTGCAGTAGTGATCCAAACTAAAATATTAGTGAAAACCAATTTGACATACACACACAGTCAGAAAGGAAGTAAAGCATAGGTTAAAAAGTCCCAAAATAAATCATAATCACAAGCTCACTGTGTATAAGTAACAAGAAAATCACTTATTTGACTGCAACAAACTTACTCGCGGAAAGCTAGCAATTAAAGTAATGGGCACCCAACCCTGACTATCCATGTTAGACTTCAAAAATTCATCTTTCACCAAGTTAGCATCACTGCAACAAACAACAGATCGACAACAGTTAAATGTTAACATATCAATCAGAGTTGCAGTCAGTAATTGAGGTTAACTAATCACCACTGGGAGAACAAAAAGACAAAAGAAGATAAAAAAGCTAGTAGTGTAGTGCCAAAGAACCTGAAATAATAATCAATCTGATAGATTAACATTGCAGCCACAGAAGGTTCTGGAACAGGCATAAGCATTGGTGCAGGAGGAATGAAGGTTGGCATGCCTGTCATACCCCTCAAGGCTCCTGCTACCACAGGCATTGGAGGGATATACACAAACTCTGAGAAAATAGATACATTAGATTTCCAAACCAATCATAAAATCAAGTGTGTGAATACTTAGAAAAATAACTTGCCAGGAAATCCCAAGTAATTTGGAAAAGGTCGAATGGGTTGAGGTGACACAAATGCAGCTGCATTGGGTGGTGGAGGCCTAACAAAGCCCCTCGGAGGACCTCTCTGATGATGCACACGAGGGTCTCTGGCATTTGAATAATTTCCACGGTCCTGATCGTGCCAGTCCCCATAACTCTTATGGTAGTTACCATCTCTTCGCTGTCCATAGTTACCCTTATTAGAAGAATTCCGTTGATCGTTCACATGATGTGATTGAGGCACAAATCCTCCAACCGGTCGGGTATCCCAATTACTACCTCTGTATAGAGGCTCTCTTGGAGAAGGATCTTTAATTGCGGTAACCAGATTACCAAAACTATTGGGAGGCATCGGAAATACAGGGAATGGTGGGGGAGGCAGAGTAGGACGACTCTGTGTAGGCAAACCACCTGCGCTGCTCACACCTCCACTGCCACGTTTCGGCCTTTGTCGAGCCGGCATTGTACGGTTTGGATTGGAATTAGGGTTTGCATTAGCATTAGACGCCTTCTGAGGTGAATGTGGGATTACAGGTACCTATTATTTTATACCCGTTGTCATACATGCATATACAAGCAACAATTGACGATCATTAATCAACAATTAACATAAGAAATTATTCTTGTTAAAATAGGAAGCCCTAATTAAGTGACATTAGCCACACACAAAAAAAAAAGGGAAAAAATTAAAAAAATACCGGATTTCTATTTTCCATTTGTTATTTTCCAGGGAACCAATCAGAAAATGACGAGTATCGGAAACGAACCTGAGTACTGGAGACTGATCCGTCGGCAAGGATTTTTGATGAAGAAGATTCGAGTGATAATGATTTCGTCGAAGGCTTAGTGGACTCGGATAAAGCGGGCCAAGAAACAGCTCCCATTACAGGGCTGACTTCAACGACGCCGTTTAACAGCTTGTTCCAAGCTGCTTTCTTCGGCTGACCCGCATTGCAGTTATTAGCATCAGAGCTCTCAGGCACCACAGGACTATCATGCGGCGGAGAAGATGAAGCCGGAAACGGAGCTGCCTTGGAAGGAGAAACGCTATCAGTCTGCTCAGGTGAATAACTCGTTGGCGGCGGCGATGGCGATGGTGATGATTGAGAATGATCAACGGCGGCAGGCTCCGGCTCGCCGCGTACGACTTGAGACCACGGCGAAGGAAAATTATTTCGGCGTAACTGAGGACTGGGAAGACCGTCTCCGGAGAATCCGGAGCCATGTGGAGTTACGTGATTGGAGGCGGAATCAGCCGTCATAGCCATTCCAAATCTAAATTAGGGTTTTGGAACAAAATCTCAGAAGGTTTTATCAGTGAAGAATGGCAGAACACATAAATTAATTAATAAAAATAAATAAATATAAAATATTTCTTTCTTAATTGGTCAATCAATTAATTAATTAAACTTAATTAATAATCCACCTAAAAACAAAACAAGAAAAAAATAATTAGTTTTTTTTTTCGGGTGAGAATGTATGGAATTTTTTGTTGATTGAAAAAAAAAAAAAAGATAAATGTGCTAAGAAGCAAAAGTGCCGTCAACTGCCGTACACAAATCAACCAAAAACAATACCCCTATCAGTTTCACTCTTTTTAGGAGCAACCAGGAAGCTGTAAAATTTTGTTTTGTGATGTGAACTTTAATTGCGCCCCCTCTTATCTCCCCGGAAATTTTAAATTTGCCCCTATGTGAGTCAAAAATTTTCTTCCCCTGACATATGGTAAGAAAATTTGCTCACTCCAATCCGAAAATTATTTTAAAAAACTGAATTTATAGTTATGCGTCCTAGCATAACTCTAAAGTAAAAAAAATTGCTCACTCATATCCGAAAATTATTTAACAAAACTGAATTTATGACAATTTTTAACCTGCATTATGTTAGAAATTTAAGTAAAAATATTTCAAAATTGGTCAGTTTTGTATTTTTTTCTATTTTTTATTTGTTTAATAAATATTACAAATTTAGTATTTATTAATTTAATTTTTTGATTATTTTTTAATTTAATTAACAATATTTATTTGATTCTGATTTTATTTTTACTTTATTAAAAATTATTTGTCTTATTTAATTTCGTGAGTCAGTATCCAAATCTACTTGCCATTAAGGTCCCCTGCAGTTCCAGAGCATGAGCGTCAAGAAATAGCTATTGCTCATGTTGGTAGACATTTTGTGCAAGTTTTCTTACACCCTTATTACCCTGTACCACTCATCCCAATGTAATGGTGAGAATATTCATCGTACGAAGCTAAAGAATGGGTAACTCGTTATAGAATTCGTAATTAATTATGGTACGAAGTATTGGGTATCTCACCAAGTGCGCTAGGATGAGACTTTGGAGGCAACATAGATTAGAATTTGTGTTTTTATAATTTTAAGTGTAATTTTTTATGTTGTTATTTGTACTCTTTTTTAAATATATATTTTTCTGATATACATGAGAATATTTTTATAATACATAAGTAGTGTTTAATAAATTAAAAAGGAATCACAAAAATTAAATGAATAAATGAACACAAAATAATTAATAATAAATATGAAATTTTTAATATTGATTAAACAAATAAAAAAGATTAGATATATAAAGAACAAACAAATATAAATTTTAAAAATAAACAAAATTAAAAAATTAAAAAAAATTAATTAATAAATAAAAAAATGTAAATTGTGTTAAATGAATATATATATATATATATATATATATATATATATCTAATAAAGGAGAATGGTGTTGGAGGAAAAAGAGTGTATCCAACGGCTCTCTTTATGTGGCTTAATTGACGGCCCAGATCATTTCATTGGTAATTGGAGGAAAGAGAGTGAATTGATTGATGAAAAATGTCAAAAATTTTCAAATTAAAAAATAGAAAGTTAAAATAAAATCATTTAATTCTGTAATACCGTGCCGTAAGCACGGGCAAATACTGTAACACCGTGCCGTAGGCACGGCCAAATACTGTAACACCGTGCCGTAGGCACGGACATCATTTAATTAAAAAATAAAATCATTTAATTCTATAACACCGTGCCGTAGGCACGAGCAAATACAGTAACACCGTGCCGCAGGCACGGCCAAATACTGTAACACCGTGCCGTAGGCACGGGCAAAAACTAGTATTATATATATATATAATATATATATATATATATATATATATATATATATATATATATATATATATATATAAGTAGTGTTAAATAAGTGTATATATATTGTGAGAGTGGATTTTTATAAAAGAGATGGGTAATTTCGACATTTTAAGTAAGAGAGAGAGGAGGTGGGAATTTTGGGGAGGTGAGAGTAATAACCCTCTTTTACAAGCCATAATCTCCGAAATCATTAATTTTTTTAGAAATTTATTAAAAAAAAACCTTTTTCTCTATTTCCTCTCTAATCCTAATATTTTATGTTTTATTTCATTTTAGTCCTTTTTATTCTTCTATTATCAATTTTTTACTAAATAAATGTTTGACTTATTTTTCTTTCCATTTTATCCTTATAAAGCGAAAAAAAATATCATTATTCATATGAATAATAATTTTTTGCTTTAAGAAATCAAGGAGTGAGCAAATCCAAATATATTTTTAACATTTTATCTCTCTTTTGTTATTGTGTTTTTAAAAGCATTTATTTTATTTAAATATACACTAAATATTATCTGCTCTTTGGTTTATTGATATGTTGATGAATCATTTATAGTCATATTGTCACTGTGGCAAAAAAAAAAATACACACTCAGCTACACATCTATTTGACAGTTATTTTGTGATTATAAGTAAAAAAAATACATTCACAATATGACTGAGGTCATAAATGTGAATGTGCTCAATATGACTGAGGGTCGATGATGTGACTGAGTTGATAATGTGACTGAGGTTCGATAATGTGACTAAGATAATTAATATGATCGAGATAAAAAATGTGACTGAAGGTCGTTAATATGATTGAGATTATAATTGGACTGTGCTCAATGTGACTGTGCTCAATGTGACTATGTTCAATGTAACTGAAATAACTAATTTGACTGTGGTCACAATTATGATTGTGTTCAATGCGATTGATTATCGACAATGTGGCTAAGAGAATTGATGTGATTAAAGGTAAACAACGAGCACACATAATACAACTTCCAGTCACCAATATGGGTTGAGGTAAAAATGTAATTATGACAGAGGTCAAATATAAAGTATGTGTAACGTAATAATTTTAGGGCTAATATTGACCTTACATAATTCTGAATTTGAGAGAATTTGTTTATGAAATTTGTAGGTATATATGTCAAGTACATATATATTTTTACAAATTATAATTTAGAAAGCGGATGAAGAAGATATGAGTGTTGAAAATGATTGATTTGAAATTATTATTGTAAGAGTAATTTTTTTTACCTTTTTTTAAACATATTAACAATTGATATTCTTTTAAAACTTATAATTTATAAATCGATAATATGTAATTTTTTTTGTGAAATACTTTATATTTTAAGAGATATTTATGTATTAAATGAAAAATGAAATAAGCATACACCCCACTACAGGCACACGGGGTGTGTGTTTTAATTTATTTTTTGAATTTTTTATTAATTTTTTGTCTCTTTTGGTAATTTTAATATAATATAACTAAATGCAAATTTTTAAGTTTGGCTTTTCTTAAATAGAAAAGTTTTTATCCTAATTGGATTTATTTTTTATTTTTAAGTAAAAGCCCCTTAAATTTTTAATAAATAAATAAATGTGTGTGTTTTTCTTGTGCTCCCAAAATTCACTCAAAAGTCAAAACATAATAATAAATGGTTGAATCGTAAGTACGTCGCTCAACTCATGTTATAGGCTCAATTACATTATTGGTTTGTTAGTGAGATAATTTTATTTTATCTCTACGAAATAAAAATATCTATTATTTTGGAAATCAAATTTTATCATAGTAAATCAATACTCAGATTATACCTCCAATAATAATAATCAGACCCACACAAAATTTATTTGTATAAACGTGTTCTATAATAAAATATCGTAGTCATTACATTTTTTTTAGAAGATACGTCATTACATTATAATACACTGTTTATAAAATCACGATTAGTGATAACAATTTATCATTATTAATCAAATATTTAAAAACTGTATTTTAATCCAAATATAATTTTATTATTTCACCACAAGTCAAACTATAATACTAAACAGATCCATAATTAGGAAAAAGGAATATTTGCTAGGTTTTTGATTTAGTTGTTGTGTGACATCCTCAACGACGTTAAATGGTACTTGTAGATGCAATAAATGATGTAATTGTGTTCAGTCTTTGTCAAGGAAAAATATACAGGCGATTCGATTGCGATGGGAAAGGATAAATTTTGTGATCATGAATAAAACGGGAAAAGATTCTGTTTTATTTAGGGGTGAGTAAAATAGGATATCCTATCTTATTTAGGTGGAATCGGAACCTATCTTAAAAAATTGGTTCTTAAATTTTAAAATCATAACCTACCATATTAAACAGGGTATCTTATTTATCGGTGCCGATTCGATTCCTATTTTGGAATCAATAGATTAATATTGGAAAAAATTCAATGCTTTATTTGCACTTTCATTTTTTTGTTATTTTCTCCATTGGTTTGTTGTTAGAAGTGTTAAGAATATATGAATGAGATAATTTGATTACTGGAAACAAATGTTGGAAAATGCTCACTAGTAAGCATTTTGAGATACAATTTTAAGCATTGTCCACTTCGTGTTAGTGGTTGTCTTTGAGTGATTCGGATACTCCTCCGTGAGTAGTTCGGAATGGTATATTCATATGCTTAAAATGGTGCTTGGGTGAATGAGAAATTGTTGCTCGAAATTCACCCATTGGTGTTGGAAAATAAAGAGAAATACGCTTGTCCCACATGGGAAAGCTAATAAAGGAAAATTGTGTTTATATATGATTGCTCATATGTAGATGGGTAAGTGATATAAGGATAGAGGCTCTCTCTACGTGCGTGCGCAGGGGGTGCAAATCAAAATCCAAATAGGCCTGACTCGTGTGCACCCGCGCGTCCTGCGTACATGAATGTTGTACCAAATTGTGCGGGCCCGGCCCAGCCACATTTTGCAAGCCTCTTTATTTTTTCCAAGCTTTTTGAAGTTCCATAACAATTAAATTAATTCTATTAATTATCTGGGTGGATACATCATATGAAAAGCCTCCCACTAATTCAATTTAATTGGCATGTTCATTTTCTTTTAAAGGTGGCAGTGTTTTTTGTTTTTGATCATATATAAAAAATATACAGAACGGTTTTCCCTTAGTTTTCTTTACTGTTTTGTTGAGAGAGTTCAAACACTTCGTGGTTCGTTGAAGACGATTTTGGTGGTGCTCATTCTCGTTTTATCTGTTGCATCCTGGGAAACAAACGTCTCATGTTCTACTGCACCATTCGATAGGGGACGAATTTATTTTAAGGAGATTGTTGCCGCATCAACAAGCCTCAGAATTCTCTCTGTTTGGTGCCGCTGACTATTCTTGTTGCTGGTTCGATACTGCACAGCCTTCGTTACTGAACTGTTCCCGTTGTTGGTTCGTTGCTGTACCGCGTGACTATTACTAGTTCGCTGTCTGCAGTTGTCCTGGGACTGTGTTATTTTCATTACTGTTGTTGTGTTGTTTCCTCTATTTATTGTAGAAATCGTGTTGTGTTTTACTGTTTGTTTATAGTATTTTGTAAGAACACAGTAACCAAATATTTGTAATAATTATTGGAAAATGCTCACTAGTAAGCATTTTGAGATACAATTTTAAGCATGGTCCATGACCGGTGGTTCCACACACGCGTATAACGCAAGCGCACATATCGTTCAAGTAGTATAAAAAGTATTGATCCCACGAGGACTTAATACCTAATCTATTAATTTTATGAGGTCAAATGATTACTACTATCTGACAGGTTGATTGATTGATTTGAAATTGTGAAGATTTTAAATTTAAAAACAAGTAAATAAAATTGCATGAAAGTATGTTTAAGAAAATTCAATATTAGGAAACTATCTAGGGTTGTGAATATTCCAATATCTTTTAAAAAGATGAAGTGGTTATTTCATGTTTGTGTAATAAATCGGTTTACTAACCTGGAGCGCGAAATTATGTGAAAGCCTCTGTCGATGGTCAGACGCAAATACCCAGTATAACCCAATTGAACCATATGTCTATGTCAACCAAATTACCTGGATTCATTAAGTTTAAGTTCCAATTATGGCTACCCCCGCCCGACATGTATATGTCTATCCTGTAAGGAAATTTATTAAAGGGTTATCTATCCTCAAGGAATATCGTGGGCTATTAAGTCTAAGGCTGAAACCTAAAATTCCTTTGTCAAGTTTATTTTAGATTTACCAGATCAATCTTATTAGTGGCCAATTAACAAGACGCATTAGGCTTAAGACTTAATAAGTAAACCTTTAAATTACCCAAACTATAAAATAACCATTTATAAACCAGTGATATTAGAATTCATCACAACCCCAGATAACTAACTTAGTTACGACACATAACTAGGGCTAGTAAAATAAAATACATAAGGTAAAAATGCTGAAAAGTAATTGCGGTAAAGTAAAAACTGAAAAGTAAATTACAATAAAATAAAATGCTAAGGTAAAAGGATCAACTTTTACTATTTACTATTTAGATATCTCCCTTAATATAATATATTAACTTGTGATTATTTTACCAACCAGCCATATAGGCGGTAACCTGATTAAGTCAAATTAAGTCCAACCAGCCATCAAGGCGGAACCAAAATAAACCTGCCATATATGCGGTAAGAAAATTTAATTACCAACCGACCAATCTGGCGGTATCCTTGCTTAGTCAGTTTAAACCAGTTTAAAATGAATTACCAACCGACCAATATAGCGGTGTCCTCATTAAGTCAAATTTTAAATAGTGAATATATTATATTTAAGGGAGATTAATCTAAATATCAATAGTAAAAGAATTACCTTTCACCCTAGCAGGGGGAATTTACCTCGTCATGGTGAATAGTAAAAACTGTAAAAGTAAAAAAAAAAGTAAAATACTATTATTACAGAACGTAATTAAAATTTATTACAAAACTAAAATTTAAAAGAAACTAGATAGAAAACTCCATATTTACATCAGAGAATTCAGAGAGGAAGGTACATCTACAACTGAAAACATCGAACTCTATTTATAGGCGTCCATAAGTGCCAAGCGTCGCGACGCGCAAGTTTCTTCTTGCATTGCGACGCGCTGAAATGGTAGCTTCTGATTGGTGGCTTCAGATTCTTATCTGACACATGGCGATTACGGATAAGGTGATAAGGTGACACGTGGCAAGGCGGTTGGCACTCAATTATTATGCTGGCGTGGCGATGACGTGGTGCTGACGTGGCGACACATGGCGATAATGACTGTCGACACCATAGAATGATGACACGTGGCACGCTGTGATTGGCTGATGATGACGTGGTGGTGACGTGGCACGTTGACTCGGTCAATTGGTGATGTGGACGATGACGTGGCTGACATGGGGAGTGACACGTGGCGACACGTGGTGATGGCGATTGTCGGCACCGTAGGATGATGACACGTGTCACAGCGCATGTTAGCAGATCGGCTGGGATGGTGACACGTGGCACGGTATAAATTAGCAAAGTCAAACTTCTCTGATTCTGACTTGTGGACCTGACGCACATTAGCATTGTTCGGGGCACATTAGGCGTCGCGACGCGCCAAAATTACCAAAATGCTCTTTTGTCCAATTTTCACTGTTTTGGCCCCAAATCACCTCCAGAGAGTCCTGAAACTTTATTTATCTACAAAATAGCACAAAACACATCAAAATATTCACAAAACTCAAGAAAATATACAAAATATTAAGTTAAATGAGTGGGAAATAGTGATATAATTACCATTCATCAGTCCACTTCGTGTTAGTAGTTGTCTTTGAGTGATTCAGATACTCCTCCATGAGTAGTTTGGGGTATATTCATATGCTTAAAATGGTGCTTGGGTGAATGAGAAATTGTTGCTCGAAATTCACCCATTGGTGTTGGAAAATAAAGAGAAATACTGTTAATATATGATTGCTCATATGTAGATGAGTAAGTGATATAAGGATAGAGGCTCTCTCTACGTGCGTGCGCAGGGGGGTGCAAATCAAAATCCGAATAGGCCTGACTCGTGTGCACCCGCGCGTCATGTGTACATGAATGCTGTACCAAATTGTGAGGGCCCGGCCCAGCCACCTTTTGCAAGCCTCTTTATTTTTTTCCAAGTTTTTTGAAGTTCCATAACAGTTAAATTAATTCTATTAATTAACTGGGTGGTTACATCATATGAAAAGCCTCTCACTAACTCAATTTAATTGGCATGTTCATTTTCTTTTAAAGGGGGCAGTGTTTTTCGTTTTTGATGATAAATAAAAAAAATATACAGAACGGTTTTCCCTTAGTTTTCTTTACTGTTTTGTTGAGAGAGTTTGAACACTTCGTGGTTCGTTGAAGACGATTTTGGTGGTGCCCATTCTCATTTATTTTTGTTGCATCCTGGGAAACAAACGTCTCGCATTCTACTGCACCATTCGGTAGGGGACGAATTTATTTTAAGGAGATTGTTGTCGCATCAACAAGCCTCAGAATTCTCTCTATTTGGTGCCACTGACTATTCTTGTTGCTGGTTCGATACTGCACAACCTTCGTTACTGAACTCTTCCTGTCGCTGGTTCGTTGCTGCACCGCTGTGACTAATACTAGTTCGCTGTCTGCAGTTGTCCTGGGACTGTGGAATTTTCATTACTCTTGTTCTGTTGTTTCCTCTATTTATTATAGCAATCGTGTTGTGTTTTATTGTTTGTTCATAGTCCTTTGTAAGAACACAATAACCAAATATTTGTATTAGTCTTAAAATAAATTCGATCTGTGGATATGGAAAATAATCCAAACACAGTTGATCCGAACATGGCAGCCTCTTCGGCTGGCCAAAATGTTCCAGTCTCTGGGCTTAATGTGGCAGCCTCTGTGGCTGGCCAAAGTGTTGATGCTTCTATGGCTAGACAAGCTGTTGGACATGTGAGCTATGTCAATCATGCTGCGGAAAAACTTGAAAAATTCATTGGTCAGAATTTCAAAAGGTGGCAACATAAAATGTTTTTTTTACTTGACCACGTTGAATCTTGCAAGGTTCCTAAAGGAAGATGCTCTTGTACCCAAAGAGGGTGAGAATGATATTCAAGTGATTAGTGTCATCGATGCTTGGAAACATTCTGAATTCCTATGTAGGAATTATGTGCTGAATGGGCTGAGTGATTCCTTGTACAGTGTGTACGCCGGAATGAATACAACTAAGGGGCTTTGGGAATCCTTAGATCGAAAATATAAAACTGAGAACGCCGGTACTAAGAAATTTGTCGTAGGCCATTTCCTAGATTTTAAGATGGTTAACTCCAAAACTGTGTTAAGTCAAGTACAAGAATTACAGATTATTCTAGCAGAAATTCATGCTGAGGGGATGGTTTTAAGTGAAACCTTCCAAGTAGCCTCAATAATTAAAAAACTACCATCTGGTTGGAACGATTTCAAGAATTATTTAAAGCATAAGCGAAAAGAAATGAACATTGAAGACTTGGTTCTTAAGCTTAGAGATGAGGAAGATAACAGAGTATCTGACAAGAGAGGAATAACTCATGAGGCCAAAGCAAATGTTGTTGAACATGGCCATAAGAACAAGAACCTCAAGAACAAAAGGTCAAAGATGGGCCCTAAAGGAGGAATTTCCAAGAAATCCAAATTTCAAAGAACATGCTTCAACTGTGACAAAATGGGTCACAAGTCTTCTGAGTGCAGACTACCGAAGAAGAAAAAGAACCAAGAGGCTAATGTGATGGAAAACATGACTCAAGATGTTTCAGACATTAACCTTTCTGATGTGGTTTCTGAGGTGAATCTGGTGGGTTCTAACCCAAGAGAGTGGTAGATTGACACTGGTGCCACTCGACATGTGTGCTCAGACAAGAGTATGTTCTCTTCATTTGAGCCTGCTGGTAATGGGAAAAAAATATACATGGGAAATTCAGCAACATCTGAGATTGAATGTCAAGACAAGGTGATTCTGAAGATGACCTCTGGGAAAGAGTTGACTTTAAATAACGTTCTGTATGTACCATAAATACGAAAGAATCTTGTGTCTGGATCACTTCTGAACAAGCACGGATTCTGGATGGTGTTCGAGTATGATAAAGTAGTTTTGACCAAAAATGGCATGTATGTGGGAAAATGGTATGTAACTGATGGGCTCTTTAAGTTCAATGTAATGGTTGTTAAACCCAATAATATCAATAAGGCTAGCTCTTCTGCTTATATTGTTGAGTACTCTGATCTATGGCATGGTAGATTAAGATATGTTAATTTTAATTCATTGCGGAAATTAATTAACATGAATCACATTCCCATTTTTAAAATTGATAACATACATAAGTGTGAAACTTGTGTTGAGGCAAAACTAACTAGATCATCATTTCATAGTATTGAAAGAAACTCTGAACCACTTGATCTAATTCATACCGATGTATGTGATTTTATTTCAATACAAACAAGAGGCGGTAATAAATATTTTATTACCTTTATTGATGATTGCACAAGATTTTGCTATGTGTATTTGATGAAAAACAATGACGAAGCTATTGAGAAATTTATTCTCTATCAGAATGAAGTTGAGAACCAACTGAATAAAAGAATTAAGGAGTTAATAAGTGATTGTGGTGGTGAGTATGTTTTTCCTTTTGAATCACTTTGTGAGCAAAATGGAATCATATATCAAACCACAGCTCCTTATTCACCTCAATCCAATGGGATTGCAGAATGGAAAAATCGTACCTTGAAAGAAATGATGAATGTTATGTTAATCAACTCTGGATTACCTCAAAATATGTGGGGATAAGCTGTTTTATCAGCTAATTACCTTTTAAATAAGGTACCACGACAAGAAACAGGGAAAACTCTTTATGAAATGTGGAAAGGAAGAGTACTTTCCTATAAATTTCTACGAGTGTGGGGGTGTCTTGCAAAAGTAGTCATTCCTCCACCTAAGAAGGTGAAGATATGACAAAAAACTGTTGATTGTATTTTCATAGGATATGCACATAACAGTAATGCTTATCGATTTCTTGTGCATGAGTCTAATATACCAGATATTCACAAAAATACGATAATGGAGTCGAGGAATGCATCATTTTTCGAATATGTTTTTCCTTGTAAAACTAATTCGAATTCAAATGTGCACAAATGGGCACATAAGGCTATCAGTGAAGATAGTAAGGACCAAAAACACATAAATTTTCCAGAGGATCAACAAGATGTTGAACTTGAACCAAGACGTAGCAAATGAGCTAGAACGGAAAAATCATTTGGTCTAGATTTTCTGACAGTTTTGCTAGAAAATGATCCTCAAAGCTATAACGAAGCTGTAAGGTCAGCTGATGGTGCTTTGTGGAAAGATGCCATCAATAGTGAAATTGAATCAATCTTACAAAATCACACCTGGAGTTAGTGGACCTTCCTCTAGGGTGTAAACCTTTAGGGTCCAAGTGGATACTGTTGTGATACTGTTGCAAAAGCGTCGCAACTGACATTGAGTTGTATCATGACGTTGTCATTCTTATACTGTTCCTGGTCAAGGTTTACACTACTTGGTCAGTAAAGTAAACTTGTTGAGACTGGTACATATCGTATATTGGAATCTTGGATTCCAATAGTTTCTCAATGAACCATGAGTCTTGGAGACTCGTATAGACGTGTAGGTATTTATAGCGGATAAACACTGAACGAATCACTGGAGATTCTTAATGGATGGTACACCAACGTCAATAAGAATCTTCCCGGGTTGAGTGAGCATAGTGATTCTTTGACTTGAGATACCACTGTGGATATATGAGTTATCCTCCACACTTAGATGGCAGTCACATCACCGATCTATTAAGATCAGACCTCCGCATGTTCGTTGGGTGTGGACTGATGCTCAGGATATCCTGTGTGTATCAAGAAATTATCCGTCACTTCTGTGTACAGAGCATAGGTATTCAATTTGGAATTAGCAATCTTTTAAATCCATAAGCCCGTGGTACACTGTAGAAGTTAGTTCGAAGTGTTATTAAGAGATTGCTAATAGAAACGTCGGCATGATTATATCTATAG
This sequence comes from Zanthoxylum bungeanum, assembly GCA_019454045.1. Classification (NCBI taxonomy): domain Eukaryota; kingdom Viridiplantae; phylum Streptophyta; class Magnoliopsida; order Sapindales; family Rutaceae; genus Zanthoxylum; species Zanthoxylum bungeanum. The sequence goes on from SKCR01006516.1 coordinate 413,150, forward strand.
AGATTCGATGTTTATATCTATATCTCCGGAATAATCTGGATACCTGTGACGAATGGATTATACGTATGAAATGACCTCGACCTATATGGTTCAGAGAATTTATCTGTATTCGTCATAATTTACGGGTAGGTAGATTATGGACACGAAATTGGATTTCGTGATGGATATGCCTGAACCTAGAGAGTCTCACTAATGAAATATATTTGCAGAGCACTAGGGCAACTTTTATGAATAATACTGATTATTTATAAGTCGTTTAATGGTTAAACGAAAATGCATGCAATTGGTATCTTTTGGTCATTTCCTAATTAATGTGTACTTATATTTAATATTTGATTTTATTAAATACACATTAATTAAATATCAAATTGTGCTTTTTAATATATATCATTAATATATTTATTTTGATTATTTAATGTAAATATAATACATATATTTAAGATATTTGTATTTAATTATTTAATTGTTTAAATATTAAATGATTAAATTAATTAAATAATAAATATCTTATGTCATGATTATTTTTTACAAATGGCCTTATATGATTGAAAATATTTGGTGGATTTCATTAAATGGTTTAATGACCAAATACCAAAAGTTTTGTTCATTTACCTTTTAATTAATTGAAACAAAAAATGAAAAATATCTAGATATTATTTTCTTCCCTAGTTTCGGCCAAGTGAAGGAAATACAAAAGGGTTTTGTTTCATTTGTATTTCATAAGTTTAAGTTACCAAAACAATTACAAAAGAAAGTTGAAAGAAAAATGAAAGAACTTAAGCCAAATATCAAGATTTTGTAAGTATTTCTTACTTTCTTCAACTAAGAAATTATTTCTATCATTCTCAGCTTCAATATGTGTTGCTAGGATGTTGTCTCTACTTTTTTAGTTTGTAATTAATTTGTTGGAAACTTGTTTGAAAGATGTTTTCATGTATGATTAACAAAGTTAGCTTGAAATGAGTTCATCTCTTTTGATTATTTGATAATCAAGTTACCATTCTAGAGTTGTTAGGTCACTCATTGATGACCTAGAATGGTTCTTGTGTTATTTCAAAGTGGTGAGACTTGTTTGGTGTTGTGAAGATTGAATTAAAGTGTTGAATTTATTTAATTTGGTGTAATTTGTTCAAATGAAGAATTTATAAAATTAGGATTCTTAACCCTTTCCAAATTTAAGGCTTTTCATATATGTATTGAATATTGATGTATATATGATGTATATTAAATCAGGGATTGATTGGATTTGATCTTGACTTGTTTTGAATAAGATTGGACTAAAATTCACAAGTTGAAAACCTTATGGCCTTCTTGGCGATTTGGCAGAAATTTGGGATTCGAGTTGCAATTTATATTTTGATGTATAAGACATGTTTAGATCATTTTGGTATTGATTTGAAATCACTTGAATTTGTATTTGACAATTTGAGGACCAAAATGAACAAAATATAAAGTATTGGGGCAATTCAATAATTAAGAAGAAATTTGATTTCTTGTGTAAAAATTTCAGATTTGAAGTATTGAGTAATTAAAATAAATAATTTTATTTTAATTATCCAAGAAAAATTTTAAAATCGAAAAATTTGGATTTTCTGCATTCCGCTGCGTTACCCGGTAATACCCCTAAAAACTCCCAACAAAAACATGTGTTACTTAGCCTATGTGACAGATAATAAAGTGGAAACAAAAGGTATTGAGCAGATTCTAGTGGTAAAGGAGTCTTATGATGTCTTTCCAGAGGAATTGCCAGGATTACCACATGATAGAGAAATTGAGTTTTGCATATATGTGGTTCCAGGCACGCAGCCTATATCGATCCCTCTATATAGGATGGCCCCTACATAACTCAAGGAATTGAAGGTGAAGTTGCAAGACTTGCTGGATAAAGGTTTCATTCACCCCAGTGTGTCTCCATGGGGCGCTCCAGTATTATTCATGAAGAAGAATGATGAAACGCTTCAGTTTTGTATAGATTACCGACAGTTGAATAAAGTAACGATTAAGAATAAGTATCCGTTATCGAGGATCGATGACTTGTTTGATCAGCTACATGGGGCGTAGTGTTTCGTAAAGATCGATATTCGATCAGGATATCATCAGTTGAAGATTAAGGAGAGTGATGTACCGGAGACAACCTTTCAAACTAGATATGGACATTACGAGTTCTTGATAATGTCATTTGGCTTGACTAATGCCCTACGACTTTCATGGATATGATGAATAGGGTATTCAAACCCTTTCTAGATTGTGATAGTCTTAATTGATGATATCAAGGTGTATTCACGGAGTGAACAAGAGCACGAAGAGCACTTGCACCAGGTGCTACAGACATTGAAAGAAAACAAGATGTTTGCAAAGTTCTCTAAATGTGAGTTTTGGTTGTCCAATGTTGTGTTTCTGGGGCATGTTGTGTCAAAAGAAGAAATCAGTGCAGACTCCCAAAAGATTGAAGCCATCCAAAATTGGCATCGACCTACCAGTGTGACGGAGATCCGTAGCTTCATGTGTTTGGAAAGATATTATAGAAGGTTCGTAGAGAATTTCTCCAAAATAGTTTCCCCGTTAACGCGACTGACTCAGAAGAATGTGAAGTTTGAGTGGTCAGATGCCTGTGAAAAGAGTTTTCAGGAGCTCAATCGATGATTAACTACCGCCCATATTCTAGCCCCATCGACATGATCAGAAGGGTTTATGGTGTACTGTGATGCTTCTAGAGTGGGATTGAGATGTGTGTTAATGCAAAGAGGGAAAGTTATTGCATATGTTTCCAAGCAGCTAAAACCCTATGAACAGAACTATATCACTCATGATTTAGAAATGGCGGCGATAATCTTTTCCTTGAAGGTATGAAAACATTACTTGTATGGTGAAAAGTTTAAGATTTTCACTGACCACATGAGTCTCAAGTATATCCAGAGTGAAAAAGATCTTAACTTGAGGCAGAGGCGATAGATTGAGTTACTAAAGGATTACAATTGTTTTATTCATTATCACCCTGGCAAGGCTAATGTGGTATCAGACGCATTAAGTAGGAAATCCATGGGAAGTTTAGCTCATTTTCCGATTGAGAGGTGGCATTCGGCTAGACAAATGCAGAAATGTATTCTAGGTGGAGTGAGTTTTCAAGCAACCACCTAGGGAGCATTGCTTGCACAGATACAGGTTCGATCCATCCTGAAAGATGAGATCAGAGTAGCCTAGGAATCGGACCCTCAACTTCAGCAGGTTAGAGATAGATTAGAGCAAGGCGAGGATGATGAGTATTATATAGATGTTGAGGGCCTCATTAGAAAGTAAAACAGAATTGGTGTTCCCCTAATTCTAGAGTTGAGACATTCGTTGTTGGAGAAAGCTCACACCTCTTCCTATACCATGCATCCTGGGATCACTAAAATGTACCATGATCTTAAGGATCTCTATTGGTGGGATGGTATGAAGAAAGATATAGTAGAGTTTGTTGCAAAATGCCTCACTTGCCAGCAAGTTAAAGAAGAGCATCAGAGGCCAGCAGGGAAACTTCAAAGTATAAATATTCCTGAATGGAAATGAGAGAATATTACCATGGATTTTATAGTTGGGCTTCCACGTACCCCAAAAGGGTATGGCTCTATATGGGTGATTATGGACAAGTTGACAAAGTCTGTGCATTTTCTGCCAGTAAAAACTAATTATACAACAGCCTAGTATGCCAGACTGTATTTGGATGAGATAGTGTCATTGTATGGTGTACCTATCTCAATAATCTCTGATGGGCGTTCTTAGTTCACATCCAAGTTTTGGTAGTCATTTCAACAAGCCTTGGGTTCCTAGCTATATTTTAGTATGACTTTCCACCCCAGACGGATGGTCAGTCAGAAAAAACCATACAGACCTTAGAGGACATGTTACAAGCTTGTGTAATTGATTTTGAGGGAAGTTGGGACCAACATTTTCCACTTATAGAGTTTGCATATAACAACAGTTATCAGACAAGCATTTAGATGGCACCTTTCGAGGCTTTGTATGGTCGAAAGTGCAGATCCCCTGAGGGATGGATTGAAACTGGGGAACAAAAATTACTTGAGTCTGATTTGGTACAGGAAGTAGAAGAGAAAGTGAAGCTAGTTAAAGAAATGATGAAAACAACTCAGAGTCGCCAGAAAAGTTATACAGATCCCCAGAGGAGAGACGTGGAGTTTCAGGTAGGAGACTCTGTGTTTTTGAAAGTATCTCTTTTTAAAGGAGTTATGAGATTCGGCATGAAGGGTAAGCTCAATCCTAGATATGTCGGGCCGTCTCAGATACTTCGTAGAGTTGGAGGGAGAGCATATGAGCTGGCGCTTCCACCCAACATGGATATAATACATCATGTGTTTCATGTATCTATGTTATATAAATACTTACATGATGAGTCTCATGTGTTTGAGCCCCAAACAGTTGATGTTCGCCAAGATTTATCGTATCTAGAGCAGCCAATAGCTATAGTAGATAGAGAGACGATGAAGTTACGATCTAGATGGATACCCTCTATTAAGGTGGTTTAGCGGCACCACAAGGGACATGAGTCCATATGGAGCCAGAAGATGCAATGAGAGAGCAATATCCACAGTTGTTCGTATAAGAAGGTATGTTCCATACCTCAGGCACTTTGATTTGAGGAAGAATCATTTTTAAGGGGGGAAAATTATAATAACTCGAAATTTTGTGGTTCAACTAAAATCGTAACTTGGTGACTAAGACGAATTTTCTGCAAGCATTAACAGAAATTTTTTAGACGACTTAATGTGCCAACCTTAAACCAAGCCCAATTAGCTTTATTGTAACTTATGGGCCATAATCAAAATTAGAATGAGTTTAGCCCAAGTCAAGGCCCAATAAAAATTATGAATTTGGCCAAAGTCCTCCATTTTCTTAGAAATGATTAAATCTTCAAGACTTATATAGAATTGGTTAACATGTATTAGAGATAAAGAAATCAAATTTGAAAACACTTCACTGTACCCCTTGACCGAAAATTTCTTAGAGAAGAGAATGAGAGGATTTTCATCTTTCTTGTAAATTTCCCAAGATAACCTAGACCAAATCATCACAAAAACAAGTTTAGAAATGAGGAAATGAAGGCTTGGACACTTATTTTGTGAAGATTACTATTGCTTGGAAAGTTGACCCAAATCTTGATTTGTTGAGTTTGATGATTTGATTATTGTAGTATGTTGTTAGCTTGAGTTTGATGGTGATTGGATGATTATTGGGTTAAGAAAATAGTGTTTGTGAGGAACCCCAAATTATGAAATCCCTAGGTATGAAACTAAGTTAGGATATTGATGATATTTTGTATATTTGTTGTTGTTATAGCTTAAGTGATGCTGTAGAAGTTGAGAGTGAAGATGGAGTTTATATTGGGTCTTGTAATCGGGCTAGCTTCACGACGCGCACACCCGGCGTTGCGACCGGAATAGGAAGTTGCTATCTGTTTCGGCTCTGGAATGTGAGAGTCGTGTGTGAAAATAGAGGAAGCTTACTGCCACGATTCTGTTTTGTGGGAGTCACAATGCTCAACCTTTAGCGTCGCGATGCGTGTGGGAGTAGCGACGCCCAACCCCTTACATCATGACACAGAACCATCAGATGCTCACTGCCTCAGCTATTTGTGTGGGAGTCTCGACGCCCATGGGCCAGTGTCGTGACACATGACCAGATTTTCCAGGATCAATTTTATCCATTTCAGTTTCATCCTTAGACGTTAGAGGGCACCCTAAGGGTTTCGTATAAGTGTATATATACGCATTATGTCATGTTACTAGCATACGTCAATCATGTATTACATATTCTTTCCCATCAATTAAAAGGAAACTAACGGTCTCTTTGACCTTAGATCGACATCAGAGCACTCAGAGATCACCTATGTCGGGTATTGCACCAGACTTGCAATGAGTAGACCATTTTTCTCAAACTGAGTTTATTTAATTATTTTGATGGGAAACTTACTTTTAAATGCTTTAGGGCATTAGCCAAAATGATTTTCAGATTATTTTATTAATAAGAATGTTTTGAGAAATTATTTAGAAAGAGATGATCTTCAAAGCATGATTTTGATGATTTTCGGAGGCATGAGGGAAAACCACACCTCAGATGTAACTTCACATAGATAAGGAATTGACAGATATAGATAACATTTGCACACACAGTTCAGGAATATGGATGACATATGCCCATAGATCTCAGATTCAGAGTCATGAGGGTAACATAGATCAACACCTCCGGCTCCAGTGTTGTGGCTTGGGGGACGGCGAGACGTAACGCCCCAAGACCACCAGTTTAGGAGTATTGGGGAAGGCGAGAAATAACGCCCCCATGCGTCAGATTTCCAGCATATTATCAGACATTTCAGACATAAGGTTTTACGAAATGATTTTTCATAAAGGTTTTGAAGGGAAAAACCTGATTTAAGCTTTATAAATTCAGAAAGTTATTTTATTGATTATGAGTATTTACTAATACAATTTTTTGGTTTTATAGCTCCATTCACCGAGTTCATTAGGACTCACAGCCATCTTTTGGAGACATGGACCAGGGACAAATGTAGCACTGCAGTCACTAGTCTTATGGGTCCATCATGTCAAACCTACATTCACATAGAATGTAGTCCATTTTTTTCTCTTTTTGATGTGTGATATCTATATGATGGTACAGACTATGTATGTCTTCTTGTGGTTCAATGTTTTAAAATAGTTTTATAAAATGTGCGTGCTTGTATATTGCTAAGATGAAAAGATATTAAGATAAGAAATTGGTTATATTTCTAGTTACAGTTAATGGCTTAGGTGGCAGTGGAATCTGTCATCTGCTGGTGACCTTCCCGAATTAGGGATGTTACAACCCTAAAGTAAGATACTCATCACTTTCTCGCAAGAAAGAGTGAACTCCATATCTATGTAAAACGGCCCCAACCACATACCAAACCATGTCCCCAAAGTACGTAGCTATTGGTCGGGATTTCTTCACCAACCTCACCTTTGTAAATCTAAGAACATATCATGTCATGCAGGAATTCGTAGTACACTCAGGATTTAGATCAATTAATATATAACCATCTAAATGAATCTTTTTATTTAATGGATGTTATAAGAAATTCATTCTGTCTGGGTCCATTCCTACATGATCACATCACATAAGATGCCTCCATTCTCATGTCACCACATGGACATTTTTTAATCAAGGTCGTCATATATTTATAGAATGGACCGCAACTATAGATAAACCACAAATAAAGTACCAATCTTCGTTTGCTATTTACAGACTATTTAGGATTACTAATTTCAGACTTAAATCCTCTTGTGTATAACACTTATAGACTAAGCCTGAAAGTAAATTTAGTATCTAAGGGTATACATGATAATTTATAACATGCAATTTTAAAATTGACATTTTGATAAATGAACACTGCATCGTTTGTTACTTAAAATAAAATTACGTTTACATATTATATTATGCTCTAGGGTATATATCCCAATGATCTCCCACTTGCACTAGAGAAAATGAGATATGTCTCATAATTCTAGACCCTATAGGTGACCTTTCCTAAAATCTGCATCCGTCTGAAAATCAGAATCTGTATATCCTCACCAGAATATACAAGCATATAGTTTCTCGTTCTTTTAAGATACTTGAGAATGTGTTTTACAACTACCCAATGATCTAATCCCGGACTAGACTGAAATCTACTAACTACTCATACTGCAACGCATATGTCCGGTCCCGTTCATATCATAGCATATATGGGACTACCAACTACTGAGGCACATGAAATATGTCTAATTTTCTCAACTGTTTAAGGTGTATTATGAGACTGTTCCTTTGACAAATGAATTCTATATCGAAATGGAAAATTCCCTTTCTTGAAATTCTGCATCCCAAGTCATACAAGGATTATGCCTGAGACATAACTAAAAATCATCTCTTATGATCCTAAATAATCTAGATCCCAAGTACATAACTGTCTTTTCCCAAATCTTCCATTTGGAATTGGTTAGCTAGCTAGTATTTTTTGTTTGATAATGCTTTTATATCATTCTCAATGAGTGAAACATCATCGGTGTATAGCATGAGAAAAAACCAATGTACCGTCAATGACACGCTTATATACACAAGGCTCATCGATGTTCTACTGAAAATCATAAGACTTGATCGTGGTATCAAATCTTATGTTCCAAGATTGAGATGTTTACTTTCAATCTATAAATGGACCTTTGCAGCTTGCAAACTTTTTACTCTTGACCTTGGGCAATGAATCCATCTAGTTGCACCATATAGATGCTCTCATCAAGAGTACAATTAAAAAATATTATCTCGACATCCATTTGCCATATGTCATTGTCATAATATGTGGCAATGGATAGAATAATACGAATAGATTTGATCATGGCTACTAGCGAGAAAGTCTCATCATAATCGACTCTCTCTTTCTAGGTATAACCATTGGCCACTAGCTTAACTTTGAAGGTCTGTACCTTCATATTTATTCATCTCTTCCTCTTGTAGATTTGTGACCTATAAGTTTACCCAATTTGGTTAGTCTATACGTTCTCATACTGAGTTGAATACACAGACTCCATCATGAGATTCATGGCTTTGAGCCATTTTTTATCATGATCATCCATTGCACTACAATAGCTCAATGTATCATCTACACCATTACTAAAGGTGAAAATTTTTGCCTCTCCAATCCCTAGATAGCGATCAGGTTGTCGCACAACCCTCTCACATCATTTAAATGGTAGAATCTCCTTATATAATTGGATCTGATGCTCAGATATTAAAGGTTTTATGTTATTGTAATTGTCAACAACTACTGTTGATGGTGTACCGATCTAACCAAAAGTAACTCATTGAATACCACTTTACTGCGAGGCTTGAATTCTCTCATACAGTCATCCTCAAGAAAGACAAACACTTTGATCTCTTCTTAGACTATAAAAGAATCCACCCATAGTCTCTTTAAGATAGCCTAGGAAATAGGCACACCTTAAATGCGACTCCAACTTTGTAGTCTTTTTCTTCAGTGTACGTGTTGGACACCCCCATATGAGTAAATATTGCAAACTAACTTTGCGACCGCTCCACAACCCTAAAGGTGTCATACGAATAGACTTAGATAGAACTACATTAAAGATATACATTATTGTATGTGATGTATACCCTAAAAAAGAATTAGGTAATGAACTTTCACTAAACATTGATATCATCATGTCTAATAGGGTTTGATTTCTCTTTTCTACAACACCATTAGTGTCCTAGATGCTATGAGTTGGGATATTATCCCATGCTCAACTAAAAAATCCTCGAATTCATTGTTTAGGTATTCTCCTCCACGATCTGATCGTAGAATTTTGATGGCTTTACCTAATCAGTTCTCAACCTCAGCACGATACTCTTTAAACTTTTCAAAGGTACATGATTTATGATGCATTAGGTAAACATGCACATATCTAGAATAATCATTGATAAATATGACAAATATTAATAACCACTTAGAGATTAATTGGCTTTTAGCCTTTTTCGAATAAAAGGTCTCTTGGTCATCTTACCTTCTTGACAATACTCATAGACTAGTAAGATGTGGTCCTTTAACTGACTTAAAGATCCACTCCCTACTAATCTATTTATCCAGTCAAGGTTAACATGACCAAGTCTAAGATTCCATAAATATGTGACATCGTGAGAAATCTCTTACCGATTTAGATTTTTCAACCTTAAACATCTCAGTATTGAGTAGTCAGATATGTGTTAACAGTTTTAACACATACAAGTTTTTTCCAAGTTTCCTATGCATATTGGTAATCCATTTTGAAATAATAACTATTATTAATACATAAAATGGAAAAACCATCATGTAATAGTTTTGAAACATAAATCAAATTTTTTTGACAAAACGTGAATAAACAACGATTTATTTAAATTCAAATAACTATTATTTGAAAATTGAAAACTGACAACTCTCTCTGCTTTTATTGAAATGGAATCCTCTGTCCAGACTCTCATGGTAAAGTTACCTTCAATAAGGTCTTTCCATGTATCAAGTGGTTGTACCCTTAGCTTTCCTACTGTTTCTTTCTCTTATTTGCAGTTTTGAAATATTCGGCAACACTTGCCTCTCAACTAGGCTTATGAGGATCCATAAGCATGGACTAGTAAAAGGTGAGATTATTTAACAGTTATGTAAAAGTGAATATCAAATGGTTCATAACATAGTTGCTCTTAAACTAAAAGAAACTCTTGGGAAAAGTCTCGATGATCATAGTCACCCGACTACTCTCATCTATACGACCTGTGTGTGTTTCGACCATATTGAATTGGATCATCATCCTTAAGATGCTCTTGGATGGATGTCCATTCCTTCATCTTCACGGTCATGACTGAGATTAAGGCTCAATGACGTTGTTGCTCCGAAGGCTACCCAAACATGTCTTGTAATGACTTCATTATCATAGATATTGTAGCCATTGATTCATGTTTTGCAGAAAGAACATCAAAAATCTATGCTACCAAGTAGCATTGGGTCTTCTCATTGGCAGTGACCCACCATTGGTATGTATCACGTACAGCTTGGCTAGCATTTTAAGCCAGCTCTGGCGGACACTCCTACATCAGGAAAAAACTTAAGTCTTCCGCAAACCAGGACATCATTCATGTTACTTTTCCAATTAACGTAATTTTTCTCTCGCAGGTTTGTCGTTAGCAAGTATATGGAAACATCGGAGAAAAATGGCTAAAAATTTTAAAAACAAACATGCATTCAAAAATTTCATTCATCGCATATTAAAATCATCACAAATATTTTGGCATAAAATTAAACATGATGCATGGACCATGTAAAATGAATTAGAAACATAAAAATAATTACTATGCCACGGAGACCTAATATTCCATAAATAAGTGTCGTCGTATGATAGGTCAGTTATTTGCAAGTTAGATCGAGACAATCTCAATAGATTAATATATTCGGGAATAACTCTTATTTCTACATTATTCAACTATCGTTTGATTTGATCAAGGAATATTGATTAACAATTAATCATTCCTTTATGAGTGTAACCCGCCATTTCGGAACTATTGGACTTAACTAGTGAAATGTCACCGTAGGGTTGTCAGTTCACAAAATACATCTAGATTTCCTATCCTCTCGGAACTCGATTTTAATAGTGACCCAAAATGGACACCTTTCGTAGGGGGTCGAAAACAAATTCGTCTCAAGGTGTCATTTGAATCTCACGTTATCGGACTAACAAAGGAGATCACGAGATATATTGTCATATATCCCTCTCTTACTCACTATTTTATAGTTTAAGGTTTCTATTTAAAATATATAATATTTCAACATCCACTAGTGTGTATAGTTTATGTTCGACTAAAACATAACCTAATTTACACTAGTGTAATATTAGTGACATATCCTATTTTCACTCTTAAAAATTTATTCACTAATTCTTATTAGTACAAATTAATATATAACTTAATTAAACTAATTTAATTAAATGATCTCTAGTGACCTATTTCAATTTTAATTCTTAAATTTTTAAAGTAAACTAACAAGTTAAAAATTTAAATTCAAATAAGGGACAAAATACTAATTAAACTATTTAATTAATATAAGCATTTTATAAATTCCAATGATACGTGAAATTGTATCCCCGAGTGCATACAACAGTACCGTCCATTCAGAATCGACATGGAATTTACGTTCAGGTTTCCATATGATATACCAATTAAAATATAATGCACTTATTAAGACTATTATATATTAAATCGGAATTTCCAATTTGTAAACCTTTAAAACAATTAATCCAATTAATTTTTTTTCATGCATAACATATTCCAATTTAACCATTTTAAATTTTATAAAATCAAATTTTATGACTAGAATATTCATGCATATTGTAACGACCGGAAATCCCGACTACTGTTACATCATGAGATGAGTATTATATAATATAAATTATGTTTGAGCACATATGCATTCATGGAACGAATTTAGGTATAATCGGTAGATTCCTCGAAATTCTGATACGAAACTGTATTATGTTCCACTCCAAATAACCCATGGTATTTAGGCCATAACTTTCTCATATGAACTCTGATTTTTATGAATTTTATATCGCCAGAAATCTGGGATCGAGACCTACAACTTTCCTATTGAATATTTTTCCTGGATGAAATCCGAAATAGGTAAATTAGGCAAGTCAAAATTCTGGATGAATAGTGCTCGGACCTATCTAGATAATACTTCAAGTTTCTACATAATTCTTCAAAAATTAAAATTACAAATGGCCCCTAGTATAAAAAGGGGATGTTATTTCTTCATCCCAAAAAAATAGGAATTTTGTAAAGAATTAGAGATGGGCGTGAGGAAGAAGAAAAAGAAGAAGAATAAGGAGAAGAGAATGAAAAGAAGAGAGAAAGAAGAGGAAATAAGAAATAGAGAAAATACTTAGTAATCATGGGAAACTTAGAATATGAAGGAAAAAATAAGAAATGAGGTAAGACCCACTTGATTCAAAACTTGGTTTCTTGGATTTTGAGAATATGATGATGTAATAAGATTATTAGCATGTTAAGAATTTCATTTTGGTAGGAAAAGAAATTGATGATAGAACTAAGGGTTCAAATTTTGAGAACCTTAAGAATTTAGCTAAAAACAAGGGTAGTAAGATTAAAGGATTGTTGAGTATGATAAGTTGATAAAGAATATGAGAAGTTGAAGTTTATTGGAGTAGTTTGTGTAATAAGTTTGATATAGAAGTGTTTGTGATTCATTTGGTGTAAGATAGGCTTTAAGAAGTAAGTTAGAATCCTGGAAAAAAGGTCAGCGTCGCGACGTACAAGGGTTCGCGTCGTGTACTAGGGAATTCATGGGATTGTTTCTGGAATGGCCGCGTCGCGACGAGCAAGGACTTGCATCGCGATGCGACTTGGAAAAATTTCAGGAATCCTTTCTGGAATGGTGCGCGTCGCGACGCGTAAGGCTTTGCATCGCGACGCAAAGACCAGAACTTCCCCAAATCAGTTTTAAACCATTCTGGTTTCACCCTAGCATGTTAGAGACCACCCTAAGGGTCTCGTATTAGCTCGTATATATATATTACATCATGATATAAGTATGATACCTATTGGAGTGATATCAACCACTTAAAATAAGTAAATTTAGTCTGATTCTGTGGTATGTTTCTTAGTCCATTTCTAATCTAGTTATCAAATGTAGATCATCGCAGGAACCCGAGTTTATCTCAACAAGCGAGTAATACCAGCCAGATTCCAACCTGTGAGTGGACACTTTCTTTTAAGTTGATTTTCACTATACTGTTGTTCATATCAGACTTACTTTTCACTTTTAGGGCGTTAGCCAATTTTATTGTCAGTTATATTTTGTTCAGTATGTTTTGAGAAATGATTTAGAAAAGAAATATTTTCAAAACATGAATTTTATGTTTTTCAAAGCATGTGGAAAAACCCATCTCAGTATGTAACTTTTTTACTGAAATGGAATTGACGGATGACATGTGCACATGTAGAGGACTGGGGGGACAACGATACATAACCCCCCAGATCCTAGTTCAGGACTAGTGATGACAAATACCCATAGATCCTAGTTTCAGAGCTTGGAGGGTAGCATAGATCTGCACCCCCAGTTCTAGTTCAGTGGCTTGGAGGATGGCGATACGTAACGCCCCAAGACCAGTAGTTTCAGGGACGAGAGTGGCATTCTTTGGGGGACGATGATATGTAACGCCCCAAAGTCATGGCATTCTTTGGGCTATAGTTAGGCGTATGGGGGGACGACGATACGTAACGCCCCCATACATCAAGATTTTCATAGACATATCGGTTTTCAGATATCAGGTTTTCAGAAAACGATTTTCAGAGAACAGATCTTAGAAACAGTTTTCAGAAAAAACAGACATTTCAGAAATAGTTTTCAGAATAGATCTTTCATATATGAGTTTACAGGACCAGACTTTCAAAAGCATATTTCAGAAAAGTTAAGTTTTATAAAGAGATTCCAGATAAGTTTTTTTTTCTTAAATAGTTCAGAGTTTTCAGACAAGCAAAAAGATTTTCATATAATTTGATTTTCTGAAAGAACCTTGGTTTTTGAATTAAACATTTGCATTATAGTATTTTAGTTTTTATTTTAAATCATCCACTCACTTAGATTGTTCAAACGGTCTAACCCCTCTCCAGTTTTTTTGTTTTGCAGGATACCCGGAGGACGCGTTGAGATGACGGATACTGTTGGCAGTCACTAGAGGGTCTGAGTCCACCAGATTGAGTTACAGTTCAGTCAGAGTCATATAAAGTCATGCATTTTGCATATTGTATAGTAAAGACTTTATTTGTAATATGTTAAGTTTTAGTGCTAGGGTTGTATTATAAAGAAGTGTTGAGTACATGACATGAGTCAAGTAGTGCTTATATGTTAAAATGAGTTTGGACAATGGTCCCATGTTTGAACTATAATTGAGATGAGTTGCTAGTGATGTATACAGTCAGTAAGTCAGAGGCTCAGGGGAATAGTATGGCCTATTCCTGCCGGTAGCATCTCCGAGATCGGGGATGTTACACATATCTTACATGTCATGGCATGTAAACATGCAAGAGTAGGCACCCTAAGCTATATGACATGTTATTCAAACAATTCGAAATAAACATACATATAACATAAATTGCATTGAACGAGCTCTTATTTTTCTATACTAATTTAATTAGTACAAAACATTACCAAGGTATCCATTGATCTTCAAATCTTGCTCCATGGAATGATATGTGCGAGAATAACTCATTGTGTTGTCGTTGACGGTAACGGTAACGGTTTTCCAATTACATAAAATAATGATACAAATAAAAATTTACATAAAATATATTTACAACACTTTGTAAAAAATGGCCTTATGGCCTTACATTCTCTAAAAATAAAATAACATATGAAATAAGAGCCGGAAAAATTTACGACCAATGCAATACATTCATCACATGAACTTAAACAAAAATATTCATCAACTTAACATAAATATTATGTCTACTCATCATAACATGCAAAAATATTTATATCACATATAAATAATAATAAAAAATAGAAACTTTTAATAAAAATAAGAAGGGTTAATAGAACTTTTCAACCTCGCTCTAAATGTCAATTATAGGAAACAATTCCCCATGCAGTGGAAGCGATTTTAGGCACTGGGATCGACCTTGAAAACTTCATTCTGTTCTTTCCCTTCTTAAGCCGAATCTGGATCAGATCTTATTTACTTGCTTATTTCTCATTATTTTATTTTAATTTTTCACAGTAATAATTTTATTGTTCACTATTGTTCACGCTACAATGCTCGCGGTCACAATTCACTACTACACATGTGCTACAGTGCATGCGGTTACTGTTTACTGCTACACTACTCATGATTACTATTCACTATTACCGTATCTGTGGTTACTATTCACTGGTACAAAATTCACTGTTTCTATTCACTACTACAGTGTCACAAATTCTGCTCATTATACTAAATCGTCTGCAACAGTTATGAGTGTTTTTTAACCTCCGAAAAAGCCTAGACAACCTCGAATCAGCTAAAAAAGAATGAGAATGTGGTTGCGTCAACACTACCCGGCCTTCTGTGCTATTCTCGTTACCAATAAAACGAAGTGTGGGGTTCATTCAAAAAATTCATCTTTAAACCCTTTAGAGAGAAAAAATATCGCACTAATTTTTCTTCTTTCATTTTTGTCTCAATACTTGAGAGAAAAGTGAAAAAGATGGAGGTTAGGGTTGAGAGAATGAGAATTTAACCGAAAGAAAAAACCACTTTTTTCTTTTATATTTAGGGTTTTATTTTTGTAATCAAATCAAAAAAATAAAATTTCTTTAGCAAAATTCGACTATAATGGCCCTTAGGGAACTTCCAAATTTATTTAATATCTTAATAAAGACATTAAACACTCGTGCTACAGTGCATGCGGTTACTTTTCACTACTACACTACTCATGATTACTATTCACTATTACCGTACCCGTGGTTACTATTCATTATTACAAAATTCATTGTTGCTATTCGCTGTTACAGTACCACAAATTATGCTCACTATGCTAAATCTTATGCAACAGTTATGAGTGTTTTTTAACCTCCGAAAAAGCCCAAAGACAGCCTCGAATCAGCCTAAAAAAGAATGAGAAGATGGTTTCGTCAACACTACCCGGCCTCATGTGCTATTCTCGTTACCAACAAAACGAAGTGTGAGGTTCATTCACAAAATTCATCTCTAAACCCTTTAGAGAGAAAAATATCGCACTTATTTTTCTTCTTTCATTTTTGTCTCAATACTTGAGAGAAAATTGAAGAAGATGGAGGTTAAGGTTGAGAGAATGAGAATGTCACCAAAAGAAAAAACCATTTTTTCTTTAGGGTTTTATTTTTGTAATCAAATCAAAAAATAAAAATTCTTTAGCAAAATTCGACTATAATGGCCCTTAGGGAACTTCCAAATTTATTTAATATCTTAATAAATACAGTAGACATGTTGTCTAATCAAATTTTACAATTTCCAATTTCAAAAGAGGATTTTCGAAAACCAAATTTTAGAAACTCATTAATTTAAAATCAGCATTAAATTATACAATAAAATTTAATAATAAAATTTTAAAATAAATAAATAATTATCTCATATGGAAAAACTTTATTTAAAATTAACATAAGTTCAAGTGTGACATATATTATTTATCATATTAGTAATTATAATACATGTGAGTTAATAATTGACTATCCAATTATATTTAATTTGCTACAGTATATCGAGCTATCACGGGGACCAAATGGACATACAGTTCTGAGCTCCAATAATATTGAAATATTAATTAAAGTTCTTTAATTAAATATTCTGAATTATTAACTTTAGGTTATTCCAATTATATTTAATTTGATGTAGATATATTATATAAGCCGAACTACGTCGTTGTCCATTCGATATAGTCATTACTTACGGATTGACCCTACACTAGTATCTTATAATTAGAGTCTGGTCAAAATTTCTGTTATAACCCTGTAATTATTTTTACCTCAAGTTCCATTGATTCTCTAATGAACGATTTATTCATAACCATTATTAATATTAATCTTTTTATTTGTAATAGAAAAATTTGAGCGTTCTAATCGTTTAAGTACCTAATCAACCCTTAAGAAAGGTACTCTTATACTTCTCGTAAGAAGGAGTGAACTCCATATCTATGTAAAATATCCCCAGTTGATCGGTGAAATCACTCACGTTACGCAAGCGCACGTATCGCTCAGGTAGTATAAAA
This sequence comes from Zanthoxylum bungeanum, assembly GCA_019454045.1. Taxonomy (NCBI): domain Eukaryota; kingdom Viridiplantae; phylum Streptophyta; class Magnoliopsida; order Sapindales; family Rutaceae; genus Zanthoxylum; species Zanthoxylum bungeanum. The sequence continues at coordinate 430,475 of SKCR01006516.1, forward strand.
TGTATCGATCCCAATAGGACTTAATACCTAGGTTATCAATTTATGAAGTTAAATGTTTACAAGTATCTAATAGATTGGTTGTTGATTGGATGGTGATTTTTATCTAAAACAAGTAAATAAAATAGTGCGAAAGTAAATTTAAGGAAAATTCAATATTATAAAACTATCTAGGGTTGTGAATCCTTCCAATCTTTTAAAGATGACGTAATATCTCATGTTTGTGCAGTATATCAGTTTATAAACCTGTAATACGAAAATATGCAAAAGCCTATTCTGATGATCAGATGCAAACACCCAAAGTAACCAAATTAACTATATTCATATGTTAACCAAGTTACATGAATTCATTAAGATTAAGTTCCAATTATGGCTACCCCCGCCCGACAGGTATATTCCTATCATGTAAGAAAATCTACTAGTAAGAGTCATTTGCCCCGAGGTGAGATCATGAGCTATTGAGTCTAAGGAAAACCTAAAATCCTTTTTCCAAGTTCATTTTAAGTTTACCAGATCAATCTTATTAGTGGCCAGTTAATAAGAAGCATTAAGCTTAAGACTCAATAAATAAACCTTATATTACTACCCGAGACATAAAACAACATAATTTATAAACCAGTGATATTGAAATTCATCACACCCCTAGATATTATGTTTAGTTACAAAACATACCTAAAATTACAAAATGTATAGTTAAACAGAATAACATAACAAAAAATAAAGAAAATTACAACAATAAAAGAAAATGATGGAGCTAGGGTTCACTTTTAATACTTCAAATATAGATTACTCCATTATCAATTAATAATTTCTTGAATTAATTATATTAAAATCGACCATATAGACGGTGAATGTCATCTGTCCAAAGTCCAACCGACCATATAGGCGGTAACAAAATCATATAAACCAACCATGTAGGCGGTAACAAGGTTAGCACCTAAACCGACCATATAGGCGGAAACTAAGTGCACTAATGTAAAACCGGCCATATAGGCGGTAAATAATTAATTGAATTTACTTATTTAAATTAAGGGAGTAAATCTAAATATTATATTAAAAGTTTCACCCCAGACTCCAGCAAAAGAGATTACTTACTCATGATGTAATTAAAAACACACAAAAATTTATTAAATAAATAAAGAGAAAATACAAGAAAACATAAATAAACATGCAAGACACTTTCTTTTAGGTTTTCATGAAGAAATCCCCCAAAGAATGCATGAAAAATTTATAAAGTTTAGCTTGGTATCTATAGGCAAATATAAAGGCTTCCACCAATTTCTCCACTAAACATGGCACCAAACATGACACCAAATCCTCCACCAAACATACAAGAATGTTTGGTGGAAGATTGAGAATTTCCATTTTTTTTTTTGTTTTTGAAAATGACTTTAATAATTACACATAACACACTTACGGATTTTTCATCAATTTCAGTGATGAAAACTCCAGAATTCGAAAATCATATGAACTTCAACATTGTAGCTCTTTGAGTCCTCTTTAATCTGAAACTTGAATCACCTCAATCTGATATCAGAATAAAATATTATGGCCAAAATACGACAATTGCGCAAAGCTGAAATTTCCAAATTGTACTTCGTTAGAACACCATTTCAAGTTTCCAATCTCCAAAATCAAAATGTCAAGTCCAGTTTTGCCCTTATTTGTTCCATTTTCGTCCTAATTGATTCCATTGAGTTCCAATTTTATTTTATCTGTAAAATATTAAGTAAATGGGTGGTAAATATTGATATATTTTTCGCTCATCACACCCCCAAACCTAACAGTTTGCTAGTCATCTAGCAAAACAAACAAAACAAAATCCAATAAATAACTTTAAAATAAAATTAAACTAAGCCACTTTCGTAGGGATCACAGTTGCATTTAGCGTATGCAACAAGCCTTGAAACCCCTAGGTGTCCCTAGTGGACGAGTTGTAGTCTCTTGAGGGCTTACAGCAACGATACCCACAAACATCAAGCAAATGTAAAATTAAACATACAAAACAAGTTAGTGACTAAACAGGTGAGAATCTTATCCAAGTTAAGAATTGTTTTCTTTCTTTCTAAATTACCAAATAAGTAAATTCTCCGATTATTTTTACCATTCTCCATATACACAACCAACAAGGTATTAATAAAATCATTGTGCCACAATATTTATAAGTGTAGTTGAAAAGAGAGTAATATTTTTGTCCTAAAGTTATATCAGAATTCACACCTTTTTAGCGATGAATTTTTTCATAACATCTTTAATCCATGTAGCGAGCTTTGTGCCAGTGACTCCCAAACCTGTTGGCTTTAGGACACTAGGTGTTTAGACACCCCTACAAACTTAATTACTCGGATCTCGGATGTTTATTTTTTTATTTTTAATAATTAACATATTTAATACATGTAGCGAGCTTTGGGCTAGTGACTCCCAACCCAGTTGGTTTTAGGGCACTAGATGTTAAAACACCCCTACGAACTTAATTACTCGAATCTCAGATGTTAAAAGTTCTACCATTTGATGCGAATAATCTCTGCTTACTGAGGCAAGATGTCCGGTTACTAAGTAGAAACTTTTTTAATATACACAATATTTTTTTTATTCCATCGTTTTTTTAGATGCTTCCTCCAATTAAACTAGAGCATTGAATATTACAAACTTTTCACTTATAACTCATGGCCGTATGTTACCTTGCATGTTGATAATACTTGTCTACTAAGCGTATGAAGATCCAATTTAGTCAGTATTATGGAGAATTCACGAATTAAATAATTCAAAAGGAAATAAATAAAAATTAATTTGTTACAAAATAGGTTGAGATACTGTAGGCACTGCATTTTTGCATTTAAGTCCCAATGATGAGCCTCGTACGGAGGCACTACTCTTTAAGTTGCGGAAGTCGCGGGAAACGGACGTCGGAAGGGAAAAGTCAGAAATCAATACCTTGTTGGATTTAATTCGTTTGCTTAGCTTCAGGTTTGCTCATTGAACCTCTGTTTTAAAACTTATCATCGGTCCAAAACCCACACCAAGCCACACATCAAACCACACGCACAAGCCCACCACAAAGAACCAAACACACGCCCAAACCCTCTAATTCACGCCCAAATCCTCCCAAAATAATAAATCCGCACATTAAACATATGTTGAAATCTAGACAAATCACCTTCCCAAACTAAAGAAATCAAATCAAATCTCATAAATCACATTCCTAATTAAATTAAATCACATGCCTAAACTGAATAAAATCAAATCAAAATCCTACAAATTACATTCCTAAAATAAATAGATTTTTCCTTATGACACACTAATTAGAGATTTCCCCCCATAATTACATAATTACTTTCCCTACCCATACAAGGAAAACCCTAAACTTTTCTTATAAAAAGGACCATAACCCAACTCTTTTTCCCCTAGCTCATTCACGCCCCTCCTCTCTCTCCCTAACATTCACGCCCAACAAAGAAAACAGCCCCCATTTTACTGTGAAACTGCACCCCGGTTGCTGTGACCAGTCACCAAGAAACTCACCTCCCATCACCACACAAACAGCCACCGAAAATAACCTCTACACCACGCAAAACCGCACCCCTGAAACTCCTCGATTTACCACCAAAACAACAAGAAAACAACCCCTTTTACCTTGAAACTGCACCCCAAACTGCCATGCAATCACCAAAAATACAGCTTGAATCTACCCAATAATTATCGAAAAAACTGCCCAGCAAACTGCCCTAAACCACCGCAAAACTGTCCAAAAACTATCCCACATACCGTAAACAACAACCAAAAACAACGACCATAAAAACAGCAACAAAACAGAGCAAACAGCAGCCCAAAACAGCGAGGCAATGAAGGAAAACAGTGAACCAGTAAATCAAAAAAGTTGCGGAGCATAAACCCTTCCGACAACCGCGTAACGCACTTCCAAAAAGAGACTTAAGAGGTTAGATCTGAGGGCACCCTTTTATTTATTCCCGTTCTTTTTCTGTTATTTATTATTATTTCTTCGCATGTATTTTTTTGATTCATGTGTGTTGTGGCCATGGGATGAATGATTTTGTGATATCTCTCGTGGTATATCGGATGGAAACCCGAACGTAAATTCCGTAGCCGAATCCGAATGGACGGTAGTGTGGTCTGAACTCGGGATGCAATTCCACGTACCGCTTGAGAAATGCACAAATTTCGTTTCATCTAATCTTGTGTTTATTCGTTGTCTATTAGAGATAGTATGTTACTTTTATGCATGATTTAGTTGTTTAGTATGTTATTTTTATGCATGACTTAGTTGTTTAGCATATTATTTCCAAGCATGATTTAGTTGTTTCTTTCGTATTAGGAACTTAATTATATCTCTTATAGGTTTATGTTTAGATTATTATTTATTTATATTGCCATGTTTATCGATTTAATACGTTCATGAGATTGCGTGCTTGCCGTTATTTCGACTTACTTTTATGCATGCAAACTTAGATATAGGTTATATGCAAACTTAGATATGTTACGTGCAAACTTAGATTTAGGTTATTCTTGCATATGTGTGTTGCGTAGACTCGGTTATATTATTACATAAATCTGTTCATTACAAGTGGCATAAGTAAGGGACCATTCCGAACCCAACGGTTTGAGGTCTTCCCTTGCGAGGGGTGAGTGCGGCCTTAAATCATTTCCCAGTTCACACTGGGTGGCGACTCCATTTTATTTCTCCGGTTTAGTCCCCCGCGGGCTACTCTGTACTCCTACCCACCGGGCCGCGAGCCTGGAACAGCGTCGTCGATTTCTATGTCCTACAGTCTGGCGACTCCACTGGGGATAGAGAATCGGCCCCGAAATAATGCCTTGTAATGATTGTGATTTCTGTTTTAGTTAACAATGTCTACAGTGGGTTGAAGGGGTTTAATCAAAGGCACTATTAGAGCTAGGTAATGGTTGGGTGTCTTCCTTCATTCACTACCTTTCTATAGCTGAAAGGAAAAGCTGTGAAGGCACCTGGATAATCATTTACCCGAAGCTTACAGTGATGGACTAATTTGGAGGACTTATTGTTTATTCCTCTCACCAAGGCGATAAGAGCCTAAGAGGCTTGGGTATTTAAGAGAGTCCGCTCCACCCTCCCTCTGGGGAATCTTCAATAAGAAATCCATTTGATAGTCAGTCATGTATCATCACTCGTTGGCACGTACCCTAGCGTATAAAAAGGTGCGCTCATTGGTCGCTCAAACCCTTGAGTGAGAAGTCCTAGTTGTGGGCAATCCTTCGCCAGCGGGAGCCTTTGTCTATACCCCTATAAACCCGCATGTAAACCGTAGTTGTAGGACCAATAGAAAACACCCATTTACGCTTGTGTTCGGGACCATCATCATTTGGATTCAGTTGGACCTTTCGTCATAAGTTATGAATTTGTTGGGCCATTTAAACTGGGACGAGTTCGCCTCTTATGACAATTGGGCCAAAAGCTTCTAAAACGCCGATGGGCCACTTTATGTTTAGACCCCTTATCATTTGAAGTTGTTTAGCCATGTTATCGTAAAAGTGTAAACATGTTGGGCCTTTTTCAACTGGGACAAGTTTCCACCTCGCAATAGTATGATTGAATGTTTTAAAATGATAATGGGCCGACTTATATATTCCATGCATCGCACGCATACATGCTAACATGCAGTTTTAAAAGACACCATAGATACCCGTTGAGTTAGGGAAGAGGGAAGACCCGTCAAAAGGCTGTTAGCAAACATGAGTGAATCAATTAACGAGAGATCTCGTATGGATCAGCTGGAGACTAGCTCACAAAGGTTACCGAGCAGTTACAAGCTTTGACCACCGCTGTGGCAGTATGGTTGTGCCCCACGCTGGGGGAAGCTCTGAGAATGAGAGGCGTGAGGACCCTACGAACAGATTGAGTGATGATATCCCTGTCTTTGATGATGACATGGCTGAGTATGAAGCATGCGCCTTTGGACTGATTGCGTTGATAACTTTGAAGGCTAAGAACGTCGAAGTTTACGGAGACTCGATGTTGGTAGTCCGACAGATGCAATGAGAATGGGAATAGAAGGAAGAACGGTTGAAACCCTACCTATTCCACCTCAGGAATCTGGCACAAGCTCTCCCCGATGGTAAATTTCAACACTTGTCGTGAGAAGAAAATCAAATGGCAGACGCGTTGGCTACCCTAGCCGCAACTTAGGAAAATCCGGAGAAGTTGGTGATGAGACCTCTAGTGTTGACTACAGCAGGCAGACCCGTCTACAGATAGAAAGGATATTAGAAGTAGAGGTCGACGATGGAAAACCTTGGTATTACGATATTCAGAGATATCTAGAACGGGGGGAATTCCCAGAAGAAGCAAGCAGAAAGGACATGAAAATGCTTAATATTTGTTGAGGGTTTTTCGCGTAATTGGCAACCAATTAATTATCTTTGATTAGGTCTCATCATAAACCCTTAAGCATGCATTCTAAAAGCATAATAAGGCGCGGTAAATAAATTATTAATGATATGCGGATGGATATTTAAAACATTTTGTTCCTAGAACAAATCTCTCCATTTCCTCTCTCCCGCTAGCACAAATCTAACTTCTACCCAATTACATAACAGTTCTAAAGAAACCTCATTTACATTGAGGGGAATAGGTGAGAAGAGAAATACAAAGAATCAAGAGGTAATAGGCTGGACACGCAGGTCCAATTTAATAAATTCTAAATTTATTACAACAATTTCCAAAATTGCCCTCACCCATCTAATATCCATCTGATATACATTATTCATACATCACATCCATGTATTCACACAAAGTATGTTATCAATCAATCTAATCCAATTAATTAATCTTTAATTAATGACCATCCAATGTTCAAACAACGATTTGATTTGCGCGAGTCCAACTCGTTTAAGAATAAGTACTCAAAGTACGAATTCTTGAATTATATCAAACTACAATATTAAATCCAATTTAATTTGTATTCAATACTAATTCTTTATTTAATTCCAAATTAAATAATTACACTTTTAATGTGCCTTTGCGACTTAGATTCTAAATCTAATCTTAATGGGTCTCAAAGCCCAATTAACATCCAATGTCAATTTAATTAAAGTCCAATGGGCTTCCAATTAATTTCTTAAGGCATGGACTTTGGCAACCAAAGCCCAATAAGGAATCACCCTTTGCCAAAAATCAATTTAGGCCCATTAGGCCCAATTAAATTATAAAAGGCCCAATTATCATATTTGGACTTTATAAAAAATGGTTTTAGGCCCAATTGGATTCAACCAATTATCCTAAATCATACTTGGCCCAACCAAGCCCATTAAGCCTAAATACAACATTAATAGCCCAATTCCAAATTAAGCCTTATTCATTAAATTCCAATATTCCTAATATCACAATTCAATTAACTAAAGTGTATTAGCCATAATTAATTAGTTAAATCAATATTTCCAAAACACCAATTACACTAATTAATCATGCTTTAATTAATCAACTTATGTCCAACACAAATTGAAGCAAAAACAATTCCAACATGCTTCCTATAGCTCACGACAATAAGGGACTTTTTTATATCAATTTTGATTTCAATCCAATTAAATCACAAACTAATATATCCCATGCATTTTAAACACATCCAATTGTCTAAAATTCAAAAATCACCAAGAGCTAAAAATGGGTTCACATTCGGCCAAGCCTCAAAATTTGGGGAAAATTAATCCAATTAATTTTTCATCAAATTGATCATGCACAACTCAAAGTTAACATATTATAAGCATGCTCAAACAAACAATTTGAATAAAACATGATCAAATCAAAGATACCCAAATCAAAGTTTAAGAACCCTAAATTCAATTTCATGCTCAATTATGGCTCGGATACCATTATTGGGTTTTCTAGGTCTAACCAAGATCAATTAAGCAAGAAATCATGTGAATACAACAAAGTAAGAATGCAGAAAATACTCACTTTGATCGGATTTTAGATGCGTTGAACACAAAAATTTTGTTCCTTGAAGTTTCGGCCAAGCTCATTTGAAGTGTTGAATCCAAGCTTTTCCTTTGATGTATGTTGAGCTTCCAAGCTTGATTCTTGAATTCCAAACTCATGGGAAAGGTTTCCCTATCACCTTTGTATGATTCCTTTTAAGTGCTAGCTTATGAAAAATTGCTACAAAGTTTCCTTTTATTTCCTGTATCTCTCGGCCAAGCAAAGAGAAAGAAGAAAATGTGCAATGGGCGTGAATGGTGGAGAGAAGAAAGAGATGAATGACTTGTGTATTTTTTCAAAAACAATTACAAAATCAAATACCAAAAGTTGTAAATGGTTTATCAAAAACCAAAAACAAAAAGTGTTGAGAGCCAAAATTACAATTAATGCTTTCAACCACCTCCATCACCAAAAGTGACTTGTGTCACATCACTCAAAGTTGATGTGATTTCTATCACAAAAGGTGACTAATGATGCGACTTGTGATGTGACTTGTGGGCCCCACTTTAATTCAAAATCCGAGTGGGCCCGCAAACATATTCCGGGCTCGGGTTCGTTAATTCTGAATTAACGAATTTTCTGTTGCGACTTAATTAAATCAAATTTAATTAAATAATTATGCCTAGCAAAATTACCGTTAAAGTCCCTCGCGAATTAATTCTAAATTAATTCGTTTGCCTGAATTAAAATCCAATTTTAATTTCGCGTCGAAATCTAATTTCATTTCATATATCAAATATATTATTTAATCGATCAATTCCAAATTAATCGTTCTCTCTCTTCTAATAATATTTTATCCCAGACAAAATCTCTCCGTAATTAATCCCATATTAATTATGTTGGAATCATACGTCATCGGTGAATCTTCGGGAAGCGACCCATGAGATCCCTGGATATGTTGGCAGTAAATCTGATCATCGGACTATCCGAACACGTGTTGGGGTTGGTGCTCAGAGCGCCAATCCGGACTGTATTTATGTCTGATTCATGAATACGAACATCCCATTTTCCATAATATTACTTATTTATGGTTGCACCTCTTGTTTTTATATACGTATTTGATCTGATTACGATTAGATTGAATCTAAATGTTGTTTAGTAATATGTATATATTAGACAAAGACTCGATAATATATAATGCAGTACACAGTTGCAAAGCTAGTTTGTAATTGACATTGGGAAGTGTCACTGCTAAATGCATATTATCAAATATAGTTCCTGGTCAAGATTCACTAACACGGGTCGGTTAGTCAAATCTGTTGAGACCAGTACATGTCGTATATCGAGACTTGGTCCGATGGTTTATCCCAATGAACCATGAGTCTAGGGAGACTCGTATAGACGTGTAGGTGTTTATAGTGGATAAACACTGAACGACTCACCGAAGATTCTTAATGGATGGTACACCAACGTCAATAAGAATCTTCTCGGGTTTAGTAGCATAGTGGTCCTTCGACTTGAGATACCACTGTGGATGTATGAGACATCCTCCACACTTAGATGTCAGTCACGTCACCGATCTATTTAGATCAGACCTCAGGCTTTTCGTTGGGTGAGGACCGATCCTTAGGATATCCTGTGTGTATCAAGATAGGATCCGTCATATCTGTGTACAGAGCATAAGTAGTCCATATATGATTACCAGTCTGTTAAATCTCTGGCCACAGTATACTTCGGAAGTAAGTTCGAATGTTATTTAGAGATTGCTAATAGATACGTCGACGGGATAATACCTATAGAGATTTGACGTTTACATCTATATCTCTGGGATTATCCGGATACCTGTGACATACGGATTATACATATGCAATGATCTCGACCTGTATGATTCAGCTAGTTTATCCGTGATCGTCATGATTTGCGGGTGGGTAATTATGGACACGAAATTGGATTTTGTGATAGATATACCTGAATCTAGAGAGTCTCACTATTGAAATATACTCGTAGAGCACTAGGGCAACTTTTATGAATAATGGTGATTATTTATAAATCGTTTAAACGTTAAACGAAAAATACATGCAAACGGACCGAACCGTCATTTCCTAATTAATGTGTGTTTGTATTTAATATATGATAATATTAAATACACATTAATAATTTGTCAAATAAAGGTATTTGACATTTATCATTAATATATGTATTTGAGATATTTAAAGTAAATATAATACATATATTTGAGATATTTGTATTTAATTAATTATTTAATTATTTAATTGTTAAATGATTAATATAATTAAAATATAAATATCTCACCAAATGATAAAGTTAGGAAATGATTATAAGTGTAAATGTTTGACTTTACATTAAAGGAAAAAGTTGTCAAATTGAATTTGACTTCTTTGTATATTTGTTTTAATTGTTAAAATTGAAAATATCTATTTCCTTTTTATTTTTGTAATTTTCGGCCATGACTTATTAAATATAAGTGTTATATTTTTTAAGTTGCCATTGTTGACTTGTTTGGAATCATTAAAGTGTAATGATAAAAGTAAAACAAGTTGATAAACCTTTAAATGAAACAAAGTAAAAATATCTAGATATTTTTATTTTTTCTCTTCACAATTTCGGCCAAGGGCTTATTTTGGTGAAATATATTTGTTTCATTTCATTTTAGGTTTTAACAAGTTCATTTGAGACCAAAATAACATAAAAGAGAGTTGAAAGCAAAGCTTGAAGTTCAAAGAGAAAAGGCTTGAAAAGCTTGTTTTTGTAAGTCTTTATTTAATGTCTTCAACATGAAATATGTTTCTAACATGCTTAGCTTCATTTTGTGATGCTTTGATGTTATATCTACTCTTATAGTTTGTGTTTTAATGGTTGTGATCTTGAATGAAAGATTGATGCATGTAAGTAAGCTTGAAATGGTTTCAAAGCTTCACTTTTGATTTTTTGAAAATCAAGTTGCCATTCTAGAGTTGGTAAGCCACTCCTTGGTGACCTAGAATTGTTCTAGAGTTGTTTCAAAGTGGTGAGGCTAGATTGGTGAAGTATTGAATGCATGCATGCTTTCATTTAATTTGATTAAATTTAAAGTCTAGTTTTTGTTCTTTTCTTTACTTGATACATGCATGCTTTCATTTAATTTGATTAAATTTAAAGTGTATGACACGTTATGGAATATCCCCGATTAATAAGGTTTTTTAAAGTAACTGGTATTTGGAATACTTGTTTCTTGGTCCGTCTTGTCAATACAGTTTAAAATATTTTTCTGTGACTACATCCGAGACCTGCCTCTGCTGTGAGGGTGTAGTCGATAAAGATTTTTTTTGCGGGATGTGTTGGAATGTATGCCCTAGAGCTACATTAGATGTAAACGGGTTCTTTTGCATAGAAATAAAATGATGCATTATTCATTTATCTAATTGTTTGTTCAATATCGCATATATATATCTTCATAAATACTGTATATTACTTATGTACCTTCAGACTTGGTGTATGAACGTCATGCACCAAAGGATTTAAGACTGAAGTTAGTAATCTTAAATAGTCCATAGAGAGCAAACAAAACCGGGTACTTTGTTTGTGGTTTATCTATAGCTGCGGTCCATTCTATATTTGGATGACGATCTTAATCCGGATCGTCCATGTAGAGACATGAGAATGGAGGCACCTTATATAATGTGATCATATAGGACTGGGCCTAGATAGAAATGACATTCTTATAATATCCGTTAACAAAGAAAGTCATTTCGATCTACTTGATGGTCATATATGGATTGACTTAATCCTAAGTATACTACGAACTCCTGCATAACGGGTTGTGTCATTTGATTTACAAAGGTGAGGTTGGTGTTGCAATCCCAACCAATAACTACGTACTTTGGGGGCATAGTCTGTTATGTAGCTGGGAACGTTTTACATAGACATGGAATTCACTAATTCTTACGAGAAGTAGATGAGTATCTCTCTTAAGGGTTGATTCGGTACTTGAACGGTTTGAGCGCTCAAGTTTTTCTATTTAATTAAGAGCTTAATTAATATTTCGAGAGTGCAACTTCGGCTTAATATTTCATCTATGGCAACGAGAGTGCAACTTCGGGTTTTTAGTGGAATAACCCGGAGTTAATAATTCGGAATATTTAATTAAGAGCTTAATTAATATTTCGAGATTATTGGAGCTCAGAACCATAGGTCCACTTGGTCCCCGTGCTAGCTCGATTTACTATAGCGGAGCTAATATAATTGGATGGTCCAATATATACTCACAAAAGGAATAAATATTATTAATATGATTAATAATAATTATATCACACATGAGACTTTATATTAAAAGTTAATATAAAGTATTAATAATTATATATGATAATTATTAAATTAGAATATTAAATTATATATGATATAATTTAATAAGGCTAAGAATTATTACCAAGGTGGGATTCCTTATTGGATAAGGAATAGGATTTGTTTGTTTGGGAAACAAAATCAAATCCTAATTAAAACCCCTCATTGGCCGAAATTCCTAGTCTTTTATTAGGAATAGGATTTGTTTGTTTAAGAAATAAAAATCAAATCCTTATTACCCTACCATGGCCGAAAATTAAGAGTCCAAATGGGAGTAGGATTTGTTTATTTTTTGAAGCAAAAATCAAACAAGGAATCCTATACCCCTTGGCCGAATTCCATAGAGATTGGGAGACTAGTTGTTGATTTGTTTTATGAAACAAATTAACCATAAGTATAAAAGATAAATTATGATTTATTTTTAATACACAAGTCATTAGAAACCCTAGCCTCCATCTCCTTCTCCAAGCTCTCAAGAGTTGAGAATTCTTTTGGTGTGTGTGATTATTCTCTAAACCGTTTAGAGATTAATTTGTGAGTGTAGCCCACACTACCCTCCGTTAGTGTTGAGACATAGTTCGGAAGACCTCGTGACTTTGAAAAACATCCCCAAATACTTAACACAAGTCACGGCAACCAGCCCCTGTAATCCCTGCAATTTGCACAAATACAAGTTCTCAGGGAGCTCCGTTTTGTTTTGTTTTCATTCGGGATTTTGGGAAACACTTTAGGATAATTTTAGGGCTGTGTTAGGATTGATTTTTGGAGAAAAATCAGATCTGAAATTGAGCAGTGAGTGGCGCAAATTAGACCTGAAACTGGGTGCAGTTCGCGCCCATAACGTGTCCAAAACAGTCCGTTATTTCACTGCAGTTCAAGGGCTGTTCGGGGACTGTTTCGGGGCTATTCCAGAGCTGAGATTTTGTCCAAAACATCAGTGAATCCACTGGTGTGGTTTGGCCAAGCAAAGGGAAGAGCAGAAAAAATTTTCAAGTTCGATCCGTGAGCCTAATCGCTTCCGCTGCTCGAGGGAAAGCGTTCCCTACAATTGGTTTTGGTTTGGGATGTAAGGCCATTGTTTATATTTTTTGTAATTTTAATTTTCAATGTAAAGTTTCAATTCTTTGTAATTTGGAGCACCGAAGTCGCAAAGAGAGCCAACACCACTTTGGAACGGGATTTGAAGGCAAATGAATGCCTTGGTGAATCTTTTGTACTAATTAGATTAATATAGAAAAAATAAGAGCCCGGTCTATGCAAAATAATTTTTATTATGTTATATGTATGTTTATTTCGAATTGTTTGAATAACATGTCATATAGCCTAGGGTGCCCACTCGTGCATTTTACTTGCCATAACATGTGATGCATTATCATTATAGACATAAAATTATGATTTTATGTAATTTAAAATGTTTAAGTTAGAAAAATAATGCATTGAAATCATTAATTAGATTAATGGGAATAAGTATCTAAAACTTGAATTCTAATATATTGGACTTAATTGATGCATAATAAATTCCATTGGTATATAGGATGGAAACCCGGATATTAATTCCATAGCCGATTCCGTATGGACGGATATGTGGTCTGCACTCGGGATACAATTCCACGTACCATTGAATTTTATAACGCACTAAGATTTATTAAAATGTTTAATTAAAATTTTGACCATTTAGAATTCCATGTTTTTAGACTTTTAAGTGCCTAGTATTTTAAGGGTTAAAATATTGTAGCTCACTTATACCACTCTAATTAAATTAGTTTAATAGAGTAAAACTATTAGTAGAGACTAATAGGATATTAGTGAAACAATTTTAATAGTTAAAACTGATTAGCTCACTTATGACGAACTAGTGTAAATAAATTATGCTTTAGCCGCCATAAGTTTATCCACACTAGTTAGGATAAAATATTAGATATTTTAGATAGAAACCTTAAGTTTAAAATAGTGAGTGGGAGAGGGATATACGACAGTACATCCCGCGATCTCCGTTGTTAGTCCAAAAACGTGAGATTCAAAAGGCGCCTCGAGACGGCTTTGTTTTCGTCCCCCTACGGATGGTGTCCATTTTGGGTCAATATCAAGTTTGGGTTCCGAAAGGATAGGGATCCTAGATGTATCTTGTGAACTGACCTACCCTACGGCGGCACTTCACTTGTTAAGTCAAAGAATCCCGAAACGGCGGGTTACACTCACAAATGAGTTATTAACTGTTAATGAAACTCCTTTATAAAAAAAAATGGTAGTTGTTTAATATAGGAATAAGAGTTATTCCCGCATATATTAAAACAGCTGAGATTGTCTCAATCTATCATGCGAGTACTTGACCTACCCTACGGCGGCACTTACATGTGGGATGATAGATCTCCGTGGCATAGTAATTCTTTTAGGTTTCTTATTCATTATTCATTATTCATGGTTCATGCATCATGTTTAATTTTATGCCAAAATTCTTTGATGATTTTAATATGCGATGAATGAATGTTAAATGCATGTTTATTTTATTTTCAGCCATGGTTTCTCCAATTATTTCCATTATCTCAAATGATAAGTTGACCGGAGAAAATTATGTAAAATGGAAAAGTAACATGAACGCTATCCTGGTCTGTGAAGACCTAAAGTTTGTCCTGACGGAGGAACGTCCTCCTGAGCCGGCCAAGCTGTGCGCGATACCTATCAGAAATGGGTCGCAGTAAATGAGAAAGCCCGCTGCTACTTACTAGCAGGGATGTCTGAGGTTCTTGCTGCAAAGCATGAACCTATGGCTCTAACATCACAGATGATGGAGTCATTGCAGGGCATGTTTGGGCAACCTTCGGAGCGTCAACGCCATGAGGCCATGGTCTCAGCGATGATTGCTAGGATGAAGGATGGGACATCAGTCCAAGAGCATGTCTTAAGGATGATGACTTATCTCAATACTGCTGAAACTCATGGAGCTCGTATTGACGAGCGTAGCCAGGTGACCATGATCATGGAAACTCTTCCGAAGAGTTTCTTGCAGTTTAAGAGCAACTATGTTATGAACAAGTTGACTTTTACTTTGACCCAACTGCTAAATGAGCTCACCCATTACGAGTCCATGCTGGTGGATCCTCGTAAATCCAGCGCAGAGGAAATGTTGCTGAATCTTCTAAATCTGCAAAGAAGAAGAAGAAAGGCACTGGAAAGTCTAAAGGTAAAGCCATGAAAAAGAAGAACAAGAAAGGCTCCAAGGATTCCAAGCCCAAAGGAAAATGTTTCCATTGCGACAAGAATGGGCATTGGAAAGGGAACTGTCCTAAATACCTTGCTGAGCTAAAGGAGAAAAAGGAAACGGGTAAATATGATTTACTCGTTATTGAATCTCTATTGGTGGAGGATGACAAATCCGCTTGGATTATTGATTACGGGGCCACTAACCATGTTTGTTCTTCTTTATAGCTACTTGATTCATGGAGGGACCTTGCTGAAGGTGGACTACACCATGAGAGTCGGGACAGGGGATGCCATTTCAGCAAGAGCAGTGGGAGTTTCTAGTTTAAGTTTTTTTAATAATAGTTATTTAAATTTGAACGATGTGTTATTCATTCCTGGTTTTTGCAGGAATCTGATTTCTGTTTCTAGACTTATGGATGATGGTTATTCTATTTCTTTTAATAGCAATTTGGTTATTATTGGTAGAAATGGATTGACTATATGCACAGGAAACTCAGAAAATAACTTGTAT
Organism: Zanthoxylum bungeanum; assembly: GCA_019454045.1. NCBI lineage: Eukaryota > Viridiplantae > Streptophyta > Magnoliopsida > Sapindales > Rutaceae > Zanthoxylum > Zanthoxylum bungeanum. The sequence goes on from SKCR01006516.1 coordinate 446,434, forward strand.
GTGTTAAGACCGTTAACGCATAAGTCACTGCTCAACACTGAAATGTTTAAGGTTGAAAAACCAAAAACGAAACGGCAAAAGATTTCTCACGATGACACATATCTATGGCATCTTAGACTTGATCACATAAACCTTGACCGAATAAATAGATTGATAAAGGACAGAGCCTTAAACCAGTTAAAGCTCGGGACTTTACCAGTTTGTGAGTTCTGTCTAGAAGGAAAAATAACCAAAAGACATTTTTCTGGAAAAGGTATAAGAGCCAATCAACCACTAGAGCTAATACATTCGGACGTTTACGGACCGATGAATGTAAAAGCCCGAGGTGATTATGAATATTTTGTCACATTCATTGACGACTATTCAAGATATGGGTATGTCTACCTAATGCATCACAAATCAGATACCTTTGAAAAGTTCAAAGAGTATCGTGCTGAGGTTGAGAACCAATTAGGTAAGACAATCAAAACTCTATGATCGGATCGTGAAGGAGAATACCTCGACAGAGAATTCGAGGAGGAATCTTAGTTGAGCACGGGATAGTATCCCAGCTCACAGCACCTGGAACACCACAACAAAATGGTGTTGGCAGAAAGGAGAAATCGAACCCTACTAGACATGATGAGATCTATGTTTAGTTATAGCTCACTACCTAGTTCATTCTGGGGATATGTACTGCAAACCGCAATGTTTATCCTTAATGTAGTTCCATCTAAGTTTGTTCCTAAGACTCCCTTAGAGTTGAGGAATGGTCATAAAGCTAGTTTATGACATTTCTGCATATGGGGGTGTCAAGCACATGTGCTGAAGAATAAGACTACGAAGCTGGAACCACGTTCTCAGGTGTGCCTATTTGTAGGCTACCCGAAGGAAACTAGGGGAGGATTCTTCTACAGTCCTGATGATAATAAAGAATTTGTATCGACAAATGCCACGTTTCTAGAGGAGGACTACATGAGGGAGTTGAAACCTCGTAGTAAAATGTTACTCGAGGAGTTACTTACTGGTTCGACCAGCGCGCCATCGTCAACAAAAGTTGACAAATACATAGCACATTCGACATCTGATAGTCAGATACTTCCAAGTCAGAATGATCTACCACCCAGACGTAGTGTGAGGGTTGTACGACAACCTGATCGCTACTTAGGGGTTGGAGAGGCACAAGTTGTCACCTCCAGCGATGGTATAGATGATCCATTGACCTACAGTAGTGCAATGGATGATCCTGACAAAGAAGAATGGCTCAAAGCCATGAACCTGGAGATGGAGTCGATGTACTCCAACTCAGTTTGGGAACTTGTAGACCAACCTGATGGAGTGAAGCCCATAGGTTGCAAGTGGATCTACAAGAGGAAGAGGGGATCAGATGGGAAGGTACAGACCTTCAAAGCTAGACTAGTCATCAAGGGTTATACCCAGAAAGAGGGAGTTGACTATGAGGAAACTTTCTCGACAGTAGCTATGCTAAAATCCATCCGCACTCTTCTATCCATAGCCGCATATTATGACTATGAAATCTGGAAAATGGACGTCAAGACTGCATTCTTGAATGGAAATCTTGATGAAAGTATCTATATGATACAACCAGAAGGGTTCACCGCCCAAGGTCAAGGGCAAAAAGTTTACAAGCTGCAAAGGTCCATTTATGGACTCAAGCAGGCATCTCGATCTTGGAATATAAGATTTGATACAACGATCAAGTCTTATAATTTTGAGCAAAATGTTGATGAGAATTGTGTATACAAGCACGTCATTGACGGGAATGTGGTTTTTCTTGTCTTATACGTTGATGAAATCTTACTTATTGGGAATGATGTAAGAATATTATCAGACGTAAAAACCTGGCTAGCTGAGCAATTCCAAATGAAAGATTTGGGAAATGCAAGTTAGGTTCTTGGGATCCAGATACTTCGAGATCGCAAGAAATGACTATTAGCTATGTCTCAGGCATCCTACATCGACAAGATTCTTGTGCGATTCAGGATGCAGAATTCCAATAAAGGCAATCTGCCTTATCGGCATGGAATTCATTTTTCGAAAGAACAGTCTCCTAAGACACCTCAAGGCGTTGAGGAAATGAGACATATCCCATACGCCTCAACAGTTGGTAGGCTCATGTATGCCATGTTATGCACGAGACCGGACATCGATTTTGCAGTGGGAGTAGTCAATAGGTTTCAGTCAAATCCGGGATTGGATCACTGGGTGGCTGTGAAACACATTCTCAAATATCTTAAGAGAACGAGAGATTATATGCTAGTATATTCTGGAGAGGATATGATCCTAAAAGGATATACAGACTCTGATTTTCAGACAGATGTCGATTCCAAGAATTCAACATCTGGATCAGCGTTCACCCTAGGTGGTGGGGCTATTGTTTGGCGGAGTATAAAGCAATCTTGCATTGCCGACTCCACCATGGAGGCTGAATACGTAGCGGCTTGTGAAGCAGCTAAAGAAGCAGTCTGGCTCCGTAAATTCTTGGGAGATCTGGAAGTTGTTCCAGATATGGATAATCCAATCACCCTATATTGTGATAATAGTGGAGCAGTGGCACAAAAGATTTTAGACAGTCTACGTCATAAAGAGTCACAAAAGATGCAGTGGGAGTGTCACGAAAGATTCTATTATTTAGTGGAATTAGATGCAACTTATGAAGTATTGACTTATGAAGTTGGATAGTGACCTTATAAATTAGAATTTTTATATTGGTGTTATGCTTGCGGTTGTCCACATAGTATTTTGGATTTGATCCCTGAATACTTGGACAACTCAGTAGCTGTAGCATAATATTTATGTAGCGTCTCATTCATATTAATGTATAATTTAGATTCTACAAAATATGAATGATGCTGACTATGGGAAACGATGGAGTTTGTTTGACAAACTCAATATGTAATAGCGGACCGACTTCTTGTTGCCTACCTCTTAAGTGCTAGGTGAGCTTTTGAGAGCCATGAGTATACGATACATATTGAGATGTGTATATGATACCGTGAATTGGCACTAGAGAAAGTGGGAGAAATTGTTGGGGTTGGTGCTCAGAGCGCCAATCCGGACTGTATTTATGTCTGATTCATGAATACGAACATCCCATTTTCCATAATATTACTTATTTATGGTTGCACCTCTTGTTTTTATATACGTATTCGATCTGATTACGATTAGATTGAAACTAAATGTTGTTTAGTGATATGTATATATTAGACAAAGACTCGATAATATATAATGCAGTACACAGTTACAAAGCTAGTTTGTAATTGACATTGGGAAGTGTCACTGCTAAATGTATATTATAAAATATAGTTCCTGGTCAAGATTCACTAACACGGGTCGGTTAGTCAAATCTGTTGAGACCAGTACATGTCGTATATCGAGACTTGGTCCGATGATTTATCCCAATGAACCATGAGTCTAGGGAGACTCGTATAGACGTGTAGGTGTTTATAGTGGATAAACACTGAACGACTCACCGAAGATTCTTAATGGATGGTACACCAACGTCAATAAGAATCTTCTCGGGTTTAGTAGCATAGTGGTCCTTCGACTTGAGATACCACTGTGGATGTATGAGACATCATCCACACTTAGATGGCAGTCACGTCACCGATCTATTTAGATCAAACCTCTGGCTGTTCGTTGGGTGAGGACCGATCCTCATGATATCCTGTGTGTATCAAGATAGGATCCGTCAGTTCTGTGTACAGAGCATAGATAGTCCATATATGATTAGCAGTCTGTTAAATCTGTGGCCACAGTATACTTCGGAAGTAAGTTCCGAATGTTATTTAGAGATTGCTAATAGATACCTGTGACATACGGATTATACGTATGCAATGATCTCGACCTGTATGATTCAGCTAGTTTATCCGTGATCGTCATGATTTGCGGGTGGGTAAATTATGGACACGAAATTGGATTTTGTGATAGATATACCTGAATCTAGAGAGTCTCACTATTGAAATATACTCGTAGAGCACTAGGGCAACTTTTATGAATAATGGTGATTATTTATAAATCGTTTAAACGTTAAACGAAAAATACATGCAAACGGACCGAACCGTCATTTCCTAATTAATGTGTGTTTGTATTTAATATATGATAATATTAAATACACATTAATAATTTGTCAAATAAAGGTATTTGACATTTATCATTAATATATGTATTTGAGATATTTAAAGTAAATATAATACATATATTTGAGATATTTGTATTTAATTAATTATTTAATTATTTAATTGTTAAATGATTAATATAATTAAAATATAAATATCTCACCAAATGATAAAGTTAGGAAATGATTATAAGTGTAAATGTTTGACTTTACATTAAAGGAAAATGTTGTCAAATTGAATTTGACTTCCTTGGATATTTGTTTTAATTGCTAAAATTGAAAATATCTATTTCCTTTTTATTTTTGTAATTTTCGGCCATGACTTATTAAATATAAGTGTTATATTTTTTAAGTTGCCATTTTTGACTTGTTTGGAATCATTAAAGTGTAATGATAAAAGTAAAACAAGTTGATAAACCTTTAAATGAAACAAAGTAAAAATATCTAGATATTTTTATTTTTTTCTCTTCACAATTTCGGCCAAGGGCTTATTTTGGTGAAATATATATTGTTTCATTTCATTTTAGGGTTTAACAAGTTCATTTGAGACCAAAATAACATAAAAGAGAGTTGAAAGCAAAGCTTGAAGTTCAAAGAGAAAAGGCTTGAAAAAGCTTGTTTTTGTAAGTCTTTATTTAATGTCTTCAACATGAAATATGTTTCTAACATGCTTAGCTTCATTTTGTGATGCTTTGATGTTATATCTACTCTTATAGTTTGTGTTTTAATGGTTGTGATCTTGAATGAAAGATTGATGCATGTAAGTAAGCTTGAAATGGTTTCAAAGCTTCACTTTTGATTTTTTGAAAATCAAGTTGCCATTCTAGAGTTGGTAAGCCACTCCTTGGTGACCTAGAATTGTTCTAGAGTTGTTTCAAAGTGGTGAGGCTAGATTGGTGAAGTATTGAATGGATTAAAGTGTTGGATTTTAAAGATTTGGTAAAATTGGACAATTTGATGAAATTGAAAAATTAGGGTTCTTAACCTTCTCCAAATTTGGGGCTTTTCATATATGTGATGTATTATGGTATGAATATGATGCATGTAAAATTTTGGGTTAATTGGATTTGATCTTGGCTTGTTTTTGAACAAAATGACCAAATGCAAAAAACTGAAAATTGGTGGTGCTCTCGGCAATTTCAGAAAAATTGGGGATTTGTGTGAAATCTGATTTTGATGCATTAGATGTGTTAAAAAACATTTTAGAAATGATTTAGAATCATCCAAAATTGTATTTGACAACTTTTGGACTAAAATAAACAATTTACAAAGTTTTGGGGCAATTCGGTAATTACCAAGAAATTTGATCTCTTGTGTAATTTTTCGGAATTTGATAATTGGATAATTAAATAAATAAGTTTATTTGATTGATCGAGAAAAATTTTTGAAATCGGAAAATTTTGATTTTCCACTATTCCACTGCGTTACCGATATTCCCCCTTAAAACCCTACAACACGTACGTACCTCGTACTACGTTTTTATCGATTTACGAGACATGGTTGGCTTCTAGCAAAGCACCGTGCCTACCCAATTCTCCAGAAATATTCTTAAATGAATATATCATCTATGTCAGGCGTAGTATACGTAGTATTGCGTATTGCGATCCAGTATCAAATGTCACATGCTAGGCCTGAGGCTGGAATTGTATCTGCCTCGTACGAAGCATATATGAGATCTCTGGTAACTAGTCTCTATAATCGGATAATCATGACCTAGTCATATTATCCCGATGACTGCAGTACTAAAGACTACTAGTTCCGTATCCTGCGTGATCATCATCTCCATATGACTGGAGTGATTCTTCTATCTTGACATCACACCCAATACACTATGATTCTCAATATACCAAGAAGAGGCATACACAGAACCTGTTAAAGCCCTGGACGACCAAAACCAAAGTATATTGATTGTCGCAAGTATTTGCGATGCAAGTCTCAGGTTAAGGCCAAATACACCTACCCTGATTTGGACTTCCATAGACACATAGTCATACTACCAATAGAATTCTGAGGGGTCTATCCAGAGCGAAGCTGTTTCCGTACCATCGGTAAACACAACCTCCTATTACACTTGCATAAGTATCCAATACTTAAATATATGAGAATTATGTCGTTATACTCCCACAACGTACACAAGTGCAATACTAGTCTATTTCGCATTATCGATGTCCAATCTCGATAATACTACGACTAGAGATATTTTAATGGTTAAACCTTAGTGGATTAATACTGTCTCATATCTTATTAATCCGAAACTAATCATATGGACTTTTATCATTTATATATCCCGGTAATCTAATTACAAATGATAAAAAAGCAATTTCCTTTGTCACATAGTTAATTTGTACAACAACACCATGTTCTGTACAAATAGTGATGCTATGGGTCATAATTATGACGAAGGCCACATTATCAGCGGTTGAAAGGAAGGATTCTAGTGGAGTGAAAAAAAGAGAGAAAAATCCTTGATGGTTAGACATATATCCGGTGATGAGATTGTTTGATGTAGGGTGAAACCTTGGAAACGATAAATGCAAGATATGCTCTCATCCGGTATTTTAAGTGATCGATCTCGACTAGACTCGCGAGCACTTAATTACAGGATCTCAGCAGTAGAAGCCTGAGTAGTTGGCAAGATGACTAGTTGAAGAGATAGTGGATCAGTGAATGACCGTTTGCTTAGATGTCCATCCTGGTTTACTTGTGTTACGATATATGATATGGTTGGAAATGAAGAAAACGTCTCTGAATAGGAAAAATAAACCACTAATAACCGATAAGCGTGAAGCTACCCATGGGCGAGTATTAGGACCACCATGAGGAGAAATGCTACCTTAACGGGTAGGTGTGTTGAAAAAAAAAAGGAACAAATAAGTTCAAAATGAAAAAGGAAAAAAGAAAGAGACAAAAAAAAAAGAAGAAAATCATATCATATTGGGTACGAGGAAGTAATCACAGAGTATGATCAAGAAATCTCGGTTGGTTAGACCCACTGATCCAATTCTTCGAAACAAAATCATCGAGTTGGCTTACTTAAGGATTAAGCTGTGAAAGAACCTTGGCGCACACACACACTTGGAGTCTAGTTCAGATCATTTATTTAAATGGTCGGATTTGAATTGTATCAAGTACTTTGAAGGTTCCCTAGTTTCAACACTAGGCATCCCATGAGGACAAAAATATGCTTAGCTATCAGGATTATCTCGTGAGAGGCAGTATAGTATGTTGGTATGTAACATCACATCAGGAGATCTACCTTGACCTAATGAAAGCTGCAAAGAACAGAAGAATGAACCGAGACTGGGGGCGACCAGTCTACCTTTTCTCATACAACACGGTTCGGGAATGAACCATCACATCAGCAATGCCTCAGGGATGAGGTTCAGTATGCCGGGAATGGCACTCCGGAGATGGAGCATAGGTCGAAGCCCACATCAGTATCAGTTTTGGGGATGAGTCCCAGGGTTGAGGCCCATATCAGCAGTTTTGGGATGCGTCCCAAGGTCGAGGCCCACACATCAGTTGCAGTTTTGGGATGCGTCCCAGGGTCGAGGCCCACACATCAGTTGCAGTTTTGGGATGCGTCCCAGGGTCGAGGCCCACACATCATCAGCAGTTTGGGATGCGTCCCAAAGTCGAGGCCCACATCAGCAGTTTGGGATGCGTCCCAGGTTCGAGGCCCACATCAGCAGTTTGGGATGCATCCCAGGGTCGAGGCCCACATCAGCAGTTTGGGATGCGTCCCAGGGTCGAGGCCTACATCAGCTGTTTGGAATGCGTCCCAAGGTCGAGGCCCACATCAGCAGTTTGGGATGCGTCCCAGGGTTGAGGCCCACATCAGCAGTTTGGGATGCGTCCCATGGTCGAGGCCCACACATCATCAGCAGTTTGGGATGCATCCCAGGGTCGAGGCTCACACATCATCAGCAGTTTGGGATGCATCCCAGGGTCGAGGCCCACACATCATCAGCAGTTTGGGATGCGTCCCAGGGTCGAGGCCCACACATCATCATTAGTTTGGGATGCGTCCCAGGGTCGAGGCCCACACATCATTAGCAGTTTTTTGGGATGTGTCCCAGGGTCGAGGCCCACATATCATCAGTAGTTTTTGGGATGCGTCCCAGGGTCGAGGCCCACAACTTATCAGCACAGTTCAGGAACAAAGCCCACACTCGGTGGTTCGGGAACAAAGCCCAGGGGTCAAAGCATCTCGCCACCATATTAGTTTAGTTCGGTAGTGATTCCTAGAGATTGCAGCATCTTACAGGGATGAACCTCAGGGGTCGCAGCACATCACCACCATAGCAACTCAGTTCAAAGAAACAGGCAAGTCAGGTGGCAGCTGGCCCATGTAACTGAAAATGCACTGCATAACTTTGATAAGATTGTCATTGTCACACACTGCACAAGTCCCATCAAAGTGGGGGCGACTGTAGGTACTGCATTTTAGCATATAAGTTCCGATGATGAGCCTTGTACGGAGGCACTACTCTTTAAGTTGCGGAAGTCGCGGGAACGGACGTCGAAAGGGAAAAGTCAGAAATCAGTACCTTGTTGGATTTAATTCGTTTGCTTAGCTTCGGGTTTGCTCATTGAACCTCTGTTTTAAAACTTATCCTCGGTCCAAAACCCACACCAAGCTACACATCAAACCACACACCCAAGCCCACCACTAAGAACCCAAACACACGCCCAAACCCTCTAATTCACGCCCAAATCCTCCCAAAATAATAAATCCACACATTAAACACATGTTGAAATCTAGACAAATCACCTTCCTAAACTAAAGAAATCAAATCAAATCCCATAAATCACCTTCCGAATTAAATTAAATCACATACCTAAACTAAATACAATCAAATCAAAATCCTACAAATTACCTTCCTAAAATAAATAGATTTTTCCTTATGACACACTAATTAGATATTTCCCCCCATAATTACATAATTACTTTCCCTACCCGTACAAGGAAAACTCTAAACTTTTCTTATAAAAATGACCATAACCCAACTCTTTTTCCCCCTAGCTCATTCACGCCCCTCATCTCTCTCCCTAGCATTCACTACAAACAAAGAAAACAACCCCCCTTTTACTGTGAAATTGCACCCCGATTGCTGTAGCCAGTCACCAAGAAACTCACCTCCCATCACCACACAAACAGCCACCGAAAATCACCCCTACACCACCGCAAAACCGAACCTCTGAAACCCCTCGATTTACCACCAAAACAACAAGAAAATAGCCCCTTTTTACCATGAAACTGCACCTCAAACTGCCCTGCAATCACCGAAAATACAACTTGAAACTACCCAATAATTATTGAAAAAACTGCCCAGCAAACTGCCCAGAAACTACCCTAAACCACCGTAAAACTGTCTAAAAACTGCCCCACATACCGTAAACAACAACCAAAAACAACGACCAGAAAAACAGCAGCAAAACAGAGCAAACAGCAGCCCAAAACAGTGAGGCACTGAAAGAAAACAGCGAACCAGTAAATCAAAAAAGTTGCGGAGCATCAACCCTTCCGACAACCGCATAACGCACTTCCAAAAGGCGACTTAAGAGGTTAAACCTGAGGGCACCCTTTTATTTATTCTCGTTCTTTTTCTGTTATTTATTATTATTTATTCGCATGCATATTATGGATTCATGTGTGTTGTGGCAATAGGATGAATGATTTTGTGCTATCTCTCGTGGTATATCGGATGGAAACCCGAAAGTAAATTCCGTAGCCGAATCCGAATGGACGGTAGTGCGGTCTAAACTCGAGATATAATTTTACGTACCGCTTGAGAAACGTACATATTTCGTTTCATCTAATATTGTGTTTATTCGTTGTCTATTAGAGATAGTATGTTACTTTTATGCATGATTTAGTTGTTTAGTATGTTATTTTTATGCATGACTTAGTTGTTTAGCATATTATTTCCAAGCATGATTTAGTTGTTTCTTTCATAATATGAACTTAATTACATCTCTTCTAGGTTTATGTTTAGATTATTATTTATTTATATTGCCATGTTTATCGATTTAATGCGTTCATGAGATTGCGTGCTAGCCGTTATTTCGACTTACTTTTATGCATGCAAACTTAGATATAGCTTATATGCAAACTTAGTTATAAGTTACATGCAAACTTAGATGTAGGTTATTCTTACGTATGTGTTTTGCGTAGACTCGGTTATATTATTACATAAATCCATTCATTACAAGTGGTATAAATAAGGGACCATTCCAAACCCAACGGTTTGAGGTCTTCCCTTGTGAGGGGTGAGTGCGGCCTTAAATCATTTCCCAGTTCACACTGGGTGGTGACTCCATTTTATTTCTCCGGTTTAGTCCCCTGCGGGCTACTCCGTACTCCCGACCAGGCCACAAGCCTGGAACAGCATCGCCGATTTCTGTGTCTTATAGATACGTCTCAGGGGTAGAAATTCCTTACACAGCTATCTCAAACACCATTCCAACTGGTTAGTCAAATTAAAAACACAGAATTCAAAATATTTTTATTTTTAAAAAAAAAATTGAAAATTTTTGACTAAAAATCAAATAAAAACAACACAACGAAAAAAAAACAAGATACTAGTTAATTATTCCCCTCCCCCAAATCTAATTGAGACATTGTCCCCAATGTCTAAAAAGTAGAAGAAGAGTTTAGAAAATAGTACCTGGTTAGCGTGGAATTAAAAGGACATCTAAAGGATAAGCTCCAGATTTATCCAACGTTTCTTACCACGATCATTATCGGACCAGTTTATCTTAGAAAGGATAGGGTCAATTTGTGGTTCAAAAGCTAAAAGTTGGTCAATTAAATCATGGGATGTTCTGGCAGTGTAGATGATATCTTTTACAGGTTTTGAAAGGAACCCATTTCTCCGGGCATCATCAAGAAACATACAAAGAATGTCATAAAATCCATCAACGTTAAACAGTCCAATTGGTTTCTAGCGTATGTTCAAGTTTGCCAAAGATAGCACTGTAAAGATTTCCTCCATCGTACCCAAGCCACCTGGCAAAGTAATAAAAGCATCAGGATATTAAATCATTTCGCCTCCTCCAAGGGTTTTGGGATGATTCCCAGAACTTGACTACCTTCTTCCTGTACGGCCTTTGAAACGTACCCCATTAGTCCAAGATTGCCACTGTCATATACTAGGTGCATATTCCTTTCAACTATGACTCTACCCAATTCCTCTGCTGCCGCAACGAATTCTGGTTTAGAACTAACACTAGTACCGCAAAACACACAGATGTTTACAACTCGTCTTCTCGAAGTTGCTTCCATTCTTTTTTTATATATTTTTTTCTCAAATATGGATGTCTTCAAGAGTGCAATGACGAGCTCAATTTATAGTTCCTGAAAAGGGAAAGTAATAATAGCACTAGTACCTGCCAAAAGACAATTATTAGCTAAACAGTAAAACAATCGTGAAAGTCAAAAAGTTTGGATCCTATCGGTGAAAATAAAAGAAAATAACAAAAGAAATCATAAATATTAGTTAAAGACAAAGAGATAATAATATTTACAGGAAGTAACGGCTTGATTTACATCTAACAGGAAGCATTAAGCTTAAGACTCAATAAATAAACCTTTATATTACCCAAGACATAAAATAACCAACTTTATAAACCAGTGATATTGGAATTCATCACACCCCTAGATAATATGTTTAGTTACAAAACATACCTAAAATTACAAAATGCATAGTTAAACAGAATAACATAACATAAAATTAAAAAAGTAAAGAAAATTACAACAATAAAAGAAAATGATGGAGCTATGGGTTTCATTTTTAATACTTCAAATATAGATTACTCTATTATCAATTAATCATTTCTTGAATTAATTATATTAAAATCTACCATATAGACGGTGAATGTCAATTATCCAAAGTCCAACCGACCATATAGGCGGTAACAAAATCATATAAACAAACATGTAGGCGGTAACAAGGTTAGCACCTAAACCGACCATATAGGTGGAAACTAAGTCCATTAATGTAAAACAGGCCATATAAACGGTAAATAATTAATTCAATTTACTTATTTAAATTAAGGGAGTACATCTAAATTATTATATTAAAAGTTTCACCCCAGACTCCAGCAAAAAGAGATTACCTACTCATGATGTAATTAAAAATACACAAAATTTATTAAATAAATAAAGAGAAGATACAAGAAAACATAAATAAACATGCAAGACACTTTCTTTTAGGTTTTCATGGAGAAATCCCCCAAAGAAAGCATGAAAAATTTACAAAGTTTAGCTTGGTATCAATAGGCAAATATAAAGGCTTCCGCCAATTTCTCCACTAACATAGCACCAAATCCTCCACCAAACATACAAGCATGTTTGGTGGAAGATTGAGAATTTCCATTTTTTTTATTTTTTTTGTTTTTGAAAATGACTTTAATAATTACATAACACACTTACGGATTTTTCATCATTTTCACTGATGAAAACTTCAGAATTCGAAAATCATATGAACATCAACATTGTAGCTCATTGAGTCATATTTAATCTGGAACTTGAATCACCTCAATCTGATATCGTAATAAAACGTTATGGAAAAAATACGACAATTACGCAAAGTTGAAATTTCCGAAATTGTACTTCGTTAGAATGCCATTTCAAGTTTCCAATCTCCAAAATCAAAATGTCAAGTCCAATTTTGCCCTTATTTGTTCCATATTTCGTCCTGATTGATTCCATTAAGTTCCGATTTTATTTTATCTGTAAAATAAATTAAAACACATCAAAACGTTCATAAAACTCGAGAAACAATACAAAATATTAAGTAAAATGGGCGGTAAATAGTGATATATTTTTCGCTCATCAAACCCCCAAACCTAACATTTTACTAGTCATCTAGCAAAACAAACAAAACAAAATGCAATAAACAACTTTAAAATAAAATTAAACTTAGCCAATTTCGTATGGATCACGGTTGCATTTAGCGTATGCAACAAGCCTTTAAACCCCCTAGGTGTCCCTAGTGGACGAGTTGTAGTCTCGTGAGGGCTTACAGCAACGATACCCACAAACATCAAGGAAATGTAAAATTAAACATACAAAACAAGTTAGTGACTAAACAAGTGAAAATCTTATCCAAGTTAAGAATTGTTTTATTTCTTTCTAAATTACCAAATAAGTAAATTCTCCGATTATTTTTACCATTCTCCATATACACAACCAACAAGGTATTAATAAAATCATTGTGCCACAATATTTATAAGTGTAGTTGAAAAGAGAGTAATATTTTTGTCCTAAAGTTATATCAGAATTCACACCTTTTTAGCGATGGATTTTTTTTTTCATAACATCTTTAATCCATGTAGCGAGCTTTGTACCAGTGAGTCCCAAACCAGTTGGCTTTAGGACACTAGATGTTTAGACACCCCTACAAACTTAATTACTCGGATCTCGGATGTTCAATTTTTTTTTAATAATTAACATCTTTAATCCATGTAGCGAGCTTTGAGCCAGTGACTCCCAAGCCAGTTGGCTTTAGGGCACTAGGTGTTAAAACACCCCTACGAACTTAATTACTCGAATCTCATATGTTAAAAGTTCTACCATTTGACACGAATAATCTCTGCTTACTGAGGAAAGATGCCCGGTTACTAAGTAGAAACTTTTTATTAATATACACAATATTTTTTTTATTCCATCATTTTTTATATGATTCCTCCAATTAAACTAGAGTACTGAATATTACAAACTTTTCACTTATAACTCATGGTCGTATGTTACCATGCATGTTGATAATACCTGCCAACTGAGCATATGAAGATCCAATTTAATCAGTATTATGGAGAATTCACGAATTAAATAATTCAAAATGAAATAAATAAAAATTAACTTGTTACAAAATAGGTTGAGATACGTCTCAGGAGTTGAAATTCCTTACACAGCTATCTCAAACACCATTCCACCTGGTTAGTCAAATTAAAAACACAGAAATCAAAATATATTTATTTTTTATTTTATTTTTTTTAAAAAAAAAAAATTTGAAAACTTTTGACTAAAAATCAAATAAAAACAACACAACGAAAAATAAAAACAAGATACTAGTTAATTATTCCCCTCCCCCAAATCTAATTGAGACATTGTCCCCAATATCTAAAAAGTATAAGAAGAGTTTAGAAAATAATACCTGGTTAGCGTGGAATTAAAAAGACATCTAAAGGTTAAGCTCCAAATTTATCCAACGTTTCTTACCACGATCATTATCGGACCAGTTTATCTTAGAAAAGATAGGGTCGATTTGTGGTTCAAAGGCTCAAAGTTGGTCAATTAAATCATGGGATGTTCTGGAAATGTAGATGATATCTTTTACAGGTTTTGAAAGAAACTTATTTCTTCGGGCATCATCAAGAAACACACAAAGAAAGTCATAAAATCCATCAACGTTAAACAGTCCAATTGGTTTCTGGCGTATGTTCATGTTTGCCCAAGATAGCACTGTAAAAATTTCCTCCATCGTACCCAAGCCACCTGGCAAAGTAATAAAAGCATCAGGACAGAAAATCATTTCAACAAGTCGTTTAGACATACCTAGCACAAAACATTCATCTTCGTTTGATGGTCCTATAAGCTTCGCCTCCGCCAAGGGTTTTGGGATGATTCCCAGAACTTGACTACCTTTTCATGTACGGCCCTTGAAACGTCCCCATTAGTCAAGATTGCCACCGCCATATACTAGGTGCATATTCCTTTCAAGCTAAACTCTACCCAATTCCCCTGCTGCAAGCAAGGAATTCTGGTTTAGAACCAGCACTAGTACCGCAAAACACACAGAAGTTTACAACTCGTTTTCTTGAAGTTGCTTCCATTTTTTTAATGACGAGCTCAATTTATAGATCCTGAAAAGGGGTGAGTAATAATAGCACTAGTACCTGCCAAAAGACAATTATTAGCTAAACAGTAAAATAAATCGTGAAAGTCAAAAAGTTTGGATCTTATCGGTGAAAATAAAAGAAAATAACAAAACAAATCATAATTATTAGTTAAAGACAAAGAGATAATAATATTTATAGAAAGTAACGGCTTGATTGACATCTACGCATCAGGGACAAGATTCCCATCCAATTTTCTTATAAATTGGCAAACAATGTCTTTTCAAGTCAGATTCCCGTGACTTAATTATTGCCTTTCTTTTCGAAACTGTGTATGTAACATGCGAATTGCGTGATACACATATCCACTAGGATGCGTCTCAAGAGTCAATGATATGTCATCCAAAGACTCATTACTCATGCCATCCCTAATGAATTTAATTTAACTTCACAGTTGCGTGCACATTTTTAGAAAACACCCAATCTTTAAGCTCTTCCTTTCTTAGCATTAGTGCTTTTTCCTAAACCAGACAGATATGAAATAAAAGAATCAGAAGACTCACCTGCCAATCGGACTCGTGCTTCAATTGAGCAACGAATATCATTAGGAATACCTTTGTTCATCAAAAATGTCATTCGTTCCATGTGAGCTTTGTAGACTTTCATCAGATATTTTTTAGGGAGAGAAGGAAATTGCTTATGAAGATTTGCGAGAAAATCTTCCATCCTGAAATGTGACTTTACCTACAAAAATTAAACACACAAGAATAAAACACACCAAATCTTAATATATACACAAATTGAATGGGTTGCCTCTCTGCCAGCGCTAAGTTCAACGTCGTCAGCTAGACATGACTACTCGAACGTTAGGCTGGATCTGAAAGTATGAAACTTTCTTTTTGTCGCTCAAATGATTCCCCCAGTAGTGCTTGACACGCTTGTTGTTAACCTTGAATGTTTATTAGAGTTGGGATCATGTAACTCAACAGATTTATCTAGTAAAATTTGGGTGATTAAGAATGAACCTGATCACCGTGATTTTAACTTCCCAGGGAAAAATTTCAACTTTGATTTGTTTAAAAATACCCGCTGCCCCGGTTCCAATTGTATGCGCACTAACTTTTCATCATGTCTCTTCTTGGCCATTTCTTTGTATACAGCTTGGCATTCTCAAAATGTTGTATGTGAAATTCCTATAATTCATTGAATTGGTGGAGTTGTTTATCTTCTGTTGCTTATAGATCAAGATTTAACTTCTTCAGTAAGCAGTACGCTTTATCTTCATGCTCCACAGGCAGATGACATGCTTTAAGATTGTCAGTGGAACTTTATATTGCATCGGAGTTCTGGACGATACTATTTATCATATCAAGTCTGAAACATTCCTCTTTCTTTTCGTCATTTGGGAATTCCATGGCTTTGAAAACATTGAATGTTACCTCTTGGTCATGTACCCTCATGGTTAGTTCACTTTTTTGTACATCAATAATGGTCCGACATATAGCCAAGAATGGTCTCCCGATAATGATGGGCACTTCTTCGTCTTCCTCCATGTCAAGAACAATAAAATCTACTGGGAAAATGAATTTGTCGACTTTGACCATCACATCTTCAACTACACCTCTCGGAAATGTGAGCGTTCTATCAACAAGTTGCAATGAGATTGAAGTGGGCTTTGCTTCTCTAATCTGCAGTTTCCTGAAAATGGAAAAATGCATCAAATTAATACTAGCACCTAAATCACACAAAGCCCTACTGAAGTTTTGTTCTCCTATGGTGCAAGGGATGGTGGAACTGACAGGATCTTTCAACTTTAGGGGAATCTTCCTCTGAATGATGGCGCTGCATTCTTCTGTCAATGTTATTGTCTCGTAATCTCCCAATCTTCATTTTCGTGAAAGAATATCTTTCATAAATTTCACATTGTTGGGCATTTGTTCCAACACTTCTACAAATGGAATGTCAATATGCATTTTTTTAAAGATCTCCAAGAATCGAGCAAACTGCTTGTCTAGTTTATTTTTCTGGAGACGCTGTGGAAAAGGTGGAGGTGGAGTGAATCTTTCTCGATCATTTTCTTTTGTCTCTTTTCCTCCATCTATGGTTCTGCTTCGCTGCTTTCTCTTGGAATATCCTTAGTAGTTACCTTGACTCCAATATCTTTATTGATTTCAGTACCGCTTTTCAAAGTGATGGCATGACATTGCTCTTTTCCCATGTTCCTTGGATTTGGTTCTGTGTTGCTAGGAAGCGTACCTTGCGGTCTGTAACTCTGAGCATTGGCCAGTTGTCCCAACTGATTTTCCAGTGTCTTTATAGAAGCAGTTAGGCTTTGATTCAATGATGATTGGGCTTAGAACTTAGCTTCATTTGTTGTTGATTGATTTTGAATTAATGCTGCTTGATTTTGAAACATAGCATCATATTTGGCTTCTTGCTTTTTCATCTGGGCAAGCAAATCTTCTATTCATGGCTTTTGTTCATATTCCTAGCCTTTGTTTTGCTGTTGGAATCCGGGTGGTGGATTGTTCCTTTCTCCTGAATTGTTGCTCCATGCGAAATTGGGATGATTCCTCCACCCTGGGTTGTAGGTGTTGGAATATGGATTGTTCCCCTGTACGTCGATGTTAATGATATAGTTCACCGTCTCATCATGTTGGTTTGCCAGTGGTGCTCCTCCATATGGTGAACTCGTGGATCAAGCATTACCCTGCATGCTAAGAGTTTCCATGAATTTGCATATTTGATCCAGTTTGGCATTCATTGTTGTGTTGGCTCCGACTTCGTAGATTCATACTATTCATTGAATCATGCTCCTTTTTGTTGGCCATAAAGAATTGTTGTTAGCCATTTCTTCAATTAGGTCTCAGGCCCGATCTTCTCCTTTTACCATTAAAGCTCCTCCAGCAGCAGCATTAATTATGGTTCTCATCAGTCCAGAAAGTCCATTGTAGAAGGTTTGGACTTGTAGCCATTTTGCAATCTCATGGTGAGGACATTTCCGGAGTAACTCCTTGTATCTCTCCCAAGCTTCGCAAAGGGATTCTGAGTCATGTTGTACAAAGGATGTAATGTCATTCCTCAGCTTTGCAGTTCTGGCTGGGGGAAAGTACTTTGCAAGGAATTTGGTGCTAGAGTGTTCCAAGTTGTGATGGAACCAGCTGGTAGTGAATGTAGCCAAGCATTAGCTCTGTCTTTCAAGGAATATGGAAACGCACGCAGTCTCATTGCTTCTTCTGCCGCTCGGTTGTAATTGAATGTGCCACAAACTTCTAGGAAGTTGATGATGTGGGATTAGGATCTTCAGTTGCATTCCCCATAAACTGAACTGACTGTTGTATCATCTGGATGCATGTTCTGATTTCACACGAATTTTTCGGTAAGGGAGGAAGTAAAATGCATGATATGAAGTCGTCAACCACAAGAATAGTTCTGTCTTGAATGGGAATTGGTGGTGCAACCTCCACAGGTTCAGATTCTTGATTGTTCATGCTGATCAGTGCTTCTTGGCCTTCTCGTCTTTCCATTCTCAACTGTCTGATGGTTCTTTAAATTTCTGGGTCAAGCGGACGGATTTCAAAGCTTTTAGTTCTTCTCATGTAGTGACTGAGAACCTGAAACACAAGAAAATAAAAATAAATTAGACCAAGTAAAAGTATCGAACCCCAATATTAACAGTGAAAGAGAAATAAGTCCCCGGCAACGGCGCTAAAAAGTTGATCGGTGAAATCACTCACATTTCCCAAGCGCACATATCGCTCAAGTAGTATAAAATGTATCGATCCCACGAGGACTTAATACCTAGGCTATCAATTTATGAAGTTAAATATTTACAAGTATCTAATAGATTGGTTGTTGATTGGATGGTGATTTTTATCTAAAACAAGTAAATAAAACAATACGAAAGTAAATTTAAGGAAAATTCAATATTATGAAACTATCTAGGGTTGTGAATCCTTCCAATATCTTTTAAAGATGAAGTGATTATCTCATGTTTGTGCAATATATCGGTTTATAAAATGGACCACGAAAATATGCAAAAGCCTCTTCTGATAGTCAGATGCAAACACCCAAGTAACCAATTAACTATATTCATATGTTAACCAAGTTACCTGATTTTTTCAAGATTAAGTTCCAATTATGGCTACCCCTGCCCGACAGATATATTCCTATCCTATATTGAAATCTACCTAAGTGTCATTTGCCCCGAGGTGAGATCGTGAGCTATTGAGTCTAAGGCTAAACCTAAAATCCATTTTCCAAGTTCATTTTAAGTTTACCAGATCAATCTTATTAGTGGCCAGTTAACAAGAAGCATTAAGCTTAACACTCAATAAATAAATCTTTATATTTCCCAAAATATAAAATAACCAACTTTATAAACCAGTGATATTGGAATTCATCACACCCCTAGATAATATATTTAGTTATAAAACATACCTAAAATTACAAAATGCATAGTTAAACAGAATAACATAACATAAAACTAAAAAAGTAAAGAAAATTACAACAATAAAAGAAAATGTTGGAGCTAGGGGTTTCATTTTTAATACTTCAAATATAGATTACTCATTTATCAATTAATCATTTCCTGAATTACTTATATTAAAACTGACCATATAGGTGGTGAATGTCATTTGTCCAAAGTCCAACCGACCATATAGGTGATAACAAAATCATATAAACCGACCATGTAGGTGGTAACAAGGTTAGCACCTAAACCGACCATATAGGCGGAAACTAAGTTCACTAATGTAAAACCGGCCATATAGGCGGTAAATAATTAATTCAATTTACTTTTTTAAATTAATGGAGTAAATCTAAATTATTATATTAAAATTTTCACCCCAGACTCGAGCAAAAAGAGATTACCTACTTATGATGTAATTAAAAACACACAAAAATTTATTAAATAAATAAAGAGAAAATATAACAAAAATTAAATAAACATACAAGACACTTTCTTTTAGGTTTTCTTGGAGAAATCCCCCAAAGAAAACATGAAAAATTTACAAAGTTTAGTTTGGTATTTATAGGCAAATATAAAGGCCTCCACCAAATCTTCCACCAAACATGCAAGCTTGATTGGTGGAAGATTGACAATTTCCATTTTTTTATTTTTTTTATTTTTTTTTTATTTTTTTGTTTTTGAAAATTACTTTAATAATTACACATAACACATTTTCGGATTTTTCATCAATTTCCGTAATGAAAACTTCAGAATTAGAAACTCTTATAAGTTTCAAAGTTGTAGCTCTTTGAGTCTTATTTAATCTGGAACTTGAATCACCTTAATCCGATATCGGAATAAAACTTTATGGCCAAAATACGATAATTGCGCAAAGTTGAAATTTCCGAAATTCTACTTCGATAGAACGCCATTTCAAGTTTCCAATCTCCAAAATCAAAATGTCAAGTCCAATTTTGGCCCTTATTTGTTCCATATTCCGTCCTGATTGATTCCATTGAGTCCCGATTTTATTTTATCTGCAAAATAAACTAAAACATATCAAAACGTTCATAAAACTCGAGAAACTATACAAAACATTAAGTAAAATGGGCGGTAAATATTGATATATTTTCCGCCCATCACCAGTCATATACCAAATCATGTCCCCAAAGTACATATATATTGGTCGAGATTTCCTCACCAACCTCACCTTTATAAATCAAACGACATAGCCTGCCATGCAGGAGTTCGTGATACACTAATGATTCAGATCAATCTATATTTAACCATCTGGTAGACTGAAATGAATCTTTTTATTAAACGGATATTATAAGAAATTCATTTATTTGGGTCCAGTCATACATGATCATATCATATAAGATGCTTTTATTCTCATGTCACCACATGGACGATCCTGGATCAAGGTCGTCATATATTTATAGAATGGACCGCAGTTATAGATAAACCATAAATAAAGTATCTGTCTTCGTTTGCTCTATACGGACTATTTAGGATTACTAATTTCAGACTTAATTCCTCTTGTGTATAACACTTATACTCTAAGCCTGAAAGTAAATTTAGTATCCAATGGCATACATGATAAATTATCATATGTAATTTTAAAATCAATATTTTGATAAATGAATAACTTCATCGTTTATTACTTAAATTAAAATTTTGTTTACATATTACATTATGCTCTAGGGCATATATCCCAACATACCATCCACACTTCATCAAATTACTAAATTCCTGAACTGAGGGGAAATAATCACCATTAGATCCGAAGCAGGCATCGCATTAGCCACCATATAGGTGCAGTTTTTAAAAGATTTCAAATTGTAATAATATTTCAAGATTTTGGAGAAGCTGAATTACAAACCCAATAATAGACTGATGGCGCAGGGCCAATGGGTAAGTATGTTGCCCGATTTCAAATGACAAACAACCAAGAGAGGGCTAGGATATCGCTTAGACGAAAAAGTATGAGGTTTAAAGAAAAGAGGAAAGAAATTGGAGGACTGCTTCGTGACGGTAAGATATGAAGGAACTCCAGAGCCATGTGACGTCAATGGGGTTATCATGCCAGGCTTTGAGATTTTCGCAAATGTAATGGGTTGGAAAGAGGGTCTGGTGGTAAAAAGTAAGAACGAGGACTAGATAGCTGAGTCAGAGACAAAGTTAACGGCAGCATAGGAGAATGAAATGTTTAAGATGGAAGAATTGACACTGTAAGAGCTGGACACAGTTGAGGAAGAAGAAGACTGTGAAGACCTATATGTACCCCATATATTCGATTGTAATCTTGCATTAAAAAGTAATAAGATGAATGATTTTGCTGACTTGTCTTATCTTTTCTCTTTAGTCATACATCATCACGTGCATGGCATGAGCATATTTGATATAAATTCCACTAAAACTGATGCATTTCCCTAAAAATATACTAATTACGTGTGAGCTCAACCCTGAAGAAAGGTAAGAATTAGAGAAAACACTAAAAAAATATGCAAAAATATGTGTCTAGTCCTATGAAGATATACTTGGAGTAGACACGGGTATAGAACATAACGTGATATCAACGTACTCAAACATGAGCCATGTAAAGCAAAAGCTCCGGAGGATGAGGCCATAATGGGCTGAGAAGATTAGGGAAGAAGTAAAAAAACATGTAGAGGTAGGTTTCTTGGAAGTGGTGAAATACCTAGAATAGCTCGCCAACATAGTGCCAGTCCCAAAGAAAGATGATTGGGTTAGGATGTGTATAGACTACAAGGACCTCAATAAGGCTTTCCCAAAAGACAATTTTCCCCTTCCCCACATAGATGTCTTAGTAGACAGCACTGCCCGATCAGCCATGTACTCATTCACATATGGTTTCTCAAGATACAGTCAGATTTTCATGGAAGAGGAAGATAAACACAAGACAGTCTTCATTACGGAATAAGGAACATTTTATTACAAGGTAATACCTTTCGAACTAAAGAATACGGAATCCACCTACAAACGGATGGCCACTACCTTACTTCATGACCTAATGCATAAAGAGATCGAAGTGTATGTAGATGATATGATGGTCAAATCGGAAACAAAAGAGTGGCACCTCATGGCCTTAGAGAAGTTCCTATAGAATGTGGACAGGTATAACCTCAGGCTCAACCTCAAGAAGTTTGTGTTCAGGGTCACGTCTGGAAATTTGTTTGGACATATGGTGGGAGCTAAAGGAATGGCTAGGAAAGATCAATGCGATAACGGAAATGCCCGCACCAAAAGCGGAGAATGGGGTAAAGGCTTTTATGAGGAAAATATAATATATCATCCGGTTCATAGCCAAGTTAACATCAATATATGAGCCCATCTTTAAGCTACTCAGGAAAGATCAACCAGTATAGTGGAATGAACAGTGTCAGGAAGCCTTCGAGAAAATCAATAAATATTTGACTAACCTTTCAGTCTAAAGAGATTCATTTCAGTCTACTAGAAGGTCATATATAGATTGATCTTAATCCTGAGTGTACTACGAACTCATACATGGCAGGCTATGTCATTTGATTTATAAAGGTGAGGTTCGAACTCATACATCCCGACCAATAGCTACGTACTTTGGAGACATGGTTTGGTGTGTGGCTATAGACGTTTTACATAGATATGAAGTTCACTCATTCTTGTGAGAAATATAGAATTATCTTCTTTAAAGATTGATTCGATACTCGAACGATTAGAGCGTTCAAGTCTTTCTATTACGAATAGAAAGATTAATATTCATAATGGTTATGAATAATTCGTTCATTAGAGAATCAATAGTACTTAAGGTAAAATTAATTAGAGGGTTATAACATATATTTTATCCCGGCTATTATTATAAAATACTCATGAAGGGTCAATCCGTATGTAAAGACTATATCGATGGACACTGACATAGTTCGGCTTATATAATATATCTACAATAATGAAAGAGCAACTTTAGGTTTTTAGCGGAATAATCTAAAGTTAATAATTCAGAATATTTAATTAAAGAGCTTTAATTAATATTCCAGGATTATTGGAGCTCGGAACTGTAGGTCCATTTGGTCCCCGTGCTAGATATATTATAGCAAATTAAATATAATTGGATAGTCCAATTATTAACTTACATGCATTATAATTATTAATATGATTAATAATATATGTCACACTTGAAATTTTATGTTAATTTTAATATAAAGTTTTTATATAATAAATAATTCTGAGATAATAATTTATTTATTTTTAAATTTTATTTTTAAATTATATTGTATAATTTAATGCTCATTTTAAATTAATGAGTTTCCAAAATTTAGGTTTGGAAACTCCTCTTTTGAAATTGGAAATTATAAAATTTGATTAAGTAATATGTTTAATGTCTTTATTAAGAATCTAAATAAATTTGGAAGTTTCCTAAAGGCCATTGTGGCCTAATTTTCCTAAAGTGGAAAGAGTTTTTATTTTATGATTTGATTACAAAAGTAAAACCCTAGATATAAAAAGAAAAAGTGGTTTTTTTCTTTTGGTGAGATTCTCATTCTCTCAACCCTAATCTCTATCTTCTTCACTTTTCTCTCAAGTGTTGAGACAAAAAAGGAAGAAGAAAAATAGTGTGACATTTTTCAGTGTGACATTTTTCTCTCTCAAAAGTTTAGAGATTAATTTTGTGAGTGAAGTCCACACTTCGTCTTATTGATAACTGACCGGCGTAAACACACACGTATAACGTAAGCGCACTTATCGTTCAAGTAGTATAAAAATATCGATCCCACGAGGACTTAATACCTATTCTATTAATTTTATGAGTTTAAATGATTACAAGTATCTAACAGGTTGATTGATTGATTTGAAATGGTGATGATTTCAAATTAAAAAACAAGTAAATAAAATTGCACAAAAGTAGGTTTAAGAAAATTCAATATTAAAATCTATCTAGGGTTGTGAATCTTTCTAATATCTTTTAAAAGATGAAGTGGTTATTTCAAGGTTGTGTAATAAATCGATTTACTAATCTGGAACACTAAATTATGCAAAAGCCTATGTCGATGGTCAGACACAAATACCCAGTTTAACCCAATTGAATCATATGTCTATGTCAACCAAATTATCTGGATTCATTAAGTTTAAGTTCCAATTATGGCTACCCCCGCCCGACAGGGATATGTCTATCCTGTAAGGAAATCTATTAAAGGGTTATTTATCCTCAAGGAAGATTGTGGGCTATTAAGTCTAAGGCTAAAACCTAAAATTCCTTTGTCAAGTTTATTTTAGATTTACCACATCAATCTTATTGGTGATCAGACAACAAGAAGAATTAAGCTTAAGACTTAATAAGTAAACATTTAAATTACCCAAACTATAAAAGAACCCCTTTATAAACTTGTGATATTAGAATTCATCACAACCCCAGATAACTAACTTTGTTACAACACATAACTAGGGCTAGTAAGAACTTAAAAGTAAAAGACATAAAAGTAAAAATGCTGAAAAGTAATTGCGGTAAAGTAAAAGCTGAAAAGTAAATTACAATAAAATAAAATGCTAAGGTAAAAGGATCAACTTTTACTATTTACTATTTAGATATCTCCCTTAATATAATATATTAACTTGTGATTATTTTACCAACCAGCCATATAGGCGGTAACCTGATTAAGTCAAATTAAGTCCAACCAGTCATAAAGGCGGAATCAAAATAAACCTGCCATATAGGCGGTAAGAAAATTTAATTACCAACCGACCAATCTGGCGGTATCCTTGAATAATCAGGTTTAAACCAAATTAAAATGAATTACCAACCGACCAATATAGCGGTATCCTTTTTAAGTCAAATTTTAAATAGTGAATATATTATATTTAAGGGAGATTAATCTAAATAGCAATAGTAAAAGAATTACCTTTCACCCTTGCAGGGGGAAGTTACCTCCTCAAGGTGAATAGTAAAAACTGTAAAAAGTAAAGAAAGTAAATTACTATTATTACAGAACGTAATTAAAAATTAATTACAAAACTAAAATTTAAAAGAAACTACATAGAAAACTCTCTATTTACATCAGAGAATTCAGAGAGGAAGGTACATCTGAAACTCAAAATTTCGAGCTCTATTTATAGGCGTCAGTAGGGGTGACGCGCATAATTGTCGACGTGGCAGCTTCTGGTTCGTCGGGTGAGATTCTGGATAAGGCAATAAGGTGACACGTGGCAATGTGGTTGGGAGCTCAATGATTGCGACATGTGGCGGCTCGTGATTAGCTGATTTCAGATTATTATATGCCACGTGTCAATTGCGGATAAGTGAGTCAATAATTGAGCTAACGTGGTACTGACATGGCGACACATGGCGATTGTGACTGTCGGCACTATAGAATGATGACACGTGGCAATCTGTGATTGGTTGATGATAATATGACGATGACGTGGCATTTTGACTCGGTCAATCGGTGATGTGGATGATGACGTGGAGTGACACGTGGCGACAGTGGTGATGGCGACTGTCAGCACCATAGGATGATGACACATGGCACGACGCACGTTAGTAGATCGGCTGTGATGGTAACACGTGGCACGACGCACGTTAGCAAAGTCAAATTTCTCAGATTCTGACTTGTGGACCCGGTGCACGTTAGTAAGTCTTGGTGCATGTTAGGCGTCACGACACCAAAGGCTTGCGCGTCGCGACGCGTCAAAATTACCAAAATGCATTTTTTTCCAATTTTCACTATTTTGGTCCAAATTATCTCCAGAATGTCCTGAAACATTATTTATCTACAAAATAACACAAAACACATCAAAATATTCACAAAACTAAAGAAACTATACAAAATATTAGGTTAAATGAGTGGGAAATAGTGATATAATTACCACTCATCAATAACGAGAATAACACGGAAGGTCGAGTGGTGTTGACGAAATCAATATCTCAATCTTCTTCAAGGCTGATTCAGTGCTGTATTTGGGCTTTTCGGAGGTTAAAAAATACTCATATTTGTCGCGGAAGATTTAGCATAGTGAATAGAATTTGTGGTACTTTAGTAGTAAATAGTAACCGCAAGTACTGTAGCGCTGAATAGTAACCACGAGTACTGTAGTAAACAATAATCATGGGCACTATAGTAGTGAATAGTGACCGTGAGAACTGTAGTGTGAATAGTAATGAACAGTAAAATTGTTACCGTTAAAAAAAATTAAAAAATAAACAAGTAAATAAGATATGATCCAGATTCGGCTTGAGAATGGAAATGACAGAAAGAAATTTTCAAGGTCGATCCTGGTGCCTAAAGTCACTTATGCTTCGCGAGGAATCAGTTCCTACATGGTACTCCACCAAGCTTATGGAACTAGGGTCTGCCTAAGAGTAGTGCAAAGGTGGCTGGGATGTTTAGTAATGTGAATTCTATTTTATCCTCAATATGGCCCACATGACCATGGCTACAAAAGTCCCTTTTATTCCTCGTTTAATGTCATTGTAGACCTTGATGGTCATGTCAGAGGGACTCAATTCCCAGGTCGAATGCCAGTATTGACAATATCTTCAGCAGACAAACATTGATGGACGACCTATTGTCTACAATTACACACGAGGTCTCCTAGCCAATGACTTCTCCCTTGATGAAAAGTGGACGATTATGACTTCTTCCCTCCATCCAAAGTTCTTCTTTAGTAAAAATGATAGTTTGCCTCTTCTCTTCTTGAACGGACTTTATAATTGTAGTTAGGTCTGTGTCGACTGGTACAATGATTTTTCCCAAGACTTCAATCATGGCTCTCATATGCTCTTGGGATGAACATATCAGCTCCCACATATGGAATTGGGCCCGTGTCTTCTTCAACAACTAGAGTAAGGTATTCTTTTCATTTTCCCTTATTTCTCTTCTCCATTCTCTTCCTTCTCTCCCCCTTCTTATTTTCTAGCAGCGTCATTGTAAAATCGACCACTAATTGTCATCTATTTTACTTGTTCCTCTTCATTGCTCGAGAAGTCCTCCCAAAATCCATTATTCTCACCTTATCCCTTATCATTATTGCTAGTGTCTCATATTCCCATGATGTAGGCTTGTTGATGGAAGGCTTGTATGACATATTCTTCGGGTAGGCATGAGTTGATCATGTCGTTTGGTGGTGGTTCAACATGGTAGTTTGGTAAGGGATTTTGGTTAGTGTTTGGTTGGCTCCTTCCGGGGTCGGGTATTTTATGGTTATTGATAAGGTCTTGTATTTCATGTCTAAGTCGATTACAATTGTCGGTATCATAGCCTTTTATCTATGGAAGTGATAATATTTCTCCAGGTTCATGCGGTGAGGTACATGGTTTGATAACGATTTGAGGTCAATGGGTTTCAACAAGCCTTGCCTTTTATCTTCTCGAACACCTTTGATAAGGGTCTGCCAAGATTGAAAAACATGTAGTTACGGATGGCAGTGACTTCAGTGGGACTAGGTTTAACTCCAGAATGTCCTCCATGGTTCTTTTATTTTGACCATAGAATTTCCTATTTTTGGCCTCTTTCTCCTTTATATACATCACCATCTCCTTCAATTATCTGAAGTCGGTAATCATGGAAGTCATCCTCTTCATCTTGTTATAAATTGAGGTTCCCTTGATAATCATCTTGATTTGATCCTTTTCAGATGGTCAGGTGTAGGACACAGAAATTGACGACGCTGTTCTAGGCTCGCGGCCTAGTTGGGAGTACGGAGTAGCCCGCAGGGGACTAAATCAGAGAATAAAGGAGTCGCCACCCGGTGTGAACCAGGAAAATGATTTAAGGCCGCACTCACCCCTCGCAAGGGGAGACCTCAAACCGTTGGGTTCGGAATGGTCCCTTACTTATGCCACTTGTAATGAAATGATTTGTGCAATAACTTAACTGAATCTACGCATCATATATGTTCAAGAATAACCTAAATCTAATTCGCATTCATGAAAATAAATCCTACGTCTAAGTTTGCATGCTTTAAAGGTAAGTCATCATAACGGCAAACACACGATAACACACAATAATCTCATGAGCACATTGAATCATCAAACACAATAAAATAAATACCAACCTAAATATAAACGTAAATTAAATTCCTAATGCGAAAGCAAATAACTAAACCATGCATAAAGAAATAAAATACTAACGACTAAATCATGCTTAAAAATAAATAACATACTAGACTAAATCATACTTGAACACAAGGTTGGATGAAACGAAATATGTGTGTCTCTCAAGTGGTACATGGCATTGTATCCCGAGTGCAAACTGCAATACCGTCCATTCGGATTCGGCTATGGAATTTACGTCCGGGTTTCCATCCGATATACCACAAGAGAGAACACATATTCCATTCATCTGAAATTCATATCATACACCAATCCACAATACTCATGCGAAATAAAATAAGAAAATAAATAATAAAAAAAGGACAATAAATAAAAAGGGTGCCCTCAGGTCTAACCTCTTAAGCCGTCTCTCGGAAGTGCGTTACACGACCGTCGGAAGGGCTAACACTCCATAACTCTTCCGGTTCACTGATTTTCCGTTTTCCTTCGTCGCTTCGCTGTTTTGGGTCGTCATTTCCTCTGTTTTTACTGTATTTTCTGGTCGTTGGGTTTAGTTACTGTTTGCGGTATTCGGGGATAATTTTTATTGCAGTTTTTGACGTTCTGGTTGTGCAGTTTTTTGGGACTGTTTTGCAGTATTTTAGGGGTGCAGTTTGTAGGTTTTTACGGTGCAGTTTGGGTACAGTTCAGGATAGTTTTCGGTGGTAAAAAGGGTTTCTGGTCAGGGGGTTGATTTGGCATGAATGAGTATTTATGCGTGAAGTTGCTGGTCATGGAGTGTTCATGCGTGAAAGGGCTGGTTGAAGGCTATGTTCGTGGGGGCGTGAATGGTATTTGTTGAAGAGGCTACTTATAGGCGTGAATGGTGCTTGTTGAATGGACTGTTTGTAGGCGTGAATGGTACTTGTTGAGGGGGGTTTTTATTTTAGGGTTAATGGAGGAAGGCTAATGGCATGAATCGGTGAGGGCTGTATTGAGGGTAGTGAACATGGCTGTCTTGAAGGGGACTGAACGTGGCTATCTTGAAGGGGCTGACCGTGAGGGGGCTGTTGAAAGGTGTTTATGCGTTAAAGGTAGGGGCTGTTAAAGGGTGTTTATACGTTGAAGAATGAGGCGTGGAGAGTGAGGGCAGTTCGGTGAAGGTTTGTGCGGCAGGGGAAGAGGATTTTAGGCGTGAATGGACTAGGTTATTTGCTTTGTGTTTTCATGAGAATGAGCCAGTGGTTTCAAGGTTGGGTTTAGGCTTCTTTTTATAGGCAAAGGTTGGGGTTTACCTTGTGCGAATAGGGAAATGATTTGTGTAATTATGGGGATATCTTTTAATTAGTGTATGATAAGGAAAAGATCTCTTTAATTAGGGATGTGATTTAATTTGATTTGATTTCTTCTCTTTTGATTAGGGATATGATTTACTTGAATTAGGAAAGTGTTTGATGAGATTTTATTTGATTTTATTTAGTTTAGGAAGGTGATTTAATTGGATTAGGAATGTGATTTATATGATTTGATTTGATTCTTTTAATTAGGGAAGGTGATTTGTCTTGACTTTGGCATGTGTTTAATGTGTGATTTTGTTTATTTTGGAAGGTGATGGGCGTGTATTTTA
Source organism: Zanthoxylum bungeanum (assembly GCA_019454045.1). Classification (NCBI taxonomy): domain Eukaryota; kingdom Viridiplantae; phylum Streptophyta; class Magnoliopsida; order Sapindales; family Rutaceae; genus Zanthoxylum; species Zanthoxylum bungeanum. The sequence continues at coordinate 476,492 of SKCR01006516.1, forward strand.
GTGATTTGGGCGTGGGCTTGGCTTATTTTGGTGGGCTTGGTGTGTGGCTTGGTGGTGTGTGGGCTTGGTGTGTGACTTGCGGGGGTTTGGGCTAAGGATGTGTTTTAAAACAGAGGTCCAACAAACGAACCTGAAGCTAATGACCGGCGTAAACACACACGTATAACGCAAGCGCACGTATCGTTCAAGTAGTATAAAAATATCGATCCCACGAGGACTTAATATTTAATCTATTAATTTTATGAGGTCAAATGATTACTAGTATCTAACAGGTTGTTTGATTGATTTGAAATGGTGACGATTCTAAATTTAAAAACAAGTAAATAAAATTATTCGAAAGTAGGTTTTAAGAAAATTCAATATTAAAAACTATGTAGTGTTGTGATTTCTTCCAATATCATTTTAAAGATGAAGTGGTTATCTTAAAGTTGGGTAATATATTGATTTATTAACCTGGAACACTAAATTATGTGTAAGCCTCTGTCGATGGTCAGACACAAATATCCAGTTTAACCCAATTGAACTATATGTCTATGTCAACCAAATTATCTGGACTCATTAAGTTTAAGTTCCAATTATGGCTACCCCCGCCCGACAGGTATATGTCTATCCTGTAAGGAAATCTATTAAAGGGTTATCTATCCTCAAGGAAGATCGTGGACTATTGAGTCTAAGGTCTTAAACTTAAAATCCCTATGTCTAGTTCATTTCAAGTTTCCCAGTTCAATTTTATTAATGGCCAGTTAATGAAAAAGCATTAAGATTAAGACTTAATAAATAAATCTTTATATTACCCAAGTTATAATCTAACCCCTTATAACCCGGTGATATTGTATTTCATCACAACCCCAGATAACTGGCTTAGTTACGACATATATTTACGGGTAGTAAAAATTTAAATAAAATAAAAAACATAAAGTAAATTCTGAAAAGTAAATTGCTGAAAAGTAAATTGCTGAAAAGTAAAAAAAAATAAAAAGTAAAAGTAAAAAGTAAAAAGTAAAAAAAATAAAAGTAAATTGCTGAAATTAAATAAAGTAAATAAAGTAAAAGTATAATAAAAGAAAATGCTGGGGTTAGAGGATCAACTTTTATTACTACTATTTTAGATATCTCCCTTAATATAATATATTAACCTTGCCTGATAATTACCAACCAGCCATATAGGCGGTATCCTGATTAAGTCAATTAATAATTAATTATCAACCGACCAACCATGCGGTATCCTCATTAAGTCAGGTTTTAAATCGTTTATTTATTATAATTAAGGGAGATTAATCTAAATAGCAATAATAAAATCTTTACCTTTCACCCCAGCAAGGGATAATTACCTCCTCATTGCTTGAAAAAATAAAAACTGCAAAAGTAAAGAAAGAAAATGTTTGTGCGTAAAAGTAAATTGCGGAAAGTAAAAACTGAAAAGTAAAGAAAAGAAAGTGCGAAAGCGAAAATTAATTACTGAAAACTGAAAATAAACAAACTAGATACAATCTTCTTATTTATTCTTAAGGAATTTCAAAGAAGAAAGTATGAATTTTACAAATGAAATGGCTTGGTATTTATAGGCAAAATTTTGCCTCCATCAAATCATCCATCAAATTCTCCACCAAATCCATTATTAATTTCTCCACTAATTACTCCACCAAATCCATAATTGCTCCACTAATTGCTTATCTTGTTTGGTGGTGATTTGATAATTTTTATTAATTATTTATTAATTATATTTTGCTTTGAAAATGATTGATAATGACTTTAATAATTACACATCACACACTTCTGGATGGTACATCAATTTCGGTCATGAAATCTTCAGACTTCGAAAATATTTTCTCTTTAAAAGCTGTAGATCTTTGAGTCTTCTTTAATCTGAAACTTGAATCAACTCAATCCGATATCGGAGTAAAAAGTTATGCCCAAAATACGACAGATGCGCAAAACTGTAATTTCCAAAACTGCACTTCGTCAAAAACGCCCTTTCAAGTTTCCAATCTCCAAAATTAAAATATCAAGTCCAATAATTGCCCTTATTTGACCCATATTTCATCCTAAATGATTTCATTGAGACCCGATATTATTTTATCTGTAAAATAAAATAAAATACATCAAAATGTTCATCAAACCCGAGAAACTAAACAAAATATTAAGTTAAAGGGGCGGTAAATATTGATATATTTTCCGCTCATCAGCTAAACAAGTGAATTAAATCCAACAAAATGTCAATGTCTGAATTTTCCATTCCGACGTCCGTTTCCCCGACTTCCACAATTTAAAGAGGTAGTGTCTCCGTGCGAGACTCATCATCGGGACTTATATGCAAAAATGCAGTGCCTACATCAGGTCTGCATCTTCAACAGTTGGCCCCTCAAGCGTCGATATATTTTTTGAAACTTTCGTCGGGCTTTTGCTTGGTGTTTTCCAAATCAAAAAATGACACATCAATCTCCATGTCTATAACATATTGACTCCGAAAAGATTCTGCCAAGGTCCTCCAGTCATCCTTCACTTTCTTCTCGAGATTATGATATCATACTACGGGCGCTCCTTCCAATGACTTCCAAAACATCTTTTGCACTTGCTATTGGAATAGCCCAGTTGAACTCATCAAAGAGACATACTGTCATAGATGGCCTTTTGGGTCTCCATTGCCATTGAAATTCATCATTTCAGGCATCTTGAATTGGGAGGGCAATTGCTCCTTAAAGGCCATAGCATTGTAATTGAGCAAGTCCTCATGCTTTCCTTTCATTTTTTGGGCCACTGCTTCAATTTGCTCTTTGTAGCTCGGTCTCAGATTGAGGCTTAGCCATCCTCCCTAATATGTATTTCATTATGTCTTATTCATCATCCACAGTGGGATTCTCCTCAACATTACTCTCGAGTTCCTCCTGCTTTTTTCCCTTAGTCTCGGCTCTAGTTACCTAAGGTCATTCTGATGGGCCATGGCATTGATTAGGGTTTGCAGATGTTCTGCCATCTTGTTTAAGGTGGCCTCTAGTTGGTCAACTCAAGATTTATCTTCACTTGCCATTTTTGTGTTGCTTAGGATTGTATTCTTTATTAGTCTTCCTTCCTCGCTGACCCAACGCTCCTTTATAATGGTTGCAATCACAAAGGGTTAGCATGATGCTTGGGATGAATGTATGCACGTATGCATGAAATGTAGGGTTAGTTCACGCAACATATATCCTCTCAACCTTATCTCTCCCACACACGTGGTAAGTCCAATATTTTCCCTAGATGTGGCTTAGCTTATGTACCAATATGGGATACACAAGCTCATTCTCTCATATGCTAAAGGTGAACCATGGCTACTTCGGTTCTGTTCCATCATTAAGAGATAAGGGTCGCCTACTTACAACAATGACTAGGCCTAATATGAGGATCGTGTCGTTGTCTCAAAGTGATGAATTAGTAATCACGGTCATTTGAGATGGGCCTCAAAATATTTAGAAGCATCCATATGGACCAAAGCAAGGCCGCACCTTTTTTAGAATAGGTAATGGACTCATGTCTTGACACATTTGGATTCCAACTAAATAAATTTAGGTCCAACAGGGTTTTCTTACAAGTTGGCTCGTTGATATTTTCAAGTATTCAACCCAATCATCATAGAACAAAAACTTGTCCCAATTTAAAATGTCCAACAAGTTAGCACTCCCTGGTAAAGAGGTTAAATTACTTCAAATATTTAGAGCCTACACACATGCATTAGGGAGGCTATTCCTAGGGAAATCATCTATTCGCTCAATTGTGGGCTTATTATGAGTCATGCTTAGGGTTTTCCATAACTAAGTCTCATCACTCAAGGGTTCGAACGACCAATGAACGCACATTTTTATATTTCGAGGGTACGTGCCAACAAGTGATGGGTATCATCACATAGCGATCCACCGCCTTGAGTGAAAGCGATTTCCCAATATGTGACACCATCGAGGTTTAGAAGGTATGCAAAAATAATGAAGACATGGTTCATCTCAGTTTCACCAAAGATACTATAGGGTATTTTTTTTGGGTCGATTCTCTATCCACAGTGGAGTCGCCATATGTAGGAGCAAAGCAAGATTTTCCGCTATGCCTATGATGTCAACGACCACGACACTGTTGAGTTCATAGCTCATAGAGAGTACGTATAGTCCCATAGAGGAAATAAACGGAGAATAAAGGAGTCACAACCCAGTATGAGACACTAAGAATAATTTAGGTCGTACTACACCCCTCGCAAGGTTCGACCTTAAATCCATTTGGGTCTGGAATGGTCCATTTCTGCTGCCAGTATAATACCAAGGTTTAAAAGAGAATCCATATATCTCATAATTCAAAGAAATCATGCACAATAATTTATGTTAAACATAAAAATCATTACACATTCATTAATTATAGTGAATAAAGATAAATTAAATTCGATCAGATGGAGTCAAATCTGGCATGATGTAAATCTTCATGTCTGGTCAGATGTACAGAATGACATGCCGGACTTGCTACATAATCCAAAAAGCATAGGGACGCAGGTTCGTATCTTTACACACCAATCACCACATAACCAAAGAAAACGATTAGCATAATAAAAACATATAATGATAAATAATAGATGTTTTTTGTTGATAAATAATAGATGTTTTTGTTCTCTGAAAGTAACGGTATAAAGGTACCTCAGTCTCCAAATTTTAATGTCAAAAATCTCTTGGTCCCTTAATTTTGGACGTGAACCTCCTTTTTATAGTATTTAGGTTTCGTTTTAACAGGGAAAATCTTCTTTAATAAGGGAAAATTCTTATTTTAGTAAAAGGCACTTAGGGAAGTTATTTTTTAAAGAGGAAATTATTGTTTTACAGGATTTGGGCTTAAAATAGAAAGGGATCGTAACCTTCTGTAAAATTGGAAATTGATGCATATCCGACCAAACATTGAATCACGTCTAACCGGACATAACTAATATATGTCGGGTAAAAAATAAATGACATCTAGCGAGGGGTATTTTGGGGTTTCTCGGCACTAAACCTTGCAACTCCTCGAGCCGACACATTGCTATAAGAGACTCATCATCGGGCTAGATATGAAAATACAGTGTCTACACAAACCAAAAGTACTAGGACACGGGTCAAATCGCCAACCAAACTAACTACACACACGTAACCAATACTAATATCCCAGGATCAATCTCATCCATCAACATATACAGAAAGCCTAATACAGATTCTATACAGCCAATCAGATTCATCATTAGAAACGAAAACATAATACAGATTTTTTACAGACAGTCACATTTATTATCAGATACAGGAATAAAATACAGATTCCTTACAGTCGATCTCATTCAATATTAGAAACATAAATAATGGTATGAATTTCTTACCACTGACCTCATTCATCATCGGAAATAGAAATCATAAAACAAATTCTTTATGGTCGATCTTATACGTCATCAAAATTGGTGAAACATAAAGTAATCGCTTTAAACTCACTTTTGAAAAAAATAATCCAAAATAATAAAACAAGAGTAACTGAATGCATCATAAAACTAATCAAGCGTCCAATGTCTAAGTAGTGTGACCTGGTCGGACAATGAACGAAACAAGCTAATATTGACATAGAGTAACGGGTCGACCCATTTCAAATGGATATAACCCTATAAAATCACCACGATGAGTTGAAAAACCATAAAACACATAAAAACATAATACAAGCATCATGGTGGAAACATATCATATCATAACATAAGCGAATTCAAATATGTCTCGAATGCATCTCTTTCAAAAGCAAAATCTTTTTGAAGACAAACTTTTCAAAACACTTTTCAGAAACCTATAAACAAAGTACCCAAAATATATCATCAAACTAATCTGCTGTAAATGAAATCAAATTTCAAAACTAATATCATCATAAATTTGTATCAAGCGTACATGAATCAACTCAACTAGACAAACAAATCAAGGTCAAATGCTCGGGTTGCGCGCACAGAATGAGCAACGAATGAAATAATACCATATCGACAGAGTAGCGGGTCGATCTATTTTCATATGGACATGATCCTATACAAGCACCATTGCGATTTCAAAATCATAAAATAAATAAAAACATAATATGAGTACCGTGACTAAAACATATCATATCCCATCAAAATAAAAATTGAATCAAACAAAAGAAAATCCTTTCCGAAAATAAACTTTCCAAAATAATTTTTCCGAAAAAAAATAAACCAGAGTATCCACACACACATCAGGCACGTCACAATACACATATCAAATCCATCATCCATTGGCAAGGAACTCACAAATCACAAAATGATAACAAAATATCGTATGTTTATTCAAAAGACGGTCATACCGATAAATCTTTATATGGATATGAGGATTGTCCATATCGTATGCTTATTCAAAAGACAGCTATACAATATGGTTCAACGAGAATATATGTGATCGTCATAATTTATAAGTGGCTGAATTATAGACACATAATTGGATTTCGTGATGCATATACCTTAACTTAGAGAGTCTTAGATAATTGAAAATACTCGTAAAGCTCTAAAGTAACTTATAACGAAAAATATTATTATTCGGAAATCGTTTAATGGTTAAACGTAAATTACATATGCAATTTTTTGGTAATTTCTAAATTAATGTGTATATGTATTATTTTAATTAGATACATATTAATTAATTATCAAATGAATTTGGTTTACATATGGATAATATATTTTATCATTTAGTGTAAATATAGACATACATTATATATTTAATTAAATGTATTATATATATAAGTATGTGTCATTTTGACCATGACATGTGTTTTATTTTAAATGGAGACAAGTGGCCTTTTTTTAGTATTAGTGGGATTATGTATTTTTATTTTTTGAAAATTGTTTTGAAAAAAAAAATTATTTTCCTTTGTTACCAAGCCAAAAATTGGGCCGCTACAACTATAAAAATGGGAGTTGTTAATTTTCTTCTCAATGAAACCAAAAACTTAAAATAGTAAACCCTTGGAAAGAGAAAGAATTGGTGGTTGACAAATCCTGGAGCTAAAGCTTGAAGAATTGGATTTTAAAGTAAGTATCCTTAATTCTCATGCTAGAAAATTGTTTCCCTTAACTTATTATGAATACATAAGATGTATTTTTGGTTTTTCCCTCTCTTGAATATGGGTTCTATTTGATATAAGCTTGTTGGAAAGAAAGTATGTATGTGTAGTGAAAATTAAAGCATAATAAGTGTTATTATAGTTTAATTTTGTTAAAGAATTGTTTGTTATCATTCTAGAGTTTTTATGCCACTTTATTGAAATCAAAAATTGTTCTTGTGTGTTTTTGATTGTGGTGGACACTTCGGATGTTGGAAAGTTTAGATTAAAGCTTGATTGGAAGTTGATTTTAGTGTTATTTGATTAATTAAATAATTTAGGGTCTTTGCCTAATACTAAAATTGGGGCTTTTCATTTCATGGATTTAATTAAGTACATAAGATATATATTAATCATTTTATTAGTGTTTTGGAAAGACTTAAATGTGTAAAATGACACTTTTGGACTAAAATTAGAAAAATACAAAAGTTTGCACATCAAGCTAATTTTCGGGCATATGGTATTTTGGATATTTCCAAAATTTATTTTGGGATTCAATATTAAAATAAATAATTTATTTTAATAGTCTAAAGAAAAAATTTTGAAATTGAAAAAATTTGATTTTTCACGCTTCGCTGCGATACCCGGTAGAATCGTAATTACTTAAACAAATGGTATCAGAGCCAGTCTGATTCTTAAACCATGATATGATTCTTGCTTGACATATGTAATCTAAACTTATTTCCCTATATGTGTGCTTTCTTAGATTTGGATCTAACTAAACTGTTTGATAGTTTAGCTGAAAATTCCCTTTTAATAAGGCTTTAAAGTAATTTATGTGTGTATGTATTTTTCCTTAGTCCGCCTTGTCAATATGGATATAAATAAATTTCTTTGGCTATATTCAAGATCATGCCAAAGCTATGAGAATATAGTCGATAAGAATTTATTTATACCGATTATATTTAGATATAGATAAATTTAATTGAAAATGGAAATCCTGAACGTGCCAAAGTTTTCAGAACTATATAAGTATTTTGAGTTTATCATTGACAAGTCAAGCCTTGAAAAATCCTCTTTGTGAACGTGCCAAAGTTGTCACAACTAGAAATGATCACGACCAAAAATTATGAGTCACTAATTTGTGATTGACAATGGTTACTACCAAATGAATATACGTAGGCAAGAACGTGCCAAAGCAGTGGGCCGAAATATATTTATGGGGTCTACTTCCTGTTGTAGAATTTAATTTTATTGTTTTATTATTTTCTATTTATGGATTACAATATTGCATGATTCAGTGAGAAAGCATCTTTTAAATTAAAAATTCATGATTTATTTGATGTTTATATGATATTGCATGAAACTGCATTATATGTTAATTATTTTTTCGCTATCTATATGATAGATTTGCGATGGCGAGCTTTTCCTCTTCTAATCCTTTACCACGTATGCTGGATACAAACAAGCTGAAGGGGCCTGGAAAATTTTACAGACTGGGAGATGGATTTGAGGATTGTCCTCGAATCTGAGAGGTTATGGTTGTTGGACAATTATGACCCATAGCATCACTATTTGTACAGATCATGGTGTTGTTGTACAAATTAACTATGTAATAAAGGAAATTACTCTTTTATCATTTGTAATTGGATTACCTAGATGTATAAATGATAAAAGGTCCTTATGATTAATTCCGGATTGAGATGATATGAGACAGTATCAATCCACGAAGATTTAATCATTAAATATTCCTAGTCGGAGTATTATTGAGATTGGACATCGATAATGCGTAAAAGACTAGTATTACACTTGTGCGCGTTGTGGGAGCATAACAGCATAGTTCTCATATATTTTGGTATATGATACCCATGCAAGTGTAATAGGAGGTTGTGTTTACCGATGGTACGGGAACAGCTTCGCTCTGGATACACCCCTCGGAATTCCATTGGTAGTATGACTATGTGTCTATGGAAGTCCGAATCAGGGTATGTGTATTTGGTCTTAACCTGAGACTTGCACCGCTAATATTTGCGATAATCAATATACTTTGGTTTTGGTCGTCCAGGGCTTTAATAGGTTCTGTGTACGCCACTTCTAGGTATATTGAGAATCGTAGTGTATTAGGTGTGATGTCAAGATGGAAGTATCACTCCAGTCATAGTGGAGATGATGATCACGTAGGATACGGAACTGGTGCACTTTTATGCTGCAGCTATCGGGATAATATGACTAGGTCATGATTATCCGATTATAGAGACTAGTTACCAAAGATCTGATATGTGATTCGTACGGGGCAGACACAATTCCAGCCGCAGGCCTAGCACGTGACATCCGATGGTGGATCGAAATACGCAATACTACGTATACTACGCCTGATATAGATTACATATTCCTTTAAGAATATTTCTGGAGAATTGGGTAGGCACGGTGCTTTGCTAGAAGCCAACCATGTCTTGTAAATCGGTAAAAACGTAGTACTAGGTACGTACGTGTTCGGATAGTCCGACGACCGAATTTACTACCAACATATCCGGGGATCTCATTGGTCACTTCCCGATGATTCACCGATGACGTATGACTCACACTTTATTAATCTGGGATTAATTATAAGAGAGAGAAAATTAATCTATGATTAATTACGGAGATATTTTATCTTGGATAAAATATTACTTAAAGAGAGAATGATTAATTTGGAATTAATTGATAAAATAATATATTCGATATATTATACGAAATTGGATTTCGATGCGGAATTAAAATTAGATTTTAATTCGGGCAAACGAGTTAATTTAGAATTAATTCGTTAGCGACGTGAATAGTAATTTTGCTAGGCATAATTATTTAATTAAATTTGATTTAATTACGTCGCAATGGAAAATTCGTTAATTCGGAATTAGCGAATCCAAGCCCGAGAGTGTTTGCGGGCCCACTCGCATTTCGAATTCAAGTGCGGCCCACAAGTCACATCACGCGTCACATCACTCATCATTCTTGTGATGGATGTCTTGTCACTTTGAGTGATTGACAACCAGTCACTATTCATGAGTGATGTGAGTTGTTGGAAGGCATTAATTGCAAATTTTGGTTTGACTTTTTGAAAGTCTAATACCAAAGTTTGGTAACACTTTTGGCATAAGTTGATTTTAGGTTTGAGAAACCAATGAACCAACACACAACTCCATCTCTCTTCCTCTCTCTCCACTCTTTCGGCCTTGGGCCAAATTTCTTCTTTATTTTTGGCAAATGCCGAGAACAAGATGAAGCAATAAGGGAAATTTTATGGCAAAATCTCCAAGGTGCTAGCACACATTAGGAGTTTTACGAAGGTCATAGGGAAACCCACCCATTGGCATGGAATGCACACCCAAGCTTGGAGCTTGGCCGAACATATGGAGCACAAAAAAAGGGAGCAAAGCCGTGAGCCATCATGGAGGAAAAGCTTGAAGATTTTTGTTGTTCCTAACATCGCAAAAGCCGATCTTTGTAAGTATGATTCCGCCATACTTCTTTTGAGTATTCACACATGTTTCATTGCTTGAATTGATCTTGGGACTAATCTAGAAACCCAACAATGGTATCTTGAGCCATTTTGAGCATGAAATATACTTAGGGTAAAATTTGGGTAAATTGGATTTGAGCATGTTTTGACTAAATTACTTGTTTGAGCATGCTTGTATATGGATGACTTGGAGTTGTTTGTGATCAATTTTGTGAAAAATGGATTGGATCAATTTTTCCCCAAATTTGAGGCTTGGCCGAAAGTTGATGATTGCCCTAAGTCATGGTGATTTTTGATTTTGATCATTGGATGAGTTGAAATCATATGGGAAATGTTGATTTAGGATTTAATTGGATTGAATTCGAAATCGGACATGAAATCCCTAATTGCCGTGAATAATGAAGAATGGAAAATGATCGATTTTTTGATTCAATTGTGTTGGACATAAGTTGATGATGATAAGAATAATTAATTGAGTAAATTGATGTTTTGGAAATATTAATTTGAGTAATTAATTATGGCTATACACTTAGATTAATTGAATTGTGAAATTTGGAATTTTGTAATTTAATTAATTGGGCCAAATTTGGAATTGGGCTTGTAAAGTTGTATTTGGGCTTAATGGGCTTGGTTGGGCCAAGTTTGGTTTAGGCTAATTGGTTGGATCCAATTGGGCCCAAAACCATATCCATAAAGTCCAAATATAACTAATGGACCTTTAAAATTTTAATTGGGCCTAATGGGCCTAAATTGATTTCTTGGAAAATAAGGGTGATTCCTTAAATGGGCTTTGGTATTTGGGTTTGACCCATATTGACCAAAAGTCCATGCCTTTAGAAATTAATTGAAAGCCCATTGGACTTTAATTAAATTGACATTAGATGTTAATCGGGCTTTGAGACCCGTAACGATTAGATTTAGAATCTAAGTCGTAAAGGCACATTAAATAGTGTAATTATTTAATTTAGAATTAAATATAGAATTAGTATTAAATACAAATTAAATTGGATTTAATGTTGTAGTTTAATATAATTCGTGAATTCGTACTTTGAGTACTTATTCGTAAAACGAGTTGGACTCGCGCAAAATCAAATCGTTGTTTGAACATTGGATGGTCATTAATTTCATATTAATTAATTGGATTAGATTGATTGATAATATGTTTTTTGTGAATACATGGATGCGATGTATGAATAATGTATATCGGATGGATATTAGATGGGTGAGGGCAATTTTGGAAATTATTGTAATAAATTTAGAATTTATTAATTGGACCTGCGTGTCCAGCCTATTACCTCTTGACTCTTTGTATTTCTTCTCACCTATTCCCCTCAATGTAAATGAGGTTTCTTTAGAAGTTTTATAATTGGGTAGAAGTAATACTTGTGCTAGCGGGAGAGAGGAAATGGAGAGATGAGATTTGTTCTAGGAACAATGTGTTAAGTATCCATCTGCATATCATTATTATTTTATTTATACGTGCCTTATTATGTTTTTAGAATGCATGTTTAAGGGTGTATGATGATGAGACCTTAACAAAGATAATTAATTGCTTGCCAATTACGCGAAAAACCCTCAATATATATTAAGCGTTTTTTCCTTCCATTGAGTGATTCTTACTCAAGATCCAAGATTGGAACTGGTTTGTTGGCCAAAGTCAAGACCTTTGTCCGTCGCAGATGTGCTTGAATCATGAAGGCTTTGTTCCATATCGGTGTCTCGTCGAAGTTGTGATTTGTGGCCAAAGTCAAGATCACTTCTTGTCCATCGACATCGATTACGAAGCTTTCCAAGGTCAATGGGTTCCGCTTAACTGGGATCATTAAGTTTGTTGTGCCAAAGCCAAGGCTTAGTTTATTCAGAGGAAAAATGTTAGGGAATATATTGGATATATTGGCATATATAAGATATATGTTTGGATGTACTCTGGATTGGAACTGGATGGATCCACCTACCTCTGGAATTGGATGGGAATCTTAGAGATCTACCTAGTTAATTATCATACAATTTGTTGGCCAAAGTCAAGATGTGTGTGTTATTTAACGGGATCCTAGCCCATAGGAAACAAGGTTCCCGAGTACTCCACAGAGAGGTTAGAGGCTCGCCGAAAAATAGTGGGAGGCAAGTATTAAATTTGCAATATTCGTTTAGTTACTTGCCAATACGCGCTCATTTCAAATTTTCGTCAAATAAATTATTTATTAGTTGGACTAATATTTAATAGTTGTTTTAATTAAACAGTTGGACTGTATTCAAACGATTTCAAATGATAGTTGATTATATAATTGGATTATAGTAATCAATATATTGAATTAACCAATTAAATTATAGTTGATTATATAGTTGGACTATAGTAATCATTATATTTAATAGTACCTAAAATCGTTGATTGGATAGTTGGACTAAAGCAATCAAGATAACTGAAAGATTAGTTTTTAAAACATAATCATGGGTGAAAATGTCTTTAAATGGCTTTAATTTTCAGATTGGGAATAAAATCTTAGGATAGTCCTGGGAACTGAGAAGTTATTCTATTTGATAGAGTAACATCTCGAGCCTAAGCCCGGAGTTGAGCAAATAGTAGAACATGATATTTGGAATATTCATGTGATGATAACTTTAGTGCTCAATCCTTTAAGCTTGTCGCAAAGACTCCTTAATTTCTTAGTCAGAACTAAGGATTAGATCCTTATAGTATGATATTGAAATTGAATGATCTTCATATATCTATCCTTAGATCTTAGAAGTACAAATTGCAATAGAAAACTCTTGGAGATTTAATGGCTATACTCAAGGAGACAAAGTCAGAGTTTGCAATTGGGCAAGAAGCGCAAGGCGCATCTTACTTCGACATCCCAGAAAGCCAAGGCTTGGCCAAAGGCTTATGGGGTGTGGAAAAACGGGCAAAGGCAAAGTCATTATAATCTTCTGGAAAGACAAAGGACATATCCCGAAATGTCTGCCTACATTGTGGCAAATGGGGTCACTTGAAGCGTGACTGCCATATGTACAAGGCAGACATGAAGGAATTGAAGACGGGCAAGGCTCCGGCTTCAAATATGTTTGTTATAAACATGTTCACTACTAGTATTAAAATTGGATTTTAGATATTGGATATGGTACATAAATATGTACTGGTGTGCATAATCTGCTGATAAATAGGATACTGACTTCAGATGAGATTGATCTGCAAATCGGAAACGGGACAAGAGTCGTTATTTTGGCCGTATAGACCTAAGTTAGGAACTAGCCTTCGGGTGTGTACTTAAATTAAGAAACTGTTAAAATGAAACTAGTTTGACTAGAAATATTATCTCTATATCAGGGTTTAACCCGTTGCGGGATAACCTTTATTTGAGAAAAGCACATTAGATGTGAATAATAGTATTATATTTTGAATATAAATAAATCTCAAACGCATAATATGACAAACAAATAGCTCAAACTGAGTAATCAGTTGAGACTTATAAGTGGCATTGTTGTCTGGGACACATTTAAAAAGACTCGTATATCCACACTTTCGAAGAGTGGATACTAGGACGGATTTGATTCTATTCAAATAATGTCTACGAATCTAGTTTTTTTGGCAAAGTGCCTTAAAACACCTTTTATTTGGTAAAAGTGCAAATACCACTGATTTGTTAGCCCTTGTTCATAGTGACGTAAGTGGGCCCATGTCTAGTTAGGCTAGAGGTGGATATGAATACTTCGAAACCTTTACGGATGTGGCATCGCGTTATGGTTATATGTGTTTCTTGTAAAACAAAAATCAGAAACTTTTAGAGTTTCGACACGAAGTAGACAGACAGACCGGTTAAAGTATTAAAACGTCACAGTTAGACCATGATGGAAAATACTTAAGCAATAAGTTTCTCATATACTTGAAAGAGTATAGTATTCTTTCAATGAGGACTCCTCCGAAACACATCAATTTGACGGTGTGTCCAAACGGAGAAACCGAATTTTGTTGGACATGATAAGGTTAATCATGAGTCGCTCTGAGCTACCATTTCCTTCAATGGATACGCATTAACAGTGCAAAACTTATTTTGAATAAAGTTCCATAAAATCTGTTTGACAGACTTCAGATTAGATATGAACAGGAAAGAAACCGGGTTTCTCATTCCTGATGATTTGGGAATGCTAGGCATATGTTTGGATGATACCAAACTAGAACCCAAATTGGATAAGTGCCTAATTTGTGGGTTATCCTAGGATAACCAAAGTATAGTACTTATACAACTCACAAGAGAACAATGTAATTGTTGCTCGCCATGCGATTTTCCTAAGAGGAATACCAATATGCAGTGGTAAGTAAGAGGAAAGTAAAACTTGATGAAAATCAGAGTAATACTATTCCAGGCACCGATTTCTTAATGGAACACAAATAGTTCATCAAGGATGAACTATACCAATAATCTTCGAATACACAAGAACCGAGCAAGTCGGAGAGAGTCAGAAAACAATCTTGGAGGTATGGGTTTCTGATCTCACCTCATGAAGATGTCAATCTTATTGAGGAACATAGACTGACTACGCATGAGGAAGTGATACAAGGTATCGACTCCCTATTATGGCAAAGTGCCATGAAGTCCAAAATGGATTCCATGTATACCAACCAAGTTTAGATACTAGTTGTTGTACCGGAAGGCATTGTGCCTATTAGTACTATATGAGTCTTCCAGGAAGCATACATGGATGGCAACATACCAACGTACTAAGCTAGGCTTGTAGCGAAAAGGTATCGTTATCAACATTATGTCGATTACGATGAAACCTTTTAATCGTTGCCATGGTTAAATCCATTTGGACAATGCTTGCTAATGCTGCATGTTTCATTTATGAAATTTGGCAGCTGAACGTCAAAATCGTTTTCCTTAACGGAAACCTTTTGGAGGATATTTACAACATCCTGACGGTTTTGTCGTACTAAAACGAGCAAACAAGGTTTGCAAGTTAATTCGATCCATTCATGGATTGAAGCAAGCATTGAGGTTCTTAGAACTATCGTTTTGATGTAATCATAATGTGTGTTTATGATTTAATTCAAAATGAAAATGATTCTTGTGTATATAAGGAGGTTAGTGGGAGCGCAATGACAATGAATGTCCTAAGTAATGATGACATATCATTTCTTGGAAATGATATTCCCATAATACAATCGGTGAAAGCTTGGCTTTCATGAAAAATTCTCCGTAGAATTCTTTGGAGAGACAACATTTATTCTAGGAATAAGGATCTACTGAGATAGATCTAAAAGTTGTTGACACTCTTTGAGAACTCGTACATTGAAATAAATGTACAAGACCTGGTATCTCATATGCTTTGAGCATATTGAGTCACAATCAGACCAATCCAAGTGATAGTCACTGGATTGATGTTAAGAACATCCTTAGTATCTTAGATGAACTAAGGATGCTTTCTTAAACTATGGAGAAGGAGAACTTGAAGTGACTGGGTTCACTACTGCAAGTTTCCTAACCGATATAACGACTATAAATCGTAACAAAGGTATTATATAGTTTGAATAACGGAACAGTGAGCTGGAAATCTTCCAAGCAAGATACTGTTGCCGAATAAACAACAAAAGTGAAATATTCCTGCAGCTGAGGCAGCAATAGAAGCCTTTTGGATTGATAATAATCCTAATTAGATTAGGAGTAGTTATGTTAACAGCTGAGCTAGGCTATAGCATAGGCTAAAGAATTAATGGTCTAATCAACGATCCAGATAAATACTTCAATATTCATCTGATTCGTTCGGATCATACATCGTGGCGATGTGATGATCGAATAAATCACATCAGATGATAACAACGCAAATTCGCTGACGAAAACATTTTCTCAACAGAAGTTTGAGCGAACCGTACATAGTTCGGGTGTAGGACACTTGAGTGATTGGCTATAGGCCAAGTGGGAGATTGTTGGACAATTATGACCCATAGCATCACTATTTTTACAGATTATGGTGTTGTTGTACAAATTAACTATGTGACAAAGGAAATTGCTCTTTTATCATTTGTAATTGGATTACCTATATGTATAAATGATAAAAGGTCCTTATGATTAGTTCCGGATTGAGATGATATGAGACAATATCAATCCATGAAGGTTTAATCATTAAATATCCCTAGTCGGAGTATTATCGAGATTGGACATCGATAATGCGTAAAAGACTAGTATTACACTTGTGCGCGTTGTGGGAGCATAACGGCATAGTTCTCATATATTTGGGTATAGGATCCTCATGCAAGTGTAATAGGAGGTTGTGTTTACCGATGGGACAGGAACAGCTTCGCTCTGGATAGACCCCTCAGAATTCCATTGGTAGTATGACTATGTGTCTATGGAAGTCCGAATAAGGGTAGGTGTATTTGGTCTTAACCTGAGACTTGCAATGCTAATACTTGCGACAATCAATATACTTTGGTTTTGGTCGTCCAGGGCTTTAACAGGTTCTATGTACGCCTCTTCTGGGTATATTGAGAATCGCAGTGTATTGGGTGTGATGTCAAGATGGAAGTATCACTCCAGTCATAGTGGAGATGATGATCACGTAGGATACGGAACTGGTGCTCTTTTATGCTGCAGCTATCGGGATAATATGACTAGGTCATGATTATCCGATTATAGAGACTAGTTACCAGAGATCTGATATGTGCTTCATACGGGGCAGACACAATTCCAGCCCTAGGACTAGCACGTGACATCTGATGCTGGATCGAAATACGCAATACTACGTATACTACGTCTGATATAGATTACATATTCCTTTAAGAATATTTCTGGAGAATTGGGTAGGCACGGTGCTTTGCTAGATGCCAACCATGTCTTGTAAATTGGTAAAAATGTAGTACTAGGTACGTACGTGTTCGGATAGTCCGACAACCGGATTTACTGCCAACATATCCGGGGATCTCATGGGTCGCTTCCCGAAGATTCACCGATGACGTATGACTCGCACTTTATTAATCTTGGATTAATTATAAGAGAGAGAAAATTAATCTAGGATTAATTACGGAGATATTTTATCTGGGATAAAATATTACTTAAAGAGAGAGAATGATTAATTTGGAATTAATCGATAAAATAATATATTCGATATATTATACGAAATTGGATTTCGACGCGGAATTAAAATTAGATTTTAATTCGGGCAAACGAGTTAATTTAGAATTAATTCGTTAGCGATGTGAATAGTAATTTTGCTAGGCATAATTATTTAATTAAATTTGATTTAATTACGTCGCAATGGAAAATTCGTTAATTCGGAATTAGCGAACCCGAGCCCGGGAGTGTTTGCGGGCCCACTTGCATTTCGAATTCAAGTGCGGCCCATAAGTCACATCACGCGTCACATCACTCGTCATTCATGTGATGGATGTCTTGTCACTTTGAGTGATTGACAACCAGTCACTATTCATGAGTGATGTGAGTTGTTGGAAGGCATTAATTGTAAATTTTGGCTCCAAATTTTGGTTTGACTTTTTGAAAGCCTAATACCAAAGTTTGGTAACACTTTTGGCATAAGTTGATTTTAGGTTTGAGAAACCAATGAACCAACACACAACTTCATCTCTCTTCCTCTCTCTCCACTCTCTCGGCCTTAGGCCAAATTTCTTCTTTATTTTTGGAAAATGCCGAGAACAAGATGAAGCAATAAGGGAAATTTTGTGGCAAAATCTCCAAGGTGCTAGCACACATTAGGAGTCTTACGAAGGTGATAGGGAAACCCACCCATGGGCATGGAATGCACACCCAAGCTTGGTGCTTGGCCAAACATATGGAGCACAAAAAATGGGAGGAAAGCCGTGAGCCATTATAGAGGAAAAGCTTGAAGATTTTTGTTGTTCCTAACATTGCAAAAGCTGATCTTTGTAAGTATGATTTTGTCATACTTCTTTTGAGTATTCACACATGTTTCATTGCTTGAATTGATCTTGGGACTAATCTAGAAACCCAACAATGGTATGTCCTGGAGGCACCAATACTTGTTGCTATACAACCTGAGTCCACACCTGAGGAGCACCGGACCTTCCAGAAATGGAAGGATGATGACCTAAAAGTTAGATCATACATCCTTGGTTCATTGACTCAAGAGCTGAAAAGACAATATATTGATATGTCTGATGCATATAGAATGATCACTCAACTTAGGAAGCTTTTCATAAATCAAGAACAAGTCTTCGTTTATAAAGTAGCGGTGGAACTATTTCACTCTATACTGGATGTGCTTTATTTGATTAATCTGATCGATCAGTTGAGGCAATGCGACTTTCCACTCACTTGGGCGTAGTTTGATACTAGGCTCGCTCTCGAGCTTATTTCGCCAATTTGTGTTGAATTTTAATATGCATGGGATTCACTGTTCTTATAATGAGTTGCATAGGATATTGCTCACAGCTGAGGAGGACTTAAAGAAGGGAGTGCCGACTCGCCTTCAAAAACTGACTTTTCTTTTTGCCTCTTCTCAAAAAATGCAAAGGAAATAAGAAGAATGGTAAAAAGACCGCTCCTCATGGTAAGATACATGCCATCACTGTAACAAGATAGGACATTGGAAGCATAATTGTCCTAAATATCTTGCACAATTGAAAAGAGACAGAGCTTCTACTTCAGGTATATTTATTTTTCTAGTTATTGATATCTCTTAAGCTTGCGAAGATGTTTCTTCAAATTGTATTTTAGACTTTGTTTGTCATGTTCACATCTGCAATTCATTACAGGGACTGAAGGAAAGTATGAAACTGAAATCTAGAGTGATGCAGTTGTGTTTCGGGAGTGGAGACTCTTTGAATGCAGTTACAGTAGGGGTATCTGAGATTCCTTATCTAATGGAAGTATTTTGTTAAATGACTGTTATTTTGTGCCAGGATATGTGGCAAATATTAGATCACTTTTATATTAGATACATAGGATTTTTTTATAAATATTATGAAATGTTCTTTTATATTTATATGATAAAAATAATATTCTTATCCTTGTATGTCTAAATGAAAATGGTAATTACATTTTGCATACTTTTAGAGATATTTTGAATATTGGGACTAATAAATGAAGTAGATCTAATATTAATAATACTTAACTATGGCATATGAGGTTAGGTCATATTGGCGTACGACGCCTGACACAGTTGGTTAGGAATAATTTGATTGAGAATCTCACTATTGAGCCTTACCAAACTTGTGAAACTTTCATTCAGAGTAAAATGACAAAAAGCCCCATTTTCCGATGTAGGACATCGAGCCTCTAACTTGTTGGAACTAGTACATTCGAATGTATGTGGTCTCATGAGTCTTACTACTCACAATGGATATTCATACTTCGTTATTTTCACTGATGATTTGTCATGGTATGGTTATATTTATTTGATGAAACATAAATCAGAAAATTTTGAAAGGTTCAAAGAGTTCCGAAACGAAGTGGAAAGGAAAACTGGAAAATTCATCAAGTGCCTACAATCGGATCGAGATGGTGAATATATGAGCGGTGAGTTCACTGATTATTTAAAAAAAAAAATTGGATTCTCACTCAATATACTCCTCCAGGTACTCCACAACACAATGAAGTGTCTAAAAAGAGAAATCAAAGTTTATTAGATATGGTTCGCTTTATATTGAGCTATGAAGATCTATCTTATTACATGTAGGGCTATGTGTTCTTTACTGTAGTTCATCTTTTGAACCAAGTCTCTTCTAAAGTTGTTCATACGATTCCATATCATATATGGACTGGTAGGAAATCGAACATTAATTATATTATGGTTTAGGGCTATCATGTGTATGTTAGAGTGGCGCAATACGATAAGCTTTTACCTCGAAGGTAAAATTTTAGGTTTGTTGGGTATCCTTCCAATACGAAAGGATATTTATTCTATGATTCTGAGCCTCGAAATTTATTCATAGCTCACTCCGTAAAATTTCTAGAAGTAGAATTTTTACCAGAATGAGGTGATCATAGACAAGTTGAACTTGATGAAGTTCAACCTGTAACTGACGAACCACATGAGAAATATGAGGTTCAAGAAGGTGAAGGATCTTTGACGCACACACTTCGTAGGTCGGGTAGGGTTATGAGACCTCCTGAACGCTTGTCTTTGATACAGGACAGAGGTTTTGATTTTCTCTTTGCAAAAGAGACTGACCCGAGGACTTACAAAGAAATAATGTTAGACATCAATTCCGTGAAATGGCAGGAATCCATGAAATTAGAGTTAGACTCTATGCATCATAATCAAGTATAAGACTTGGTTCCTCTTCTGAAAGGAATCGTTCATGTCAATTTTAAATGGGTTTATAAGAGGAATAGAGGGCTTGATGGAAAGGTTGAAACTTTCAAGGCTCGGCTGGTTGCAAACGGTTACACACTGCGACCTAATATCGAATATAATGAAACTTTTTCAAAAGTTACGATGCTAAAGTCTATTAGGATTTTATTGACTATAACTACCTACCATGACTACGAAATTTGGCATATAGATGTCAAACAACATTCTTGAATGGATTTATTGATGAAGAAATCTATATGGAATAGCCGGAGGGTTTTTCATCCAGCCAATACTTGGATATGGTTTGTAAGTTTAAAAAGCCCATTTAACAAGCTTCACAGAGTTGGAATCTTCAATTCGATGAGGTTATTAGATTGTTCAGTTTCCTCAAGAATACAAAAGAATCTTATGTGTATAAAAAGATTAGTGGGGGTATGGTGGTATTTTTGGTACTCTATGTAGATAACATCCTGATCATTGGGAATGATGTCTGGATGATGCATGGCGTGAAAGCTTATCTCTGTAAAAACCTCTCTATGAAAGACCTAGGTGAAACTTCTTATATCTTGGGCATAAAACTCTATAAATATAGAGAGAATAAGCTAATTAGACTGCCTCAAGCCACGTATATAGATAAGATCTTATAAATGTATAATTTCAGCAACTGTAAGATAGTTAATATACCTTTTCAATATGGTATACATCTTTTGAAGAAGATGTGTCCACAAACTGAGGATGAGAATATTAGAATGTCTAATCTAACTTATGTTTCATGTTTAGGTAGCATCATATATGCCATGATGAGCACACGACCTGATATTAGTCACTCGGTTAGTGTAACCAGTAGATATCAATCGAATATGGGTAACGATCATTGGATGGCCGTCAAACATATTTTAAAGTATCTTAAGGGTACTAAAGATGAGTTCTGGATTTATGGAGAATGAAAACTGCAAGTTAATAGGTATACGGATTCAGATTTCCAATCAGATCCGGATGATAGAAAGTCTTCATCGGGATTTGTATTTACCTTTAACGGTGCTGCAGTTAATTGGAAAAGTTCCAAACAGGGATCGAGAGCTGATTCCACCATTGAGACGAAATATATTGCAGCATCTGAGACTGCAAAAGAAGCTGTCTGGATTAGAAACTTCGTCACAAAATTGGGAGTTATCCCAAGCATTACGAATCTGATTCCTCTACACTGTGATAATATCGGAGCTGTTGCGCAAGCAAATGAACCCACAACACATCAAAATTTGAAGCATGTGGAATGAAAATGCCATATAATTCGAGAGATTGTGTTGCGTTGAGACATTATTGTATGCAAGGTACGAAGTGAGGACAACGTAGCAGATTCGCTTACCAATAATATTCCTCCTAAGTTATTTGATAAACATGTAGAGACGATGGGTATGAGATACAATCGATTTTCGCACTATAGTAAGTGGGAGAAATTGTTGGAGTTGGTACTCGGCATGTCAATTTGTCATGTAGTTTCCTGTAAATACGTGTATGAATAATATTTTGTTATGAATGAAATATGTAGTTTCTTCGATATATTTTTTTTAAAATGGTAAAGACGTAAAAGACCTATGAATGATTAAGTTATAACATAATTATAAGAGATTCGCAATTGACATTGAGAAATGTTATAACAGTATCATTCTTGAACAGTTCCTGATCAAAAGTTTACATTATTGGTCGGCAAGTAAACTCGGGAGATCGGTACATGTGGTATATCGGAATATTAGATTCCGGTGGTGTATCTCAGTGAGCCACGAGTTTAAGGAGACTCGTATAGACATGTAGGTGTTCATATCGGATGAATTTTGAATGACTCATGGAAAATTCCTAATAAATGGTATGCTGGCGTCAATAGGAATTTTCTCGAGTTGAGTAGCATAGTGGTCCTTGGACTTGAGATACCATGGTGGATATATGAGTTATCATCCACACTTTGATGGCAGTCACGTCTTCGACCTGTTTAGGTAAGACCTCCGCATGTTCATTGGGTGTGGATTGATGCTCATGACATCCAATAATGTATCCAAAAATAATCCATTAGTCTTACATACAGGATTTAGGTATCCTCTTCATGAGATTACAATTTTTCAAATTCATGGTCATGCTACACTTGGAAATAAGTTTTGAATGTCATTGAGAAATCGCAGATCTATACATCGACAGGATTATACCATATGAGATTTGACGATTATATTTATGTCTCTGGTATTTATCCTGATACCTATAATGGAGTGATTATATGTATGTGAAGATCTTAACTTGTATGGTTCGGTGAGAATATATGTAGTCATCATAATTTACGAGTGGGTGAGTTATGGACACAGAATTGGATTATGTGACGGATGTACCTGAACTTAGAGAGTCTCACATAATTGAAAATACTCGTAGAACAATATGAAAATTTATAACGAATAATATTGATTATTCGAAAATATTTAATGATTAACGTAAATTACAAATGCGATTTTTTGATAATTTCTAAATTAATGCGTATATGTATTAGATGCATAATTTTGATTAGATGCACATTAATTAATTATCAAATGAATTTGGTTCACATATAATCCATTGATACATTTATCATTTAGTGTAAATGTAGAAATACATTATATTTATTTAAATGAATTAATTAATTGATTAAAAGGATAATTTATTAATTTATTAATTAAATGTATTATATATATATATATAAGTATGTGTCATTTTGATCATGACATGTGTTTTATTTTAAATGGAGACATGTGATATTTGTTTGGTATTAGTGGGATTATGTATTTTATTTTTTGAAAATTATTTTGAAAATAAAAAATTATTTTCCCTTGTTAACCAAGCCAAAAATCCGGCCACTACAACTATAAAAAGGGAGTTATTCATTTTCTTCTCAACGAAACCAAAAGCTTAAAATAGTAAACCCTTGGAAAGAGAAAGAATTGGAGGTTGACAAATCCTAGAGCTAAAGCTTGAAGAATTGGATTTTAAAAGAAAGTATCTTTAATTCTTATGTTAGGAAATTATTTCCCTTAGCTTATTATTAATACATAAGATGTATTTTTGGTTTTTCCTTCTCTTGAATATGGGTTCTATTTGATATAAGCTTTTTGGAAAGAAAACATGCATGTGTAGTGAAAATTAAAACATAATAAGCGTTATTATAGTTTAATTTTGTTAAAGAATTGCTAGTTGTCATTCTAGAGTTTTTATGCCACTTTATGTATTAGATATATTATTTTAATTAGATACATATTAATTAATTATCAAATAATTGTGGTTTACATATGGATGATATATTTTATCATTTAATGTGAATGTAGACATACATTATATATTTAATTAAATGAATTAATTAATTGATTAAAAGATTAATTTATTAATTTAATGTGTATATGTATTAGATGTATTATTTTAATTAGATACATATTAATTAATTATCAAATGAATTTGGTTTACATATGGATGATATATTTTATCATTTACCGTAAATGTAGACATTATATATTTAATTAAATGAATTAATTAATTGATTAAGAGATTATTTATTAATTTATTAATTAAATCTATTATATATATATATATATATATATATATCTATATATATATATATATAAAAAAGTATGTGTCATTTTGACCATGACATGTGTTTTTTTTTAAATGGAGACATGTGGCCTTTGTTTAGTATTAGTGGGATTATGTATTTTATTTTTTGAAAATTGTTTTGAAAATAAAAAATTATTTTCTTTTGTTACCAAGCCAAAAATTTGGCCACTACAACTAAAAAATGGGAGTTGTTCATTTTCTTCTCAATGAAACCAAAAGCTTAATATAGTAAACCCTTGGAAAGAGAAAGAATTGGTGATTGACAAATCCTAGAGCTAAAGCTTGAAGAATTGGATTTTAAAGTAAGTATCATTAATTCTCATGTTAGGAAATTGTTTCCCTTAACTTATTATGAATACATAAGATGTATTTTTGGGTTTTCCCTCTCTTGAATATGGGTTCTATTTGATATAAGCTTGTTGGAAAGAAAGCATGCATTTGTAGTGAAAAT
Organism: Zanthoxylum bungeanum; assembly: GCA_019454045.1. Lineage (NCBI taxonomy): Eukaryota > Viridiplantae > Streptophyta > Magnoliopsida > Sapindales > Rutaceae > Zanthoxylum > Zanthoxylum bungeanum. The sequence goes on from SKCR01006516.1 coordinate 501,385, forward strand.
TAAAGCATAATAAGTGTTATTATAGTTTAATTTTGTTAAAGAATTGCTAGTTGTCATTCTAGAGTTTTTATGCCACTTTATGTATTAGATATATTATTTTAATTAGATACATATTAATTAATTATCAAATAATTGTGGTTTACATATGGATGATATATTTTATCATTTAATGTGAATGTAGACATACATTATATATTTAATTAAATGAATAATTAATTGATTAAAAGATTAATTTATTAATTTAATGTGTATATGTATTAGATGTATTATTTTAATTAGATACATATTAATTAATTATCAAATGAATTTGGTTTACATATGGATGATATATTTTATCATTTACCGTAAATGTAGACATTATATATTTAATTAAATGAATTAATTATTGATTAAGAGATTATTATTAATTTATTAATTAAATCTATTATATATATATATATATATATATATATATATATATATATATATATATATAAAAGTATGTGTCATTTTGACCATGACATGTGTTTTATTTTAAATGGAGACATGTGGCCTTTGTTTAGTATTAGTGGGATTATGTATTTTATTTTTTGAAAATTGTTTTGAAAATAAAAAATTATTTTCTTTTGTTACCAAGCCAAAAATTTGGCCACTACAACTATAAAAATGGGAGTTGTTCATTTTCTTCTCAATGAAACCAAAAGCTTAATATAGTAAACCCTTGGAAAGAGAAAGAATTGGTGATTGACAAATCCTAGAGCTAAAGCCTGAAGAATTGGATTTTAAAGTAAGTATCATTAATTCTCATGTTAGGAAATTGTTTCCCTTAACTTATTATGAATACATAAGATGTATTTTTGGGTTTTCCCTCTCTTGAATATGGGTTCTATTTGATATAAGCTTGTTGGAAAGAAAGCATGCATTTGTAGTGAAAATTAAAGCATAATAAGTGTTATTATAGTTTAATTTTGTTAAAGAATTGCTAGTTGTCATTCTAGAGTTTTTATGCCACTTTATGGAAATCTAGAATTGTTCTTGTGTGTTTTTGATTATGGTGAGACACTTGGGATGTTGGAAAGTTTATATTAAAGCTTGATTGGAAGTTGATTTTAGTGTTATTTGATTCATTTGATTGATTAAATAATTTAGTGTAATATCCCGAATATTTTTCAGAACGATTTTGGAAGATTTCTGAATTAAAGTTTCGCATTTGAAACTGAATGATATTAGGAAATAGGACTTTATGTGTTGGAAAATAGATCAAAATATTTTAAAGGGAAGTTTTGTCGTGTTGGAAAACGCGTGGTTCTGAGAACCAGTTACGCGATTTCTGATTATATCGTTATAAGCATAAACTTTTCTTGTTTCGGCTATAAATATAGCAAACGAACTCTGATTGAGTTGATTCTTAAACCATCGGACTCATTTTTCCGAGACGAATAACTTTCGTGTTGAATTTGTTTTGAAATTTGCATGATAAGGGCTTCAAAAATATAACTTTCTGTGAAAACCCATTGTAGGGACCTAGAAGCAATTTTCAGGGGTCAGAATATAATTTTCAAACACTTTCCTATAATTTTCTTGAATACCTATATTTTCTTATAATTACAAAAATGGCAAAATCATACACTCTCCCTCACTCGACCCCCTCATTCCCCAAAATGACTTTTTATTTTGTGAGGCTCGTCGACCGGCCCGACGCCTCCATCGTCCGGCTGACGGCCCAGGGGGTTGCGCCCAGCCCACCCCATCTGAAGGTGGTCGGCGATGGCCCCAGATCGCCACCGGTGATGAGAAAAATGGAGGAATATGCGCACGAGTGGGTTTCCTGATCCCGACTCGTCGCTTCTTTTCACGACCCGAGCCACCCATCAAATCGAAGCTCTCAGAGAGTACTACAAGTTTGTAGTGATGAATTTTTCATTTCGTTCATGGTTGCATATGAAATGAGGGAGAAAGATTCGATGAATAATGACCCAATGTGAATAGTAACTCCGATCGGAATTCCGTCAATTCCAGTGTGTTTGTGGGATCATTTGGAGTCCGTATATGACCTCAAAATCTCGACTTGACTAGGACCTGGACTGCTCATGAAGCCATGTAAGTAACTCATGCGATGAGAACTTAGATTGGTGAATTCATATTTTGATTATACATATACATATATATGTGTGTGTGTGTGTGTGTGTGTGATGACATGTTAGGTTAAAAGTGTATAGCTAAGGGATATTTTTTAGAACAAAGTTTGAGATTACGTATGGCTAGAATAATCGACTATCATAGGTATGGATCCTTATTATTAATATGATAAGAAGTGAGACATGAAATGAGCTTAATGTTTATGTGTATGTATGGATGTATGAAAGTGTATGAATCGGTAATAATATATATATATATATATATATGTGTATATAAATGTATGAGCATGTATAAATATATGTATAAGCATATGTATAAGTATATGAAAGCATATTTATATATGTATGAGATGATAGGATATGTATGATTTGGGTATAAAAGATCGGTAAAGGAAATAAGTTATGACTTCAGCCTATGTATTAGCATATGTATGTGTATGTTTTTTATGGATAAGTTTTTTATTGACTCGAACATGCGATTGTCGCTATAAAGGTTGTATTGGTTAATTAAGATAAGGAATTGGTATAAGCTAAGTTATTTCTGAATGGATAAGTAGAATTGATAAGTTTCTGTATCATAGATTACTATATGGAAAATCTGAAACTAATGGTGTTTGAGCGGTAATAAAAGATATGAGGACGATCGAGGATTTAACATTTGAGTTCATAGTTATGTATATTTTTATGTTATAAACATATGTATGTATATGAGTATTTGAATGATGTTCAGATTATTTATCATGTATGTGCTTGTGTATGAGAAATTATGTGATGGGTTTATGTTATATGGTATGTATGTTTGATTGGGTGATTCATGGTGTAGTAGTCGAGCTGGTTAGGAATCCGTTCGGACGGAATTCATTTCATAGCTATTCTAAAATAGGTAATGAGTCTCGTACGAGCATTGTATGTGTAAACCAGCCATATATGTGTGTTGTTTGATTATGTGCTTTGTGATGTATTGGTTGTTATATGTGCTTCGTGGTTGGTTGCACGATAATTATATGTATGTCTGAGTGTATGTATGTGTATGATAGAACTCTTAACATATATGGATAGTATATGCTTATGTGAAATGAATGAATGATTTGAAACTGATATAAATATCATATGTTTTAAAGCGTGTTTGTTAAGTTGTATTGGTATATATGTAGGTGTAAGAATCCCGAAATTGTGTTTGAATGAATATAAGAGAAGTGTGTTATGGTATTTGTAAGTGCATATGAATACCGAATGTCAAGCTATTGAAAGGTTATCGTGATTAAAGAAAGTTAAAGTAAGTTTGTTTTGGTATAAAAAATAGTGTGTAATCAAACAGAAAGTGTTGGACAATTATGACCCATAGCGTCACTATTTGTACAGATCACGGTGTTGTTGTACAAATTAACTATGTGACAAAGGAGATTGCACTCTTATCATTTGTGATTAGATCACCTCGATATATAAATGATGAGAGATCCCTATGATTTGTTCCTGGACTGAGAATGATATGAGACAGTATCAGTCCACGAAGGATAAATCATTAAATATCCCTAGTCAGAGCATTGTCGAGATTGGACATCGATAAATGCGTAAAAGACTAGTATTACACTTGTGCGCGTTGTGAGGGCACAACGGCATAGTTCTCGTATATTTGGGTATAGGATACTCATGCAAGTGTAATAGGAGGTTGTGTTTCACCGATGGTACGGGAAACTGCTTCGCTCTGGATAGACCCCCTCGGAATTCCATTGGTAGTATGACTACGTGTCTATGGAAGTCTGAAATCAGGGTAGGTGTATTTGGTCTTAACCTGAGACTTGCACCGCTAATGCATACGACAATCAATATACTTTGGTTGAGGTCGTCCAGGGCTTTAACCGGTTTCTGTGTACGTCAATTCTGGGTATATCGAGAATCGTAGTGTGTTGGGTGTGATGTCAAGATGGAAATATCACTTCAGTCATATGGAGTTGATGATCACGCAGGGATACAGAACTGGTTCTCTATTTAAGGTTGCAACCGTCGGGATAATATGACTTGGTCATGATTATCTGATTTTAAAGAGACTAGTTGCTAGTTATCCGACATATGCATCGTACGGGGCAGACACTGTACCAGCCTCAGGCCTTGCATGTGACCATCAGATACTGGACAGAAATACGCAATACTGCGGTATACTACTCTTGATATAGATCCTTATTCCTGTAAGGATATTTCCGGAGAATTGGGGAGGCATGGCGCTTTGCTAGAAGCCAACCTTGTCTTGTAATTCGGTATAAATGTAGTACGAGGTACTTACGTGTTCGGATAGTCTGACGACCGAATTTACTGCCAACATATCCGGGGATCTCATGGGTCGTTTCCCAAAGATTCACCGATGACGTATGACTCGCACTTTATATTAATCTGGGATTAATTAATTAGATGAGAGAGAAAATTAATCTGAGATTAATTGCAGAGATATTTTATCTGGGATAAAATATCGATAAAGAGAGAGAACGATTAATTTGGAATTAATCGGTAAATTAATATATTTGATATATTAAACGAAATTAGATTTCGACGCGGAATTAAAATTAGATTTTAATTCGGGCGAACGAATTAATTTAGAATTAATTCGTTAGCGACGTGAATAGTAATTATGTTTGGCATGATTATTTAATTAAATTAGATTTAATTACGACGCAACGGAAAGTTCGTTAATTTGGAATTAGCGAACACGAGCCCGAGATTATTTGTGAGCGCATTCGCATTTCGAATTCGAGTGCGGCAAATCAAATCAAGTGTCAAATCGCTAGTCGCAACTAGCGTCACATCATTCGTCAATCAAGTGATGGATGTCTTTCACTTTGAGTGATTGACGCCAGTCACTATTCACTGAGTGATGGGTTGATGGCAAGTTGATGTGTGTGGTTGGCATTTAAGTCAACAAAAACATAACACATAAATCTATCTCTCTCCTCCATTCTCTCTTCATCCCTCACGCCCAAAGGGCTGTGAAAATTGTTCTGGTTTTGCTGGGCAGTGACCGAGCAAAGGGAAGCACAAGTGCTTGATTTTGTGACAAAATCAAGAGAGCTAGCACTCCGAGAGACATGCGAAGGTGATAGGGAAGTTCACCCATGAGCCGGGAACCATTCGACGAAGCTTGGAGCTTGACGAAGGAGACCAAAAGGCCGAACCAGTGAGCTTGAGCTGCTATTTTGGCGTGACCAGTGCAGTGGGCAATGAAGAATTTTTGTTGCCTAAAGCGTCGCTTAACCGATCGATGTGAGTATTCCGCGACTTCTCGATTTGTATTCGCACGTTTATTTCATGTTTATTATTCGATCCTATGGACCTAGAAACTCCAACAATGGTATCAGAGTGAGTAAAAGCATGAAATTTGACATAGGGTTAAAATTTGGGTAAAAATGTGTTTGAGCATGATTTGTGAAATTGGATGAATGAGTATGTTTAAATATGTTTTTATTGAGGATTGATTTGATCAATTTGAAGAAATCTTGTTTGGAACAAATTTCCCCAATTTTTTGAGCTTGGCCGAAAATAATGCCCTATGTGTTCTTGGTGATTTTTTGTTTTTTGATTCATTGGATGAGTTGGAATCAATCGGGAATATGATTTAATGTCGATTGTGGATTTAATCGGATTGAAACCGAATCAGACATAATTTCCCTTCCATTGCCGAGAACAATAAGCATGATTTGGGTTTGATTTGTGATTAATTTGTGTTGGACACTAATTGATGTAGAAAGCATGATTAATTAGCCTTTTGTGTTTTGGAAATAATGATTTGGGTGATTAATTATGTTTATACACTTTAGTTTAATTACATGGGAAATTTGGAATTTTTGTGTTTAATTAAATTGGGCTTGAAATTGTATTTGGGCTTAAATGTTGTTATTGGGCTTAATGGGCTTTGTTGTACAAAGTTGGGTTAAAGCAAATTGGATTGGATCCAATTGGGTCCAAAACCGCTTCCATAAAGCCCAAATGCGACTTAATGAACCTTTAAAGTTTAATTGGGCCTAATGGGCCAAAATTGATTTAAAGGCTTATGGGGTAATTCCCGGATTGGACTTTGGTTATCGGTTTGACCCGAGTTGACCAAAAGTCCACGCCTTAAGAAATTAATTAAAAGCCTATTGGACTTTAATTAAATTGACGTTGGACGTTAATCGGGCTTTGAGACCCGTATCGATTAAATTTGGAATTTAAGTCGTAAAAGGTTTATAAATAAAGTGTGTTATTTAATTGGAATTAAATAGCGAATTAGAATTAAATGCGTATTAAATTGGATTTAATTATGTATTTAATTTAATTCGAGAATTCGTACTTTAAGTACTTATTCGCAAAACGAGTTTGATTCGAGCAAAATCAAATCGTTGTTTGAATATTGGATGGTCACTAATTATCAAATTAATTAATTTGATTTGATTGATTGATAACATGCTTGTGTGAATACATGGTTGCGATGCATGAATAATGTATATCGAATGGATATTAGATAGGTGGGACAATTTTAGAAATTGTGTAATAAATTTGATTTATTAATTGGACCTGCGTGTCCAGCCTTATCACCTCATATTCTTTGTATTCTCTTCTCACATATTCCCCTCAATGTAAATGAGGTTTCTTTAGAAGTGTAGTGCAAACGGGTAGAAGAAATATTTGTGCTAGCGGGAGAGAGAAAGGGAGAAATTTGATCTAGGATCAATTGTGTAAAGTATCCATCCGCATATCATTATTATTTTTCATATGCGCTTTATTATGTGTTTAGAATGCATGTTTAAGGGTGTATGATGATGAGACCTTAACAAAGATAATAAATTGGTTGCCAATTTGCACGCGAAAAACCCTCGCTAATATTAAGCGTCATTCCTTCCATTGAGTGATTCTTACTCAAGATCTAAGACGGCATTGGTTTGTTGGCCAAAGTCAAGGCCTTTGTCTGTCGAAGATGTGTTTGAATCACGAGAGCTTTGTTCCATATCAGTGTCTTGTCCAAGTTGTGGTTTGTTGGCCAAAGTCAAGACCACTTCTTGTCCATCGACATTGATTACGAAGCTTTCCATGGTCAATGGGTCACGTTTAACTGGGATCACTAAGTTTGTTGTGCCAAAGCCAAGGCTTAGTTGATTCAGAGGAAAAAGGTTAGGTAATACATTGGATGTATTGGCATATATAAGATATATATTTCGGACTTGGAAGTCCCCCTACCGGATCTAGGAATTGGATTGGATCCAATCGATCTTAGAGATCTACCTAGTTAATTATCATACAATTTGTTGGCCAAAGTCAAGATTGTGTGATATTTAACGGGATCCTAGCCCACTAGGAAACACGGTTTCCCGAGTACTCGACAGAGGGTTAGAGGCTCGCCGAAAATTAGTGGGAGGCAAGAATTGAATTTGCAATATTCGTTCAATTACTCGCCATACGCGCTCAAACAATATCACTTGTCAAAACGAATTAAATGTTAGTTGGACTAATATTTAAATTGTAGTTTTAATATATAATTAGACTATATTCAAACAATTCATTTATATTAAATTATATAATTGGATTATAATAATCAATATATTTGATTTAATTAATTATAGTTGATTAAAATAGTTGAACTATAATAATCATTATATTTAATAGTACCGAAATCGTTGATTAAATAGTTGAACTATTATAATCAAGATATAAAGTTGAAAGATTGACGTTTAATACATAATCCTAGGGAAAATGTAATTAAATGCTTTAATTTTCAAAATTGGGAATAATTTCAGGATGGTCCTGGAAAAATAATAAGTTATTTTATTTGATAAAATAATATATTAAGCCTAATGCCCGGAGTTAAGCAAATAGTAGAGCATAATCTTTGGAAGATTTATGTGATGACAACTTAAGTGCTTAATCTATTATACTTGTCAGTAGACTCCTTAATTTCTGAAATCAGAACTAAGGATTAGATCCTTAAAGTATGATAAAGAAATTAAAGGATCTTCAAAGACCTATTTTAGATTTTAGAAGTACTAAATTGCAATAAATAATTCTTGGAGAATTAATGACTATTCTCAACGAGATAAAGTCAAACTTTGCAATTAGGCAAGTAGCGCAAGGCGCACCTTACTTCGATATTCTAGAAACCCATGGCTTGGCCAAAGGCTTCTGGAGTGTCGAAAAGGCAAAGGCAAAATCATTATAGTCTTCTGGGAAGATAAAGGACATATCCCAAAATGTCTGCCTAAATGTGGCAAACGGGATCGCGGAAGCGTGACTGCCGTTTGGACAAAGCAGACATGAAGGAATTGAAGACGAGCAAGGCTTTGACTTCAAATATATTTGTCATAAATATATTCACTACTAGTATTAAAATTGGATTTTAGATACTTAGTGTGATATATATATATTGATGTTCAGAATCTGCTATGAGCAGGATAGTGACTTCAATAGAGATTTAATCTGCGAATCGGAAACGGGACGAAAGTCGCTGTTTTAACCGTAGATACCTAATTTTAGGAACTACCTTCGGTTGTGTACCTAAATTGGGAAACTATTATAATGTAACTAGTTTGACTAGAAACATTATCTCTATATCAGTGTTTAATCCGTTGCGGATGAACCTTTATATTCTAGAACACTAAAGTGTTTTATTATATAAAGATGATATTGAGATAAACACATTAGATGTAAATAACAGCATTTATGTTGTGAATATAAATAAATCTCAAATATAGAACATGACAAACAAATAGCTCAAACTGATTTGATCAGAAGAAACTAATTTATGGCATTGTTGTCTGGGACACAATTAAACAAGAATCGTATATCCGCACTTTTGAAGAGCGGGTAACATGACTGATTTGATTCCAATCAAATAAAGTTTACGAATCTAGATTATTGGGCAAAGTGCCTAAAACACTATTTACTTGGTAAAAGTGTAAATGCCACTAATCTGTAAGCTCTAGTTCATAGTGAAGCAAGTGGGTCCATGTCTAGCTAGGCTAGAGGTGGATATGAATATTACGTGACCTATACGGATGTGGCATCGCTTAGTGGTTGTGTGTTTCTTTTGAAGAACACAAATCGGAAACTTTTAAAGTTTCGACACGAAATAGACAAACAGATCGGCTATAGTATTATACCGTCACGGTGAGACCGTAATGAAAATACTTAAGCAATAAGTTTCTTAAATACTTGAAAGAGTATAATATTCTTTCAATGAGGACTCCTCCCGGAACACGTCATTCTGACGGTGTGTCCGAACGGAATAACCGAATTGTGTTAGACATGATAAGGCTAATCATTAGTCGCTCTGAGCTACCATTTCCTTCAACGGATACGCTTTAACAGTGCAAGAACTTATTTAGAATAAGGTTCCATTAAAATCTGTTTGACAGATTTCATATAAGATATGAACAGGAAAGAAACCGGGTTTCTCATTCCAGAATATTTGGGAATGCTAGGCATATGTTTGGATGATACCAAACTAGAACCCAAATTGGATAAGTGCCAATTGTAGGTTATCCTAGGGATAACATAAGTATTGTACTTATACATCTCACCAGAGAATAATTATATTGTTGCTCACCATGCGGTTTTCCTAAGAGAAATACCGATATGCAGTGGTAAGTGGGAGGATAGTAAAACTCGATGAAAATCAGAGTAACACTGTCCAAGGCACTGAATCCTTAATGGAACACAAATAGTTCATCAAGGATGAAACTATTACCAATAATCTTTGAATACACAAGAACCACGTATGTCGGAGAGAGTCAGAAAACAACCTGGGGTATGGGTTTCTGATCTCACCTCATAAAGATGTCTATCTTATTGAGGAATACCAACTGACTACGTACTAGGAAGTGATACAAGGTATCGACTCCCAATTATGACAAAGTGTCATGAATCCGAAATGGATTCCATGTATATCAACAAGTTTGGAAACTAGTTGATGTACCGCAAGGCATTGTGCCTAATGGTACTATAAGTCTTCAAGGAAGACATACATGGAAGGCAACATACCAACGTATAAAGCTAGGCTTTTAGCGGAAAGGTATCGTTATCTACATTGTGTTGATTTCGATTCAACCTTTTACCTATTGCCACGGTAAATCCATTTGGATAATGCTTGCTAAAGCTCCATGTTTCATTTATGAAATATGACAGTTGAACGGGAAAATCGCTTTCCTGAAAAGGAAACCTTTTGGAGGATGTTTACAACATCCTTTCGGTTTTGTCGTACCAAAACAAACAAACAAGGTTTGCGGGTTATTTGATCCATGTTTGGATTGAAGCAAGCATAGGTTCTTGGAATTATCGTTTTGATGTAATCATAATAGATTATGATTTAATTCAAAACGGAAATGATTCTTGTGTATAAAGAGGTTAGTGGGATCGCACTGATAGTGGCTGTCCTAAATAAATAATGATAATAATACATCATTTCTTGGAAATGATATTCCCATAAACAATCGGCGAAAGCTTGGCTTTCGAGAAACTCTCCGAGAAAATCGCACATTGAAAAATGTACGCGACCTGGTGTCTAATATGCTTTGAGCATATATATTCACAAACATGCCAATCCAAGTGATAGTCACTGGATTTTGGAGAATGAGAACTTGAAGTGACTGGGATCACTGTTGTAAGTTTCCTAACCGATAAAGACGACTGTAAGTCGCAAACGATACTATACAGTTTGAATAACGGTACTGATGAGTGGTATTTATATCACTATTTCCCACTCATTTAACTTAATAGTTTGTATAGTTTCTTGAGTTTTATGAACGTTTTGAGTGTTTTATTGTTATCTTGCAGATAAATAAAGTTTGGACAGCACTGGAGGCAATTGGGGCAAAACAGGACAAAAATGCGTCAACAGGGATATTTTCGTCTTTTGCGCGTCGCGACGCTGGAACACTGCGCGCTGCGACGCCCAGCGTGAGCCGAATCTGCTAACATGCGCCTGGTCAACGGTCAACAATTTGAGAAGTTTTGACTTTGCTAAAATACGCCGTGCCACGTGTCACCATCACAGCCGATCTGCCAACATGCGCCGTGCCACGTGTCATCATCATATGCTGCCGACACTCAGACTTGCCACGTGTCATGCCACATCATCGTCCACGTCAGCAGGTCCACCGAGTCAACATGCCACGTCAGCTTCAGCCAATCACAACTTGACACGTGTCGCCACGTGTCGCAATCCTATTGTGCCGACAAATGAACAGTCAGCCGCCACGCCACGTCATGCCACGTCATCGCCACGTCGTCGCCGCGTCAGCATGACGTCATCAATGACGTCATCACAATCATTGAGTCTAGCCGCCTTGCTACGTGTCGTCTCCTCAGCGTGCCACGTCGACAATCAGCGTGCGTCGCGACGCTGAGATCCTTGGCGTCGCGACGCTTAGAATAGTGAAAAATCTGCCTATAAATTCAGCGCGAAATTTCATATTTCAACACACCTCTCTCTCTCTTAATTTCTCTCTCTAGAGAGAGTTTCTCTCTCTAGAATTTTTATTTTTATTTTTTTAGTTTTTTTTTATTTTTAGTTTTGTAAATAATTTTAATTACGTTTTGTAATAATAGTAATTTAATTTTTACTTTTTACTTTTTACAGTTTTTACTATTCACCATGTTGAAATAATTTCCTCAGCTAGGGTGAAAGGTAATTCTTCTACTATTGCTATTTAGATTAATCTCCCTTAAAAATAATATATTAACTATTTAAAATATTGACTTAATAAGGAATACCGCTATATTGGTCGGTTGGTAATTTAATTTTAATCTGTTTTAAACCTGACTAATCAAGGATACCGCCAGACTGGTCGGTTGGTAAATTTACTTTTGGTTCCGCCTTAATGGCTGGTTGGACTTAATTTGACTAATCAAGGATACCGCCAGACTGGTCGGTTGGTAATATTATCACAAGTTTATATATTATTTTATGGGAGATATCTAAATTAGTAGTTGTAAAAGTAATTCCTTTTACCTTAGCATTTTATTTTATTGTAATTTACTTTTCAGCATTTTTACTTATGTCTTTTACTTTTATGAATTTACTAGTCCTAATTATGTGTTAGTTAATTAGAGGTTGTGATGACTTTTAATATCACCAGTTTATAAGGGATTATTTTATAGTTGGGTAATTTAAAGGTTTATTTATTAAGTCTTAAGCTTAATGCTTCTTGTTGTCTGATCACCAATAAGATTGATATGGTAAATCTAAAATGAACTAGACATAGGGATTTTAGGTTTCAGCCTTAGACTTAATAGCCCACGATCTTCCTTGAGGATAGATAACCCTTTAATAGATTTCCTTACAGGATAGGAATATACCTGTCGGGCGGGGGTAGCCATAATTGGAACTTAGACTTAATGAATCCAGATAATTTGGTTGACATAGACATATGGTTCAATTGGGTTAAACTGGGTATTTGTGTCTGACCATCGACAGAGGCTTACACATAATTTAGTGTTCCAGGTTAATAAATCAATATATTACCAACTTTAAGATAACCACTTCATCTTTAAAATAATATTAAAAGAAATCACAACCTTAGATCTTTGTGTCTTTTATTTTCCTTAGTATTTTCTTTTATCTTTTTATTTATTTATTTAGCAAATCTTCAATCAACCAAATCAATCAATCAATCAATTCTATTCTCCTTTAATTAGATATTTGTAAATAAATAGATTCAATAATTAATAACAACAGTAGGAATTAAGTCCTCGTGGGATCGATATTTTTATACTACTTGAACGATACGTGCGCTTGCGTTATACGTGTGTGTTTACGCCGGTCAAGTTTTTGGCGCCGTTGCCGGGGACTTATTTTTCTTGAGTTATTAATTTTGAAGCTATCTAATTTACTTGTATCTAATTTTCTTTATTTTTATCTGTAATTTTTATTTCTTTCTTTTTATTTCAGGTTACTTAAAAATGGAACATTACTGGGAGATTGAAAGATTACGTGCTTTACAAGAAGATACACCCCACATTTGGGAGCAACAGTCCGGTTTTCTGAGGCCTGTTGTCGAGCCCAATGACTATCACTGGATGCCAGAATCAAGCAATACTACATTTGCTCAACAGAACTCAATGTGGAGATGTGACATATGTAATGGTGACCACCCAAGCGATTATTGCGAATACAACTACCATACAGGGTGGCAGAACTATCAAGATCCTACATGGCACGAAGAACCATCACATTTCACAGAACCACATTTTCCATCTTATCCACCATCTTCCTTCGATCCTTATCAACAACCAGAACCATCAGAGGAAGATCAATTGATTCACATGTTCAAAGAACGAGCAACTCGATTTGATGCACAAGTTCAGAGTAACACAGAATCCATACAGAGAATGACAGATCAAATCAGACAATTAACAGAAAACCAGAACTACATACCTCAAGAACCAGTTTCAGATAACACTGATGAAACCTTCGAGTACCAAACATTTCACTATGACACTTCAACAGAGAAGGAGGCTGAGCAGTATCAACAACCAGAGGTATCAGTTCAGGAGCCCGAACCGGCAAAGTCTCGATTTGACTTTTATTATTCAGATTCTGACGAGGATGAAGCTGAAATATTTGTACCAACTGCATCAAAAATTGAGGATAGAATTCTGAATCCTCAAAACGAAGATCTTGGAGATTCCATTTCACAAATGTTTGAAGAAGATCAACTTGAGCCAATCAATTCACCCGAATCAGAGGATGAAGACCCAATGTCTGACTCATCTTTTCATCCTCAGGTGGCGCAAGAAACAGAGCAAATGGAGGAGCAAATGTCTGACCTTAATAAAAATCCAGAGCATTCAGGAAAACAAATCGCTGTTTTGGGGAGTACAAATCAAAGATATCACCCAGAAGCTTGACAGAATGGAACTTCCATTCCAAGTCAAACACCATACGAGACCTCCTGATTTTCTTTCTTTCTTTTCAGGAACCACTGGAGCAAAAAGGAGTAAAAAGGTGGCACAAGCATTAAAGATGACAAAATTATCTTTGCCACTTTACCGTTGGAAGAGACCCTTTAAAAGCAACGCTCACGGGATTGTCTTTAATCGGACATCCAAAACGACATTGAAACCTCCTTGACAAATAGATTTCAGTCACGTCTGGCTGAAGACGAAAAATTTAGCGCTAGCAGGGAGGCAACCCATGCAATTTGTTGTAATTTATTTTTCATATTTTGTGTGAACTTTTTAATTTTGTGTGTTAGTTTTGCAGGAAAAATTAAAAACGGAATTTTTCAAGACAAAAGAGGCCAGTACAAGCGGGATTTTCAAAATAAAAATTTGACAAAATCACGAAGATACAAAGTTGATCCAGGAGACGGCCAAGTAAGGAGACATCTTTTGAGACGCGTCCCTATGGATTTATCCGTCGCAAGACATGATTTTGCCAAAAAAAAAAAAAAAAAAATCAGCGTCGCGACGCTGACTCGAAATCAGAGACATAAGCAGGGCGCTGGCAGCATCTCCTTTTACTCTTCATCTTCTTCATCCTCAACCACCTACCACACAAAGCCGAAACCACCCAGATCTCACCATTTTCTCTCAAATCACCACCAAATAGAGAGCCATTGCCGAGATCTACCAGAAACCAGAAACCCATCTCCACCACCACCTCCATCTGAGATCCACACCGGAGCTACCAACCTCCACCATAGCCGAGAGCCATCGCCGAAATCGAGTGCCATCGTGACCAAGAGTCTTCACCAACCAAGATCCAGCCACCATCAAACCGAGATCCAAACTGACCACAACCGCAACAAAAACAAACCACCGCGAGTCACCAAACACTTCCTTCGCCGAGCCTTCACCGAACCCACCACAGCCGAGACACACAAACCAGAACAAGAGAAGCCGTGACCATCACTGCCGTCCAACAACCAACGACCAGAAATCCAAGCCAAAACCAACAGAGCCGAGAGAACCCACCACCACTGCCAAAATCAGAATTTGAAAATACGGTAATGATTTGATAAAAAAATTGATTTGGTAATTGGGTAAATTGAAAAATTGAATTGTGAATTGGTTGACTGTGGATTGGATTACGAAGTGTTGGATGGTTGAATTTGATCCGTAGTAATTGGGGGCGAAGAAATTGAGTTTGATATTTGGAGTTTGATATTTGGAGTTTGTTTGTGGCATTTGATAGATTTAGGTTGTGTTGGATAATCAAAAATTCAGGGGAGACTCTGTCGGATTTTTCTGAAAAATACCAAAGTTGGGATTTGATTGGTGATAATTTTTTAGGGTGAATTTTGGGGAAAGTTTGAGTTTTTAGAGGTGATTCTGCCAAAATTTTTAATAAAAATGGTCAAATAACAATCGTGGTAAGAATCGTAATTTGGGCATAAATCTTAATCGGTAATTTTCCTGTAAAATTTCAGCTAACCAGGTACAACCTTCTATCTCTCCTTTTACTGTTTAAGACATTGGGGACAATGTCTCATTTAGGTTTGGGGGGGGATTTAGTTGATTAGTACCTTGTTTTTAGTTTGTATGTTGTTTTTATTTTTAGTTCAAAATTTTTCGAAAAATACAAAAAAATTGAAAATTTTTCAAAAATTACAAAAATATTTTGCATTTTTTGTTTTTATTTTGACTAAAAAGGTGAAATTGGTAAAAGATAGCCGAGTAAGGAATTTCCACTCCTGAGACGTATCTCAAACCTATTTTGAAATTAGTTAATTTTTGTTTATTTCATTTTGAATTATTTAATTTGTGAATTCTCCTTAAATCTGACTAAATGAATCTTCTTATGTTCAGTTGACAGGTATTATGAACTTACATGGAAACATACGGACATGAGCTAAAAATTGAAAAGTTTGTAATATTCCGTGCTATAGTTTAATTGGAGGAAGCATCTCAAATAGTGATGGAGTAAAAAAAAAAAAAAAAAAAAAAAAAAAAAAAAAAAAAAAAAACGTCTGAGATCCGAGTTTTTAAGTCTGTAAGGGTATTTTAATACCTAGTGCCCTAAAACCAACTGGTTTGGGAGTCATTGGCCCAAAGCTCGCTACATGGATCGAAGATGCTGCAAAAATATATATATCTGAAGTCTGAGTAATTAAGTTCGTAGGGGTGTCTTAACACCTGGTGCCCTAAAGCCAACTGGTTTGGGAGCCACCGACCCAAAGCTCGCTACATAGACGGAAGGTATTGTATAAAAATAAAAAATAGAGAAAAATCAAAAGAAAAAATCAGAAAAATCAGAAAAATTATTCCATTGCTACAAAAAGGTGTGAAATCTGATAGAACTTTAGGACAAAAATATTACTCCCTTATCAACTGCACTTATAACTGTTGTGGGCAAAAATGAGTTGATTAATATTCTGTTGGCTGTGTATATGGAGAATGGTAAAAATAATCGGAGAATTTACTTATTCAGTAATTTAGAAAGAAACAAAACAACTAGTAACTTGGAGTAGAATTTTCACCTGATTAGTCATTAACTTTCTTTATTCTCTTTTCTCTTGTCTTTTTGCTTTTGTGTGCATTAGTTTTAATACCTTTTTACTTTTGTAAAATGTTTGTGGGTATCATTGCTGTAAACCCTCACGAGACTACACTCGTCCACTAGGGACACCTAGGGGTTTAAAGGCTTGTTGCATATGCTAAATGCAACCGTGATCCCTACGAAAATGGCTTAGTTAAATTTTATTATGTTATTTTATTTTATATTTTGCTCGAGGACTAGCAAAATGTTAGGTTTGGGGGTGTGATGAGTGGTATTTATATCACTATTTCCCACTCATTTAACTTAATATTTTGTATAGTTTCTTGAGTTTTATGAACGTTTTGATGTGTTTTATTGTTATCTTGCAGATAAATAAAGTTTGGACAGCACTGGAGGCAATTTGGGGCAAAACAGGACAAAAATGCGTCAACAGGGATATTTTCGTCTTTTGCGCGTCGCGACGCTGGAACACTGCGCGCCGCGACGCCCAGCGTGAGCCGAATCTGCTAACATGCGCCTGGTCAACGGTCAACAATTTGAGAAGTTTTGACTTTGCTAAAATGCGCCGTGCCACGTGTCACCATCACAGCCGATCTGCTAACATGCACCGTGCCACGTGTCATCATCATATGCTGCCGACACTCAGACTTGCCACGTGTCATGCCACATCATCGTCCACGTCAGCAGGTCAACCGAGTCAACATGCCACGTCAGCTTCAGCCAATCACAACTTGACACGTGTCGCCACGTGTCGCAATCCTATTGTGCCGACAAATGAACAGTCAGCCGCCACGCCACGTCATGCCACGTCATCGCCACGTCGTCGCCGCGTCAGCATGACGTCATCAATGACGTCATCACAATCATTGAGTCTTAGCCGCCTTGACACGTGTCGCGTGAACAGTCAGCCGCCTTGCTACGTGTCGTCTCCTCAGCGTGCCACGTCGACAAATCCAGCGTCGCGACGCTGAGATCCTTGGCGTCGCGACGCTAGAATAGTGAAAAATCTGCCTATAAATTCAGCGCGAAATTTCATATTTCAACACACCTCTCTCTCTCTTAATTTCTCTCTCTAGAGAGAGTTTCTCTCTCTAGAATTTTTATTTTTATTTTTTAGTTTTTTTTATTTTTAGTTTTGTAAATAATTTTAATTACGTTTTGTAATAATAGTAATTAATTTTTACTTTTTACTTTTTACAGTTTTTACTATTCACCATGTTGAAATAATTCCTCAGCTAGGGTGAAAGGTAATTCTTCTACTATTGCTATTTAGATTAATCTCCCTTAAAAATAATATATTAACTATTTAAAATATTGACTTAATAAGGAATACCGCTATATTGGTCGGTTGGTAATTTAATTTTAATCTGTTTTAAACCTGACTAATCAAGGATACCGCCAGACTGGTCGGTTGGTAAATTTACTTTTGGTTCCGCCTTAATGGCTGGTTGGACTTAATTTGACTAATCAAGGATACCGCCAGACTGGTCGGTTGGTAATATTATCACAAGTTTATATATTATTTTATGGGAGATATCTAAATTAGTAGTTGTAAAAGTAATTCCTTTTACCTTAGCATTTTATTTTATTGTAATTTACTTTTCAGCATTTTTACTTTATGTCTTTTACTTTTATGAATTTACTAGTCCTAATTATGTGTTAGTTAATTAGAGGTTGTGATGACTTTTAATATCACCGGTTTATAAGGGATTATTTTATAGTTGGGTAATTTAAAGGTTTATTTATTAAGTCTTAAGCTTAATGCTTCTTGTTGTCTGATCACCAATAAGATTGATATGGTAAATCTAAAATGAACTAGACATAGGGATTTTAGGTTTCAGCCTTAGACTTAATAGCCCATGATCTTCCTTGAGGATAGATAACCCTTTAATAGATTTCCTTACAGGATAGGAATATACCTGTTGGGCGGGGGTAATCATAATTGGAACTTAGACTTAATGAATCCAGATAATTTGGTTGACATAGACATATGGTTCATTGGGTTAAACTAGGTATTTGTGTCTGACCATCGACAGAGGCTTACACATAATTTAGTGTTCCAGGTTAATAAATCAATATATTACCAACTTTAAGATAACCACTTCATCTTTAAAATAATATTAAAAGAAATCACAACCTTAGATCTTTGTGTCTTTTATTTTCCTTAGTATTTTCTTTTATCTTTTTATTTATTTATTTAGCAAATCTTCAATCAACCAAATCAATCAATCAATCAATTCTATTCTCCCTTCTAATTAGATATTTGTAAATAAATAGATTCAATAATTAATAACAACAGTAGGAATTAAGTCCTCGTGGGATCGATATTTTTATACTACTTGAACGATACGTGCGCTTGCGTTATACGTGTGTGTTTACGCCGGTCAGGTACAGTGGGCTGGAAATCTTCCAAGCAAGATATTGTTACCAAATAAACAACAAATGCGGGTTATTGCTGCAGCTGAGTCAGCAATAGAAGCCTTCTGGGGTCGATAATATCTAATAAGATTATATATAGTTCTTTTAGCAGTTGAGCTAGGCTGCAGCACATGCTAAAGAATTTATGGTCTCATCAACGATCCAGATCAATACTTTGATAATCATCTGATTCGTTCGGATCATACATCGTGGCGATGTGATGATCGAATAAATCGCATCAGAAGACAATCATGAAAATTCGCTGATGAAAGTCCTTTCTCAGCAATTGAGCCAAACCGTACATAGTTCGGGTGTTAGACACTCGAGTGACTGACTATAGGCCAAGTGGGAGATTGTTGGACAATTATGACCCATAGCGTCACTATTTGTACAGATCACGGTGTTGTTGTACAAATTAACTATATGACAAATGAGATTGCACTCTTATCATTTGTGATTAGATCACCTCGATATATAAATGATGAGAGGTCCCTATGATTTGTTCCTGGACTGAGAATGATATGAGACAGTATCAATCCACGAAGGATAAATCATTAAATATCCCTAGTCAGAGCATTGTCGAGATTGGACATCGATAAATGCGTAAAAGACTAGTATTACACTTGTGCGCGTTGTGAGGGCACAACGGCATAGTTCTCGTATATTTGGGTATAGGATACTCATGCAAGTGTAATAGGGGGTTTTGTTTCACCGATGGTACGGGAAACTGCTTCGCTCTGGATAGACCCCCTCGGAATTCCATTGGTAGTATGACTACGTGTCTATGGAAGTCCGAAATCAGGGTAGGTGTATTTGGTCTTAACCTGAGACTTGCACCGCTAATGCATACGACAATCAATATACTTTGGTTGAGGTCGTCCAGGGCTTTAACCGGTTTCTGTGTACGCCAATTCTGGGTATATCGAGAATCGTAGTGTGTTAGGTGTGATGTCAAGATGGAAGTATCACTTCAGTCATATGGAGTTGATGATCACGCAGGGATACAGAACTGGTTCTCTATTTAAGGTTGCAACCGTCGGGATAATATGACTTGGTCATGATTATCTAATTTTAAAGAGACTAGTTGCTAGTTATCCGACATATGCATCGTACGGGGCAGACACTGTACCAGCCCCAGGCCTTGCATGTGATCATCAGATACTGGACAAAAATACGCAATACTGCGGTATACTACTCTTGATATAGATCCTTATTCCTGTAAGGATATTTCCGGAGAATTGGGGAGGCATGGCGCTTTGCTAGAAGCCAACCTTGTCTTGTAATTCGGTATAAATGTAGTACGAGGTACTTACGTGTTCGGATAGTCTGACGACCGAATTTACTGCCAACATATCCGGGGATCTCATGGGTCGTTCCCAAAGATTCACCGATGACGTATGACTCGCACTTTATATTAATCTGGGATTAATTAATTAGACGAGAGAGAAAATTAATCTGAGATTAATTGCGGAGATATTTTATCTGGAATAAAATATCGATAAAGAGAGAGAACGATTAATTTGGAATTAATCGGTAATTAATATATTTGATATATTAAACGAAATTAGATTTCGACGCGGAATTAAAATTAGATTTTAATTCGGGCGAACCAATTAATTTAGAATTAATTCGTTAGCGACGTGAATAGTAATTATGTTTGGCATGATTATTTAATTAAATTAGATTTAATTACGACGCAACGGAAAGTTCGTTAATTTGGAATTAGCGAACCCGAGCCCGAGATTATTTGTGAGCGCATTCGCATTTCGAATTCGAGTGCGGAAAATCAAATCAAGCGTCAAATCGCTAGTCGCAACTAGCGTCACATCATTCGTCAATCAAGTGATGGATGTCTTTCACTTTGAGTGATTGACGCCAGTCACTATTCACTGAGTGATGGGTTGATGGCAAGTTGATGTGTGTGGTTGGAATTTAATGCTTTGTTTTTCGAGTGAAAATTGGTGTATAAGTTTGGGAAATCATTTACCAATTTTAAGTCAACAAAAACATAACACATAAATCTCTCTCTCTCATTCATTCTCTCTTCATCACTCACGCCCAAAGGGCTGTGAAAATTATTCTAGTTTTGCTAGGCAGTGACCGAGCAAATGGAAGCACAAGTACTTGATTTTGTGGCAAAATCAAGAGAGCTGGCACTCCGAGAGACATGCGAATGTGATAGGGAAGTTCACCCATGAGCCGGGAACCATTCGACGAAGCTTGGAGCTTGACGAAGGAGACCAAAAGGCCGAACCAGTGAGCTTGAGCTGCTGTTTTGGCGTGACCAGTGCAGTGGGCAGTGAAGAATTTTTGTTGCCTAAAGCGTCGCTTAACCGATCGATGTGAGTATTCCTCGTCTTCTCGATTTGTATTCGCACGTTTATTTCATGTTTATTATTCGATCCTATGGACCTAGAAACTCCAACAGAAGGAAGTATATTTATTTTTATCGATTTGATGATATTTCAAAGATGCTTAATCATAATAAAGTATAATAAATCTGACTCCACGTCCCATATGATGGAAATGGTTTCGATGTACAATGACTTGTATGTTCTGTTGTAGTACTAGCTGCTGGGGTTGGTGCTTGGAGTGCCAATCCGGATCGTATTTATGTCCGATTCATGAATACGAACATTTCATTTTTCCATAATATTACTTTTTTATGGTAGTACTTCTTGCTTTTATATACATATTCGATCTAATTACGATTATATTGAAACTAAATATGATTTAGTGATATGTATATATTAGACAAAGACCCGATAATATATTTGTAGTGCGCAGTTATAAAGTAGTTTGTAAGTGACATTGGGAAGTGTCACTACTAGAAGTATATTATCAAATAAAGTTCATGGTCAAGATTTACTAACACGGGTCGGTTAGTAAAATCCATTGTGACCAGTACATGTCGTATATCGAGACTTGGTCCAATGGTTTATCCCAATAAACCATGAGTCTTCAGAGACTCGTATAGACGTGTAGGTGTTTATTTGATAAACATTGAACGACTCACCGAAGATTTCATAATAGATGGTACACCAACGTCAATAGGAATCTTCTCGAGTCAAGTAGCATAGTGGTCTTTCGACTTGAGATACCACGGTGGATATATGAGATATCCTCCACACTTTGATGGCAGTCACGTCACCAATCTATTTAGATCATACCTCCACATGTTTGTTGGGTGTGGACTGATGCTCATGATATCCTATGAGTATCAGATAGAATCCGTCAGTCCTGTATACAAGGCATAGGTATCATGTAGGTATTTGCGATCTAGTAAATCCATGGTCGTGGTATACTTCGGAAGCGAGTTCCGAGTGTTATTTAGAGATCGTAAATTTAAAAGTAGACTATCTAATACCTTAGGGATTTGACGTTCTTATCTATATCCCCTGTATAATATTGATAGCCTGTGACAGAGGGATTATACATATGCAATGACCTCGACTTGTATAGTTTAGCGAGATTATTCGTGGTCATCATAATTCATGAATGGGTGAATTATGGACACGAAATTAGATTATGTGACGGATAAACCTAAACTTAGATAGTCTCACAATATGAAGTGTACTCGTTGAGAAATTGGGCAACGTGTTATAAATAATACAAATTATTCATAATACTTCACCGAATTAAATGAGTTAATCCGAATCGTTTAAACGGTTAAACGAAAATACATGCATTATGGGCATTTCAGTCAATTAATAATTAATGTGTATTTTTATTTGATACAAAATTTGATTTGATACATATTAATTATTTGTCAAATGAGACTTTGACACGTGTCATTAATAAATGTATTTGTTATTTAATGTAAATAAAAATACATATATAATAATAATCGCATTAATTAATTATTTAGATGTTTAAATGTTAAATATCTAGATAATTAAATTATATCAATATTACATACTTATTATGCAATATTTTTTATTATTATTGGTTACATGTGGCATGATTCTATTAAGCTTAAAGTTTACAAATTGGATTTGTTAACTTAAAGCTTATTATTATTATTTAATTAAATTAATTGATCAAATGACCAAAATGCCCTTCCCTCCTCCTAAAGTCGGTTATGCTTGGCATTTAAAGTGAGAAAATTTTGTTTTCTCATTCAAGAAACCTCCATGGCCGAAACCTTCATAAAATAAAACTCCTAAAATTTTCTTGAAGAATTAAGGAAGAAAGTGAAGAAATCAAGAAAAAGTTGAAGGAAATTAGGAGATTTGGAGGGAATCTTCATAACTCTTAAACTTAGAAAGTTTGTTTCTTGTTCTTAAGCATCTAGAAAAGTTCTATGGTTTCTTATTTTCTTATATTTTGGAGCTTTTTAATTTGGAGGATGTATTTGGAGGCTAGATGCATGTCTGAAGTTAGATTGAATGATATTATTGTAATATTAGTTCAATTTTATCATTTGATGACTTGTTGCCATTCTAGAGTGTTATGACCACTCTTATAACTCCTAGAATTGTTCTTGAATTCTTCATTTGTGGTGACTTTGGTTGGTGATTACTCCCAAAAGATACTTGCGGCTATCGCAGTATAGCTGTGGTGTCGATTCCTCAAATAGATGGTCACATGAACTAATTTACTCAAGCAAAAATATTTAGCAATAACTTTATTTAAAGAAAAGATTAAGTTGGCAATTTAAACTAAATATTATGAAAGTTGCAGGATTTTATCAGTAGAGAGAAACAGCAAAGCGTCAGGAATCCCTCTTATACCAAGTTCTTATATTCAGTTGTTGATTCTTTTTATTACACAATTGAGGGTTTCACGTCCCAAACCAACAATTGGAGGATATTCAATTCTACACATGTTAAGTTCTAAGGTAATTGATAAATTATCTTCTCTATATTAACAACACACAAGGCTATCGTTACAACCTATCTAACGACGACAATATACTCTCAAGCAATATTACAGCAGAAGATTAACTCATAAAATAACATTGACCAATCACAACTGATTTCACAAACCACACATAGAAAAAGCATGACTGAATCTATATGTAAATTGACAAAATACAGTTTCTGGATTCATATAATCAAAAGATAAAGAGAATAATAAATTTATCAATTATATTAAGCAAATAAGTCCATCTCAGAATCAATAACAAGAATAAAAGAGTTGAATACAAGAGTTCATCATTATCTTTGCTTTAGGAGATTAGTTCTCCATGCAAAAGAAAGAAACAACATTGACAGATCGGAGAGACATCATCATTGGCTTCAAGTTCTTCGTTCTTGTCTCTTGATTTTATATTTTTGACTCTTATTTCTGAGTTTCTCCTCTCTTTTTCTCCTTTTCTTAGGGTTTGGACGAATTTGAGTTTATATAGAAAAGATTCAGAGTCATTATACGCGTAAAATACATCAAAATTAGGTTTTATGATGTTCTGAGGCGCCGCGGCGCCCAATTCTCTGGATTTTGGCTGGAGTGTGTTTCTGGAGGCGCGTCACGACGCGTGGCAGCAGGTAAAATTCCGGTTTCATGCTTCCTTCATTTTCGCTCTTCCCATGTGCTTCTGATGCGTCCGTAAGGTCCTGAAACATGTGTAATTGATCCAATCTTCAAGTTCCATTGCTTCCTAATAACAAAGCATAAAATAAACTCTAATTAAGATTAAATACATAATAAATAAGCCGAGTTAGCGGTATTCAAAGTACACTTTCGTGCACTTATCAGTTGGTGTAAGTATTAATATGATTAATGTTCAGAAAATTGGATTTAAAGCATGAAAAATGATATTTTTAGTTATCAAATCAGATCTGGAATTTCTATGATTTTGGTGATGAAAATTATGTTGTATAAATATATTGGATGTGTTTTAGGCATTGGAACAATTGCTGGAAATTGTTTCAGAGTTGAAATATGTGAAAATGGTGAAAAACGGCGTTACCAGGTGAGTTTCGGGCTTACCAGGTGTCCGCTGTCAATACAGTAAATTGGCCACTGTTTAGGAAGCCCATGAACTTCCCAAGTACTATTGGGGCTTACCCGGACAGCCCTCATGTGTATTGGTTGGTCGGTTCGGACAAAAATGCATTTTATGCCATTTTTACAAAAAAAAAAAAAACATTTTCGTAAAAGTTTCACAATATTTCTAACCTATTTATGTCGTTATTTGATATCGAATAAATATTTTTAGGAGAAATATGAATGAATTATTCATATTGGATATTCAATAATTTAATTGGTAATTTTAAAAGTTTTAAAGTTGTGATTTTTTCCGAACCGCGAGCTTCCGCTGGGCCCGCGCTAAAACCCCAACAAAAATGGTATCAGAGCAGGTCTGATCCTTCATCCATTACATTTATCATGCTTGATATATGATATATAATCTAATTTTGATATTTGCACATGCATATAATTTAGATGTTTCTTAATATTTTGGTTCTACGCTAATGGAAAACATAACACAGATTTAATGGTTAAGTTAAGTTATGTTTTCCCACGTAGAATTAAACGGTTGAGAAATTGATCTAGATTAAAATCTACATTTGATGTAGAGTATAACCCTCTTTAGGAATATCCCCGCTTAAATAAGGCATTAGAGTAACAAGTATTAGGAGTACTTATTTCTTGGTCCGCCTTGTCAGTACGGATGCAAATGATTTCCTGATGTTGTAGCTGTATCGTGCCGGTAGAACTTATATGATAAGAGACAAATTCAAGTGAAAGTGGAAATCATGAACGTGCCAAAGTTTTCAGGACTACATCGGTAACTTGAGTTTTTCACTGACAAGTGAAGCCTTGATACGCCTCCTTGTGAACATGCCAAAGCTGTCATAACGAGAAATGGTCAGGACCAAAATCAAGAGTCATGGTGAGTGTGATTGACAATGAGTTTTCTACTTGTGAATATACGTAGGTGAGAACGTGTCAAAGCTGTGAGTCGAAATATATTCATGGGGTCCACTTCTCACTGTGGGATTCAATTTAATTATTGGATTTCCGTTTTCTGTTGGGGATTACGGTATTATGTAAAGTAGTGGAAGGCACTGCTAGGTTAAAAATCCATAACTAAGGCAGTGTGTAATATTATGAAAAAGACCGCTAATGTTTCTTTTATTCTATTGTGTGTATAGAATTAAACTTCTAATCCACTGCATGCATATTATTTATATATATGTTTTCTGACTTTCCTTATGGTTGTAGATTTCTAGAATAGGTTCTAGATTAAGAATAGACATGGATATAATTAGATTACTCTATATCATCGGGAACTATTGTTCCAATTTTCTTGGAAAATCAAGATGGTTAATGACTTAGTTACTAAGTCAAGATAGGTGATCTAACAAGATATCCATTTTAGGATATACAAGTATAGAGAGAATAGTTTCTTTTATAGTAAGAATTGACGTGAATTAGTTCATGTCTCGAGATTCTTGACTGGCATTAAGAATTCCCCATTAGGTATTTGTTTATCTGATAATAACGTTTCTTGGCTTTAATAACCTTTAGAGGTCATGTATCTGACATAATTTGCTGATCAATTATTTGCAATTATTGTGAATAGCTGAAGGCAAATTATAAAGCTAAAGAAAATAGATGTGTGTAGTTGTGTGTAGAGAATATCGATTCTCACAATACGAAAACTATAGGTATTGGATACCAGATCTGCCGTCTAGTTATTTAAAATATTATTTAATGATTATTTTGATATTTAATATCAGAACTTGCGACTATTGGATAGTTACTTGTTTTTTATAACAGTTGTTACATATTTTAATACGACTAGTAGTGTCATTGATATAGAGATAAACATTAAGAAAAATATTCGGTTAAGTAAATAACTTAGAACAGTGCTTTATGAGATTTTATCACTTAAGCATTATATGTGTATTCTGTATGGTAAAGGATGGTCTGATACGAGATCACACCACGTATCCTTATCCATTTAATGAATATTGTATTCGGGAATGTGATTAAATCTCATTTAACCAATGATCGTCATTGGACCACAGATTTATTAAACTAATACATTGGATGTATGTAGTTTAATGTATTATAAATTGCCTTGGATAGTTTTTTTTACTTCATAACTTAGTTAATGAGTTGTCATGACTTAGTTACGTGTTTCTAAAAGAATACATATCGAACATCTTAAATGGTTCGAGAACTCCCAATATGTTTCTGATGAAACGTGAATAGAATATTTTGAATGGTTCAAAGATATTCGATTTGAAGTTTTGAAAACTGTTTTTTTTTTTTAAAAATCATCATGAGTCTTTGAATTGTTCAAAGATCTTTGATATGATCAAACATATGAATTTATGGCAATTAGTCTAAGGTTATTTAATGAATATGATTCTTACTCAATATTATTCTTCTACGATTTGATTCGTTTGATATTGAGTGTTATCGAATTAGTTTCAATACTCTTGGGGATATGATCTAGTAACACTAATTTATCTTTTTAATTAAGGTTTCATTAGTTTCTACAGTTACGTATATGATATGTATAAGTAGAAAATTCGAATCTTGAAAAGTTTGAGATTTGAATCTTTCTTTTGTATAATGGTTATATAATTGAAAGTACTTGCGCCTCGGAGGTACAAGTAAAAGTTTATCATTTATTCTATTTAATAGAATATTGTATTCAATTTGATAGAATATCTTTTCTATGATCCCGAGTAATAAAATTATTTCATTATTTGGTGTGTAACATCGGATGTTGACCACTATAGAAAAGACTTGACTTATTGAAGTCAAATGTGAGAGTGATAAACTATAAATGAAACTACATAATTAATAAGATGAAAATACCCTTAGACAGTTTCCATAGAAGTCCAATAGGATGTTAGAATCATTTGTGAAGTATTTGATACTTAATGGTTCTGTTGTTTTCTTATCGAAGAAAATTATCCTATAACTTATAATGAGAGCGATATTTGATATCAATTTCAGAAGTTAGCATTGAACCATAGATCTAAGATTGTTCGTAGCTTACTAGAATCAAGTTTTGAACTTGATTAAGCTTTTCGTTATGAATCGTTCATAAAATGTTCAAATTGTTTGTGCTGCAAAAGCATAGTGAGCTTATTAAAGGTTTGACCTTTATAGTATGGCAATGAGAAAGATTATACTCAGCAATCTATTGTAGATTCTGAGGAAACTTGTCTCTACTCACATAAATTGAACAATTAAGGAATTGTTGGTTAATGTTGATATTAAACTTTGTATTTTAGCTAGGAATACAAAGTGGCGTTCCTGGATGGTTTCTTCGAAGAAGAGATCCATTATGATTTGTTTGCTTGAAGAGTTCATTCTGGAATGGCCTTGGAGTTTTTATTCTGTTAAGATCATAGTTTGATATACTAGCTTATAGAGCGTACTGTAGACTCATATGAGCTTCCAAAAATCTGTGTTCTCTAATTTTGATATTAGTCAGATTTTCTAATTTTATCAAAGTATAGAGAATACATATTTGATAGTAGGGTCAATGGGAGCGTAGAAATTTCTTTCAAGTGTTATATATCCTAACAATATTATCATTATTAATGTAATAATGAGATGTTTATAAGGTAAAAGGTTTACCTAAGTCTTCTTTTATCCATGAAAGTAGTGGGAGTATTCTCTGTTATATTTGATATAAAGTTTCATATATGATATAAAAATAATAGACTTGTAGGATACTCCCATTAGTCATGCATTAGATATGATCTAATAAATGACACAGCAATACTATCTGTGTGACAGTTAGTATAACTGTTTGACAGTTAGTGTGTCTCTTGTATATAGTATTTATCTTTCGTAAAGGATGATTCCTTTGTCGAAAGAGAAATTGATTAGAATGTTTAGTCAATCTTATGTATCATATGATGATGGCATAATGAATACTATATTATGTTCGATTAAAGATATCAATTTAATCGTAATTGTTACAAGTTATTTTGATACGTTGTAGACCATAGGATGTGTCTTAAAACTAGTTCTTTGTTATCTTTGAGATATTAAGAATGAAGTTTCTTATTCATGGAGAATATAGTCTGCAACCATTAAGATCGAATTAGTTTTGAGTCTAATTATGACGTTAGACAGTCTACGTAAAATAAAGTCAAAAAATACAGTAGGAGTGTAACGAATGATTCTACTGTGTAAGTGGAATTAATTATAACTTATGAAGTATTGACTTATGAAGTTGCATAGTGACCTTATAGATTAGAAGTTTTAATAGTGTTGTGCTTGCGGTTGTCTCATAATATTTGGATTTGATCTCTAAATACATAGACAACTCAGTAGTTGTAGCACAATATTGATGTCGCGTCTGAGTCATATTGATGTATAACTTAGGTTATACAATATATGAATGATGCTGGCTAAGGGAAACGATTGGGTTTGTTGGAAAAACTCAATATATTATAGCGGGCTTACTTGTTGTTGCCTACCTCTTGAGTGTTAGGTCAGCTCTTGAGGACCATGCGTATGTAGTACATATTTAGATGTGTATATGATACCGTGGATTGGCACTAGAGCAAGTGGGAGAAATTGTTATGGTTGGTGCTCGCAGTGTAAATCCGGAATGTATTTATGTCTGATTCATGAATACGAACAATTCATTTTTCCATAATATTACTTATTTATGGAAGTACTTCTTGCTTTTATGTACATATTCGATCTAATTACGATTATACCGAAACTAAATATGATTTAGTGATATGTATATATTAGACAAAGACCCGATAATATATTTGTATTGTGTAATTATAAAGTAGTTTGTAATTGACATTGAGAAGTGTCACTACTAGAAATATATTATCAAATAAAGTTCATGGTCAAGATTTACTAAAACGGGTCGATTAGTAAAATCCGCTGAGACCAGTACATGTCGTATATCGAGACTTGGTCTGATGGTTTATCCCAATGAACCATGAGTCTTGGGAGACTCGTATAGACGTGTAAGTGTTTATTTGATAAACACTGAACGAATCACCGAATATTTCCTAATAGATGGTACACCAACGTCAATAGGAATCTTCTCGAGTCAAGTAGTATAGTGGTCATTAGACTTGAGATACCACGGTGGATATATGAGATATCCTCCACACTTTGATGGCAGTCTCGTCACCGATCTATTTAGATCAGATCTCCACATGTCCGTTGGGTGTTGACTGATGCTCGTGATATCCTGTGAGTATCAGATAGAATCCGTCAATCCTGTGTACATGGCATAGGTATCATATACGTATTTGCGATCTAGTAAATCTATGGTCGTGGTATACTTCGGAAGTGAGTTCCGAGTGTTATTTAGAGATCGTAAATTTAAAAGTTGACTATATTATACCTTAGAGATTTGACATTCTTATCTATATCCCTAGTATAATATTAATAGCCTGTGACGGAGGGATTATACATATGCAATGACCTCGACTTGCATAGTTTAGCGAGATTATCAATGGTCGTCATAATTCATGAGTGGGTGAATTATGGACACGAAATTGGATTCAGTGACGGATAAACCTAAACTTAGAGAGTCCCACAACATGAAGTGTACCCGTTGAGCACTTGGGCAAAGCGTAATGAATAATACAGATTATTCATAATACTTCACCGGATTAAATGAGTTAATTCGAATCGTTTAAACGGTTAAACGAAAATACATGCATTAGGGGCATTTCGGTCAATTAATAATTAATGTGTATTTGTATTTGATACAAAATTTGATTTGATACATATTAATTATTTGTCAAATGAGACTTTGACACATGCCATTAATATATGTATTTGTTATTTAATGTAAATAAAAATACATATGTAATAATAATGACATTAATTAATTATTTATATGTTTAAATGTTAAATATCTAGAAAATTAAATTATATCAATATTACTTAATTGTTATGCAATCTGTTTGATTATTATTGGTTACATGTGGCATGATTCTATTAAGCTTAAAGTTTACAAATTGGATTTGTTAACTTAAAGCTTATTATTATTATTTAATTAGATTAATTGACAAAATGACCAAAATGCCCTTCCCCCCTCCTAAAGTCGGTTATGCTTTGGTATTTAAAGTGAGAAAATTTTATTTTCTCATTCAAGAAACCTCAATGGCCGAAACCTTCATAAAAGAAAACTCCTAAAATTTTCTTGAAGAATCAAGGAAGAAAGTGAAGAAATCAAGAAAAAGTTTAAGGAAATTAGGAGATTTGGAGGTAATTTTCATAACTCTTAAACTTAGAAAGTTTGTTTCTTGTTCTTGAGAATCTAGACAAGTTCTAGGGTTTCTTCTTTTCTTATATTTGGGGCTTTTTAATTTGGAGGATGGATTTGGAGGCTAGATGCATATCTGAAGTTAGATTGAATGATATTCGTGTAATATTAGTTCAATTTTGTCATTTGATGACTTGTTGCCATTTTAGAGTGTTATGACCACTCTTGTAACTCCTAAAATTGTTCTTGGTAGCGCCAAAAGGAAAAATAGTAAGAAAAGGCGTATTTGTTACATTCCTATCAATTCGATGAGCCTTCTGCGAAAAAAAGAAGCCTTTTCATTATTATTCATTGTTAATAAAGAAACTAAATGAAAAAAAAAATTAATTGGTTTTGGTTCTTCTTTTCCCCATAGAGATATTGAATAAAAGGAGCCATTTTCTATAAACCTTTCTATAAGAAAAATGAATCTCTTCGAGCTTTCTGCGCATTTTTCCCCCTTCCTTTCTATTAGTAAGGTTTTCAAAGGGAGAAACTTTGCATCATATCTAAGGGATTCATTGGTTTGGGCCGAAGAAGCAATGTCACTCGATCATTATCAAACTGATTGCAATCTTTTTATGTCCGTGAGGATCCCACCGGAGCACCTTCTACTTCTAATAGGCCATGGACTAGATCAGAATACTTCTCACTTGAGTTCTTCATTTTTGGTGACTTTGGTTGGTGTAAGTATTAATATGATTAATGTTGAGAAAATTGGATTTAAAGCATAAAAATGATATTTTTAGTTACCAAATCAGATCTGGAATTTATGTGATTTTGGTGATGAAAAGTATATTGTATGAATGTATTGGATGTGTTTTGGGCATTGGAACAATTTCCAAAAATTATTTCGGAGTTGAAATATGCGAAATCGGTGAAAAACGTCGTTACCATGTGAGTTTCGGGCTTACTGGGTGTCTTCTATCAAAACAGTGAATTGGCCATTGTTTGGGTAGCCCATGAACTTCCCAAGTAATATTGGGGCTGACTTGGGTAGCCCTCATGTGTATTGGTTGGTCAGTTCGGACAAAAACGCATTTTATGTCATTTTGCGGAAAAATATTTTCGTAAAAGTTTCACGATATTTCTAACCTATTTATGTCGTTATTTGATATCAAATAAATATGTTTAGGTGAAATATGAACAAATTATTCATATTGGATATTGAATAATTTATTTGGTAATTTTAAAGTTGCGATTTTGTCCGAACCGCGAGCTCCCGCTGCGCTCGCGCTAAAACTCCAACACTAGCATAGTTACTTATTAAGTTTTTATAACTCAAACCAAACCAGTTTGCTAGTTTTGCAAGTTGGCTTCCAGAATGGTCACCGTCGACAGCTTTGGAAGTCATGCTCGAGATGCAGATCACCCAAGCAGCAGTCACCCTCACAAGTGTCCTGGGAGAAGTTTTAGAAGTTTAGGATATTTGATTTATTATTTTGTTTGTCGTGATGAGCATGTCGTTTGTATTAAGTAAATATTTTGATTTTTTATGATGTTGTGGGCACAGAGCCCTTGAGTATTGATAGATGATGTGGGCACGGGGCCCTTAGGATATGATTTTGATGAGTTTTGTGTGGACCTAAGGTCTTTATATTTGTTTGACACTGGACTATGATCCAAGTTGTCCAGTTTTAGGATACGTCATGCCCGATTTTCTGTAAATTTGGAGACTTATGGAGATGGGTCAATCATGTCTCATGCCGGTAGCACATTGCCTCTGGCAGGGTATTACATTTAGGATCTTTGCCTAATTCTAAAAATGGGGATTTTCATTTCAGGGATGTAATTAAGTATATAAGATGTATACTAATCATTTTGGTAGTGTTTTGGAAACATTTAAATGTATAATTGGCACTTTTGGACTAAAATTAGAAAAATGCAAAAGTTTGCACATTAAGCTAATTTTCGGCTACGGGGTATTTTGGACATTTCTAAAATTTATTTTGGGATTCAATATTAAAATAAATAGTTTATTTTAATAGTTTAAAGAAAAAATTTTAAATTGAAAAAAATGGATTTTTCACGCTCCGCTGCAATACCCAGTAAAACCATAATTACGCCAACATATCTTTCCTAGTAAAAAATCACCACCCTTTTGTTGGGTTTCTAAGGACAATCCCAAGATCTATTAAGCATAAAACATGTGTGAATACGTAAAGGAATATAGCAGAAATATACTCACATTGAACGGTTGGATGGATGTGTAGACAACAAAAAATTTGCTTCCTTTGAAGTTGCTCCAAGCTCCTCTTTGATTGTATGTTTGAGCTCCAAGCCTCCAAGTTTGATTCCAAACTCTTGGGAAAGGTTTCCCTATCACCTTTGTATGATCTTTGATGTGCTAGCAATGGAGATTTTTGCAACAAAAATCCCCAAGTTCCTTCTTGTAACTCTCGGCCAAGCCAAGATTTGGAGAGGGAGAGAGCAAATGGCGTGAATGATGGAGAAGAGAGGAGAGATGAGTGAATGTGTTATGTGTTATTTGACTTTCCAAAAATCAAATATTGATATACCAAAATCAAAGTTGGTAAATGTCCATCACTTTACTAACTTGTGTGAAAAACAAGCCAACATCACATCACACTAACTTCCATCACAAAAAGTGATGGGAAAGACAAGTGATGTGACT
The DNA here is from genome assembly GCA_019454045.1 of Zanthoxylum bungeanum. Taxonomy (NCBI): domain Eukaryota; kingdom Viridiplantae; phylum Streptophyta; class Magnoliopsida; order Sapindales; family Rutaceae; genus Zanthoxylum; species Zanthoxylum bungeanum. The sequence continues at coordinate 535,221 of SKCR01006516.1, forward strand.
TGTGATGTGACACGTGGGCCCCACTTGAATTCAAAATCTGAGTGGGCCCGCAAACACATTACGGGCTCGGATTCGTTAATTCCGAATTAACGAATTTTCCGTTGCGACGTAATTAAATCAAATTTAATTAAATAATTATGCCTAGCAAAATTACTATTCAAAGTCGCTTGCGAATTAATTCTAAATTAATTCGTTCGCCCGAATTAAAATCCAATTTTAATTCCGTCATAAAATCTAATTTCATTTAATATATCGAATATATTATTTTATTGATTAATTCTGAATTAATCGTTCTCTCTCTATTAATTGAATTTTATCCAAGATAAAATCTTTCCGCAATTAATCCTAGATTAATTTTCTCTCTCTTATAATTAATCCCAGATTAATTATGTTCGAGTCATACGTCATCGGTGAATCTTCGGGAAGCGACCCATGAGATCCCTGGATATGTTGGCAGTAAATCCGGTTATCGGACTATCTGAATACGTGCGTACCCCGTACCATATTTTTACCGATTTACAAAACATGGTTGGCTTCTAACAAAGCATCGTGCCTACCCAATTCTCCAGAAATATTCTTTTAAGGAATATGTAATCTACGTCAGGCGTAGTATACATAGTATTTCGTATTACGATCCAGTATCGATGTCACATGCTTGGCCTGGGGCTAGAATTGTGTCTGCCCCGTACGAAGCACAAATCGGATCTCTGGTAACTAGTCTCTATAATCGGATAATCATAACCTAATCATATTATCTCGATGACTGCAGTACTTAAGAGTACCAGTTCCGTATCCTACATGATCATCATCTCCATATGACTGAAGTGATACTTCCATCTTGACATCACACCCAATACACTATGATTCTCAGTATACCCAGAAGAGGCATACACAGAACCTGTTAAAGCCCCGGATGACCAAAACCAAAGTATACTGATTGTCGCAAGTATTAGCGATGCAAGTCTCAGGTTAAGACCAAATACACCTACCCTGATTCGGATTCCCATAGACACATAGTCATACTACCAATTGGATTCTGATGGGTCTATCCAGAGCGAAGCTGTTTCCGTACCATCGGTAAACAGAACCTCATATTACACTTGCATAAGTATCCAATACCCAAATATATGAGAACTATGTCGTTACGCTTCCATAACACGCACAAGTGTAATACTAGTCTATTCTGTACTATCGATGTCCAGTCTCGATAATACTACGACTAGGGATTTTTAATGATTAAACCTTACGTGGATTAATATTGTCCCATATCTTATTAATCTGGTACTAATCATATTAACTTTTATCATTTATATATCCCGGTAATCCAATTACAAATGATAAAAGAGCAATTTCCTTTGTCACATAGTTTATTTGTACAACAACACTATGTTCTGTACAAATAGTGATGTTATGGGTCATAATTGTCCAACAATCTCCCACTTGGCCTATAGCCAATCACTCAAGTGTCCTACACCTAAACTATGTACGGGTCGCTCAAACTTCTACTGAGAAATAGCTTTCGTCAGCGGATTTACAAGGTTATCATCTGATGTGATTTATTCGATCATCACATCGCCACGATGTATGATCTTATGAATCAGATGAAATAGTTGAAGTACATACTTGGATCGTTGATGAGATCGTAATTCTTTAGCCTGTGTTGTAGCCCAGCTCAGCTGCTAACAGAACTATACATAATCCAATTAGGATTATATAGATCCAAAATTGCTTCTTTTGCTGCCTCAGCTGCAGCAATGTTCCGTTTTTGTTATTTATTCGGCAACAATATCTTGCTTGGAAGATTTCCAGCTCACTGTTCCGTTATTCAAACTAAATATGTACCCTTATTGCGACTTAAAGTCGTCTTTGTCGGTTTGGAAACTTGCAACGGCGAACCCAGTCACCTCAAGTTCTCATTCTCCATGTTTAAGAAAGCATTCTTAGTTCGTCTAAGATACTTAAGGATGTTCTTAACATCAATCCAGTGACCATCACCTGGATCGGCCCGATTGTGACTCTAAATGCTCAAAGCATATGAGACACCAGGTCACGTACATTTCAAAATATACGAGTTCTCGAAAAGTGCCAACAACTTTTAGATTTTTCCCAGTAGATCCTTATTCCTAGAATAAAGGTTGCATCTCCCAAGTAGTCTACGGAGAATTTTCATGAAAGCCAAACTTTCACCGATTATTTAATATGGGAATATCATTTCCAAGAAATAATATGTCATAAACTTATAGGACAATCATTGTCAGTGCGCTCTCACTAACCTTCTTACATACACAAGAATCATATCCGTTTTGAATGAAATCATATACCATTATGATCTTATCAAAACGTTGGTTCCAAGAACGCAATGCTTGCTTCAATCCATAAATGGATCGATTTAACTTACAAACCTTGTTTGCTTGTTTCGACACGACAAAACTGTCAGGATGTTGTAAACATCCTCCAAAAGGTTTCCGTTAAGGAAAGCGGTTTTGACATCCATATGTCATATTTCATAAACGAAATATGCAACAATAGCAAGCATTATCCAAATGGATTTAATCATGGCAACATGTGAAAAAATTTCATCGTAGTCGACACTATGTCGTTAACGATACATTTTCTGTATAAGCCTAGCTATATACATTTATATGTTTCCATCCATGTATGTCTTCCTTGAAGACTCATATAGTACCAATAGGCACAATGCCTTCTGGTACATCAACCAGTTTCCAAACTTAGTTGGTATACCTGGAATCCATTTCGGACTTCATGGCACTTTGCCATAAAAGAAGTCGATACCTTGTATCACTTCCTCTTACGTATCTGGTTCGTCTTCCTCAATAAGATTGACATCTACATGAGGTGAGATCAGAAACCCATACCTCTCAAGTTGTTTTCTGACTCTCTCCGATTTACGCGGTTCTTGTGTATTCGAAGATTGTGGTACAGTTTCATCTATGATGAACTGTTTGTGTTCCGTAAAAGAGTTGTGTCAGGAACAGTATTACTCTGATTTTCATCGAGTTTTTACTTTCCTCCCACTTACCACTGCATATAGGTATTCCTCTTAGGAAAACCGCATGGAGAGCAACAATTACGTTGTTCTCTTGTGAGTTGTATAAGTACTATACTTTGGTTTCCTTAGGACAACCTACAAATAGGCACGTATCCGATTTGGGTTCTAGTTTGGTATCATCCAAACATTTAGTGTATGCCCAGCATTCCCAAATCTTCAGGAATGAGAAAACCCGGTTTCTTTCCTGTTCATATCTAATATGAAGTCTGTCTAACATATTTTCATGGAACTTATTCAAAATAAGTATTGCACTGTTTAATGTGTATCCTCAGAAGGAAATTGGTAGCTCAGAGCGACTCATCATTAACCTTACTATGTCCAACAAAGTTTGGTTTCTCTGTTCTTACACACCGTCAAATTGAGGTGTTTTGGGAGGAGTCCACTATGAAAGAATACCTTACTCTTTCAAATAGTCAAAAAACTTATCGCTTAAGTATTTCCATCACTGTCCAATCGTGATATTTCAATATTCTTGTCGGTCTGTTTTTATACTTCGTGTCAAAACTCTTTGAATTTATCAAAAGTTTCTGATTTATGTTTCACAATAAACACATAACCATAATGCGATGCCACATCCGTAAGAGTTACGAAGTATTCATATCCACCTCTAGCCTAGCTAGACATGGGCCCACATACGTCACCATGAACGAGGGCTAAAGATCGGTGGCACTTACACTTTTACTAAGTAAAAGGTGTTTTAGGCACTTTGCCTAATAAACTAGATTCGTAGACATCATTTGAATTAGAATCAAATCCGTCCTAGTACCCACTCTTCGAAATTGTAGATATACGAGTCTTGTTAATGTGTCTCAGACAACAATGCCACAAATAAGTCTCATCTGATTAATTCAGTTTGAGCTATTCGTTTGTCATGTTATATGTTTGAGATTCATTTATATTCAAAATATAAATACTGTTATTCACATCTAATATGTTTATCTCAATATCATCTTTATAAACAAAACACTTAGTGTTCTAGAATATAAAGGTATACCTGCAACGGGTTATACTAGATATAGAGATAATGTTTCTAGTCAAACTAGGTACATTATAACAGTTTCCTAATTTAAGTAATGCCCCAATGGAAATTCCAAAACTTAGGTTTCTTCGGTTAAAACAACGACTCTCGTCCCATTTTCGACTCGCAGATAGATCTCATCTGAAGTCAGTCTCCTGCTAATCAGCCGATTCTGCACATCAGTATATATTTATGTACCACATCTAGTATCAAAAATCTAATTTTGAAACTAGTAGTGAATATGTTTATGACAAACATACTTGAAGTCGAAGCCTTGCCCCGCCTTCATTTCCTTCATGTCTGCCTTGTCCATACAGCAGTCACGCTTCCAGTGACCCTGTTTGCCACAGTTTAGGCAGACATTTTGGGATATGTCATTTATCTTCCTAGAAGACTGTGACGATTTTGCCTTTGCCCACTTTAGAAGCTCTGGCTCTGCCTCCTTGAGCATAGTCATCAACTCTCCAAGAGTTTTCTTTTGGTTCATAATGAACCTGCCCCAGCATTCGGGTAGAGACTGTAAGATCAAATCTTTGGAAGTCTCGGCCTCGTAGGTAATGCCCAGCTAACCTAGTTGTTCGATGTCAGCAATCATCTGCGACACCTAGTGCTCGTTAGATGTACCCTCTGACATACGCGAGCGAAAGAACATCTTTCGCAATTCATACTTCTAAGATCTAAGGTTAGATCTATGAAGATCCTTTAATTTCAACATCATGGTATAAGGATCTAATCCTTAGTTCTGACGAAGAAATTAAGGAGTCATTGTGGCAAGCATAACAGATTGAGCACTAAAGTTATCATCACCATGAGTCTTCCAAAGCTCATGCTCCACTTTTTGCTCAACTCGGGGCTCAGGCCCGAGATGTCACTCTATCAAATAAAGTAACTTCTCGGTTCCCAGGACTATCCTGAGGTTCTATTCCCAATTTGAAAATTGAAGCCGCTTAAAGACATTTTCACCCAGGATTATGTTTTAAACGCTAATCTTTCAATTATCTTGATTCCAATAGTCCAACTATCCAATCAACGATTTCGGGTACTATCGAATATAATGATTTCTATAGTCTAACTATATAATCAACTATTATTTGATTGGTTAAATTCAAATGTATTGATTACTATAATCCAATTATATAACCAACTATAAATGAAGTAGTTTGAATACAATCTAACTGTTAAATTAAAATAACAATTGAATATTAGTTCAACTAATATATTCAAAAATAATTAATGAGGAAAAATTGAAATAAGCGCGTATTGGCAAGTATCTAAACGAAATTGCAAATTTAATACTTGTCTCCCACTATTTTTTTTTTGGCAAACCTCTAACCCTATGTGGAGTACTCGGGAAACCTAGTTTCCTAGTGGGCTAGAATCCCATTAAATAACACACAACCTTGACTTTGGCCAACAAGTTGTATGAAACTTAACTAGGTAGATCTCTAAGATCAATTGGATCTCATCCAATTCCTAGATCCAGTAGGTGGACATCCAAGTCTGAAACATATGTCCAATATATGCCAATATATTCGATATATTCCCTAACCTTTTCCTCTAAATCAACTAAGCATTGGTTTTGGCTCAACAAGCTTAATGATTCTAGTTAAGCGTGACCCATTGACAATGGAAAGCTTCGTAATCGAGGCCGATGAACAAGAAGTGACCTTGACTTTGGCCAACAAATCACAACTTGCCCAAGGCGTACGATAAGGAACAAAGCCTTCATGATTCAAACACATTCGCGATGGACAAAGGTCTTGACTTTGGCCAACAAACCAATGCCAATATTGGATCTTGAGAGGGAATCACTCAATGGAAGGAAAACGCTTAATATTTGTTGACGGTTTTTCGCGCATTTGGCAACCAATTAATTATCTTTGATTAGGTCTCATCATACACCCTTAAGCATGCATTCTAAAAGCATAATAAGGCGCGATAAATAAATTAATAATGATATGCGGATGGATATCTCACAAATTGTTCCTAGAACAAATCACTCTATTTTCTCTCTCCCGCTAGCATTATTCATGCTTCTACCCAATTACATAATACTTCTAAAGAAACCTCATTTACATTGAGGGGAATAGGTGAGAAGAGAATTACAAAGAATCGAGAGATAAAGGCTGGACATGCAGGTCCAATTTAATAAATTCTAAATTTATTACAACAATTTCCAAAATTGCCCTCACCCATCTAATATCCATCTGATATACATTATTCATACAATACATCCATGTATTCACACAAAGCATGTTATCAATCAATCTAATCCAATTAATTAATCTTTGATTAATGACCATCCAATGTTCAAACAACGATTTGATTTGCGCGAGTCCAACTCGTTTTAAGAATAAGTACTCAAAGTACGTATTCTTGAATTATATCGAACTACAATTTTAAATCCAATTTAATTTGTATTCAATACTAATTCTTTATTTAATTCCAAATTAAATAATTACACTTTATTAATGTGCCTTTACGACTTAGATTTTAAATCTAATCTTAATGGGTCTCTGATTACGCCCAAATATGACTTGCGGTTATCGCAGTATAGCAGGGGTGTCGATTCCTCAGAGAAAAGGTTACAATGGAACTAATTTACTCAAACAAAAACGTTAACGGTAACTTAATAAATAGAAAGATTAAATTGATAAAGTAAGATAAAAACTATGGAAAGTAAATAAAAGATATTAGTAGAGAGATATGACAAAGCATCGGGAATCCCTCTTGCATCAAACTTCTATATTCAGTTATTAATTCCTATTACTACTCAGTTGAGGGTTTCACATCCCAAACCAACAACCGGAACATATTCAATTCTACGCATATTCAAATTCTAAGGTAATTAATGATTATTTTCTCTATGTTAACAACACACAAAAGTCATCGTTACGAGCTATCTAACGTCGACAATATACCATCAGGCAATACTGCAGCAGAAGACCAACACATAAAACGACTTTACCAGTCACAATTAAATTCGCAAACCACACATAGAAAAAGCATGACTGGATCTATATGGGATTTGACAAAATATAATTTCTGGATTAATAAATCGAAGGATGATAGAAAATAATAAACATCAATTTTATTGAACGATTAAAAGGTTCGTAGGAATCAAAAACATAAATAATAAAAATCAAACACAAGAGTTCATCCCTACCTTTGCCTAGGGGATTAGTTCCTCATAAAAGAAATAGAAATAGCCTGAAATTGGAGAGAAATATTGTTCTGAATCATCACGGCTCCGCGTCCCGGCTCTGTGTTCCGATTTCTTCTCCGAACTCTCGGCACTGCTATCTCCTTTCTGCCCTCTCGGCACTGCTGATTTTTGTCTTCTGCTTTTATCTTATGCGCAGGCTGGAGCTGCTTGTTACGAGCTTTACCTCTCTTTGTTCTCTCGGCAGCAGCCCTAGGCTGCTTCACGCGTGGAGAGCTCCTATTTACGCAGCCCTCAGCTGCTTTTTATAGTGTGAAAAACTTAAACCTAGTAGTCTATGCACTTGGGGCCCACGTTGCATGCTTGTTTCTATTATAGTCAACAACTCAACTTTGTTTCTCTCTTTTTAATTATTCTTCACGCCACCTTCTCTCAAATTGTGGTCCCACGTGATGCTTTCCAATTCATGGTCAAAGCTGTTTCCCTTTTCCTTCTTTCACGTAAACCCCTTGTAAGCAATCAACAATTCCAATTTGATTTTTCTCTCTCCAAGTCACGATTTCTTCTCTTTTTTATTTCACGGACTTCTCTTTTTAATTCCTGCAATAATAATTAGAGAAATTACTAAATTAACCTAAATAATAAATATAATCAAAATTAATATAATAATAAATATTATATAATAAAATATGAAATATATTACTAAATACTTGACATAAATCTGAATAGGTGACGTTCAAATTACATTTTCATGCGCTTATCACAACCATCTGTTGACCAATATGTGTCATCAAACAGTAATATAACTCGCAATCAAACAGATCAAAACAACAAAAGTAGATCTAGATGCATGAAACCCTAAAACCAGAAAACCATTAAAACAAACCAGAAAATGGAGATCACAGAGTTGTCCAAGTCGAGATGATCTCTGTCCTTAAGAACTTATTGGCTCCGTCACGGGTGCTTTACGGATTCGTTTTGCCAACGTTCTCCCAGGATTACTTGGAATCTTCTTGTTCAAGGAGCACTCCTTAACAAGTGTATGAACTAGGAATATGGTGAAACTCTCTCAAAAACAAAGGAAAACAATGTCTCTTCCTTAGCAAAAATCGGATATCTTTCTGTATATCTATTTTGGATATCAAGCCTTCTTATATAAGGCATGGAAGGGTGCCAATAGGGCACCCTTTGGGATGGGGTGCAACCCCCCAAAGGGTTGTACCCCTCACAAGCACCCAATCCAATCCAAAAGACAGAATTACCCTTAATGAAGAATTTCCTACAATCCCCCACAATTCTTCAAATATCCACGGAGACATTTGAGAGAGTTACCATGAACTAAAGCTGCATCGAAATAGGTAGCTTTCGCCTTGAACCTTTCCTAGTGAGTGACAATCGGATTTACTTGGCAAACCAGTGACCCATAGTCTTGAACTGTTCTGCCGTTGGTGTAAACCAAGACAATTGCCAACACACAGCTTTAATTCGACCATTTTCCCGTTCTACGGTTGTGTTCATTTTGGCCCTGAACAACGGTCCTGGATTCATCAAGCACTTTAGGGTAACCCGCCTTTAAAGGTTCCCATGGAAGCGGCCTCACTTCTTACTTGAAATAGGTGATCTGCTATGAAGAGGTAATCTGTCTTTACCCCCATTAGGACTCATCTCCTAATATAGTGATCATTAAAAGCCTTAGCTTATCCTAACCAATGACAGACAGCACTCAGCGTCATAATCGGAATGGGAAAGAGTACGAAACTCTTCAGTGCTTGTTTTGAATTGCACAAAGTTTCTGTTGTCCCTTTTGAACCTAGATCTTGGGATCTCCAGTCAACTAGGTTGGGTTTCCACAGTGACAATTCTTAGATTATAGGCTTCAAGCCCATTCCCCTCGATGACTTCTCAACTTGCTCTCGAGGTAAACCTTTAGTTAGTGGATCCGCTAGGTTTTCCTTCGACCTGACATAATCGATCGTTATTATGCCACTTGAGAGCAGTTGACGTATGGTATTATGTCTCCGACGTATGTGTCGAGACTTACCATTATACATTGTATTTTGGGCTCTCCCAATAGCCGATTGGCTGTCACAATGTATGCTTATCGCTGGCACCGGTTTGGGCCAACTAGGAATATCCTCCAGGAAGTTTCTAAGCCATTCTGCTTCTTCCGCTGTTTTGTCTAACGCTATGAACTCTGATTCCATAGTAGACCGGGCAATACATGTTTGCCTCGAGGATTTCCATGACACGGCCGCATTACCAAGTGTGAAAACAAATCCACTCGTGGATTTGGAATCCACCGTATCAGATATCCAGTTAGCATCGCTGTAACCCTCTAGTACAGCAGGATATCTCTCGTAATGTAGCCCATATTTTGAAGTTTCTCTCAGATACCTCAAAACTCTTACTATGGCTTTCCAGTGGTTGTGTCCTGGATTACTCGTATATCTGCTAAGCCGATTCACAGCTTGAGCGATATCGGGTCGTGTGCAATTCGTGAGATACATCAGACTTCCGATGATTCTCGAATACTCTAGTTGCGATATGCTTGAACCAGTATTCTTTGATAAATGAAGAGTTAGGTCTACAGGGGTTCTAGCCACGTTTAGATCCCCTTTGATATATTTATCGAGTATCTTCTCAATATAATGAGTCTGTGATAATATATATCCGTCTGATGTCCTAGAAATCTTTATTCCTAGGATCACATCAGCTATCCCCATATCTTTCATATCAAATCTGCTGGATAACACGTTTTTGGTAAACTTAATCATTTCATGATTACTACCAATTATCAGCATATCGTCTACATAGAGACACACAATGACATATCCTTTTTGAGTTGATTTGGTGTACACACACTTATCACACTCATTGGTTTTAACCCATTTGACAACATTTCTTTGTCAAATTTCTCATGCCATTGTTTCGGTGCTTGTTTTAATCCGTACAAGGATTTTACAAGTTTGCACACCTTCTGTTTTTGTCCAGGAACACTAAACCCTTCTGGTTGTTCCATGTAAATTTCTTCATCCAATTCACCATTCAAGAATGCCGTCTTTACATCCATTTGATGTATTTCAAGACCAAATATAGCTGCTATGGCTATGAGCATTCTTATCGATGTGATGCGAGTCACCGGTGAATAGGTGTCAAAGTAATCAAGGCCTTCCTTTTGTCTATAACCTTTTATGACAAGTCTTGCCTTATACTTATCTATTGATCCATCCGTTTTCATCTTCCTTTTGAATATCCATTTGTAGCCCAGCGGCTTACAACCTGGCGGAAGATCAACCAACTCCCAAGTATGGTTCTGTAGGATTGAATCAATCTCACTGTTAATAGCCTCTTTCCAAAGAGGTGCCTCCGGAGAAGTCACAGCTTCTTTATAACTTTGAGGCTCATTTTCTAACAAGTATGTTAGAAAATCGGGACCAAACGACTTAGACGTTCTAGCTCTTTTGCTACGTCTAGGCTCGATTGTCTCAGCATTTACACGTTGATCTGATTCTTGGTCAACTTGATCACTGTCCTTGACAGTATCAACTGTTCTTTTGAGAGACCCAGTTATTTGTCTTTCCTTACAAGGAAACGTCTCTTCAAAAAATATCGCATTCCTTGACTCAATTATCATATTGGATTGATGTCAGGAATCTCCGACTTGTGTACCAAGAATCGATACGCACTACTGTTGTGAGCATATCCAATGAATACACAGTCAACAGTTTTGGGTCCTATTCTAACCTTCTTAGGTTTAGGAACCATTACTTTGGCAAGACACCCCCACACTTTGAGGTATTTGTAGGAAGGTACGAAACCTTTCCACAATTCATATGGTGTCTTGTCAAGTCTTCTGTGAGGAAGCTTGTTCAGAACGTAGTTCGCGGAAAGCAAGGCTTCCCCCCACAAGTTCTGGGGTAGACCCGAACTTGTCAACATGGCATTCATCATTTCCTTCAACGTTCGGTTTTTGCGCTCCGCAATTCCGTTCTGTTGAGGAGAATAGGGAGCAGTGGTTTCGTGAATAATTCCGTGCACAGAACAATATTCACCGAATGGTGAAACATATTCACCACCTCTATCACTCCTGATTCTTTTGATTTTCTTGCCAAGTTGATTTTCAACTTCGCTCTTATAGTGCACAAAGCTCTCAATAGCTTCTGCTTTGCTTCTCAGCAAGGTACACATAACAAAACCTTGTGCTATCATCGATAAAAGTGACAAAGTACTTTTTACCGCCTCTTGTTTGCACAATATTCATGTCACATACATCGGTATGTACAAGTTCTAGCGGTTCAGAACTGCGTTCTATAGAATGAAATGATGTTCTATGCATTTTGGCTTCAACACATGCTTCACACTTATGTTGGCTATCAATTGCAATTTTAGGTATAAGGTCCATGTTAATTAATTTACGCATGGTATCATAATTAACATGTCCTAACCTCCCATGCCATACATTCTGTGACACAATAATATAAGCAGACGAACTAGCTTTATTAATAGCACGATTAACAGTCATTACATTTAGCTTGAAAAGGCCCTCAGTTAGTTAGGTATCCTTTTCCTACATACATATCATTCTTAGTCATTACAAACTTGTCAGAAACAAATACAAGCTTAAAACCAGCCTTACTAAGAAGAGAGCCCGAGACTAAGTTCTTCCGAATATCTGGAACGTGCAGTACATTCTTCAATGTTAGCTCCTTTCCGGATGTCATCTTCAGAACCACTGTGCCTTGTCCAACCACCTGAGAGGTAGACGAGTTTCCCATTGTCAGAAGATCGCCGCCATCGACCTTCTGGTACATGGAAAACATCTTACTCTCTGCACAGATATGACGAGTAGCCCCAGTGTCTACCCACCATTCTCTCGGATTCCCAACTATGTTGGCTTCGGTTACCACTGCTGATAGTTCCATCTCTGAGATATCATCAGTCAGCTGCTCGCCTTCAGTAACATGGGCCTCATATTTCTTTTTCTTGCCCTTGTCCTGAGACTTCTTGTTCCTGCAGTCCTTTGACATATGACCGCTCTTTCCACAGTTGTAGCATTTTCCCTTGAACTTCTTGTTCCCAGAGTCAGCTCCACTGTTCTTTCTCTTTTTGCTACCCTTTGCACCTTCAATGATGTGGGCCTTAGACTCCAGAGTCTTGTAGCTGGCCTTCTCGGACATCCTGTTGTCCTCCTCGATTCTCAATCGAACACTGAGGTCTTCAAGGCTCATCTGCTTCTTTTTGTGTTTCAGATAGCTCCTGAAGTCCTTCCATGATGGAGGCAACTTTTCAATTATGGCGGCAACTTGAAACATCTCACAGAGTTTCATCCCTCATCCAGTATTTCATGAATGATCAATTGCAGTTCACCCAACTGAGACATCACCGTCCTTGAATCTACCATCTTGTAGTCCAGGAACCTACCCACGACAAATTTCTTTTGTCCAGCATCTTCAATTTTGTACTTCTTCTCGAGAGATTCCCAGCGAACCTTCGCAGAAGTCATGCCTTGGTACACATTGTACAGGGTATTGTCAAGACCACCCAAAAGGTAGTTCTTGCATAAGAAGTCTCCAGACATCCAAGTCTGTTCTCGCTCTACCTTGGCCAATTCAGATTCACCCTCCACAGGACCCGGAGGATCTTTGAGGAATTTAGCCAACTGGAGAGTTGTCAGGTAGAACAGCATTTTGCTCTGCCACTGTTTGAAATTTGCCCCACCAAATTTCTCCGGTTTTTCTCCGTGAGAGACCGGTACCGTGATATTTCCGCTAGCCATATGTAACTGGAAAATCAACAGGGTCAATTAGTCTACGAAAGACAAATTGCACAACGATCAACGAATGACCTTGCTCAAAGTGATATACGATAATGTAGATATATAAGTCAATCAAGATTGGATGGAATTACTTGTGTATTATTACACTTTAAATTCTCAACCAATTATGCAACAACAATCAATTTCAACTTTATCACTATGTGTATGCTTGTGATAATTGAACAACTAATAATAACTTGAATCTATACTACCAAGATTAATGTGTTTACAGTATATGACTAACCGAGTTAATATTAATTAAAGTTTGCAGTTTATGATACTTACAGGACAAAGTCGTTAGTGTCACGTTCGTATCTACGTTCGAACGAGACTGTCCAGTGTGTGTGCGTTCGTGTTGCGTTTGATAACGCGTTCGAACGAAGTGTTTCCAGAGAGTTCACGTTCGAGTAGCGTTTGATAACGCGTTCGAACGAAGTGTTTCCAGAGAGTTCACGTTCGAGTAGCGTTTGATAACGCGTTCGAACGGTGTGATTCCAGAGAGTTCACGTTCGTATAGCGTTCGTGAACGCGTTCGAACGGAACGATTCCAGAGAGTTTACGTTTGAGTTGCGTTTAGGACGCGTTCGAACGTTCTAAGGCAGAAGGCTTGTGTTCGAAGACGCGTTCGAACGTTCTAACGAAAGTTCAAATATTTAGCCTTCGCGTGCGTTAGGCGTTCGAACGCCCTACGGGTTTTTCATGCACAGTTCGTATTTTCCAGAAAATATTCAAACCCTAACATGCGAATTACTATCTAATAACATTAAAGCAATAAGTTCTTAAGATTGTTGACCAATATGTGTCATCAAACAGTAATATAACTTGCAATCAAACAGATCAAAACAACAAAAGTAGATCTAGATGCATGAAACCCTAAAACCAGAAAACCATTAAAAAAACCAGAAAATGGAGATCACAGAATTGTCCAAGTCGAGATGATCTCTGTCCTTAAGAACTTATTGGCTCCGTCACGGGTGCTTTACGGATTCGTTTTGCCAACGTTCTCCCAGGATTACTTGGAATCTTCTTGTTCAAGGAGCACTCCTTAACAAGTGTATGAACTAGGAATATGGTGAAACTCTCTCAAAAACAAAGGAAAACAATGTCTCTTCCTTAGCAAAAATCGGATATCTTCTGTACATTATTTTGGATATCAAGCCTTCTTATATAAGGCATGGAAGGGTGCCAATAGGGCACCCTTTGGGATGGGGTGCAACCCCACAAAGGGTTGTACCCCTCACAAGCACCAATCCAATCCAAAAGACAGAATTACCCTTAATGAAGAATTTCCTACACCATCAACCAGCTTATTGTTAGTCTCTAGCAATTTAAGCGCAAAATAAAATAAAATTAAGAACTAAATAAATAAGAAAAATATCTAAGCGACTGTCGTAGGGATCACGATTACATTTAGCGTATGCAATAAGCCTTTAAACCCCTAGATGTCCCTAGTGGGCGAGTTATAGTCTCGTGACGGCTTACAGCGACGACACCCACAAACGTCATTCAAAACACACAGTCATGCAAAAATAAAAATTAACTAGTCCCAATAGTTTCACATAATTTTGTCCTCAAAGAATGCATAGTAATGAAACCAGAGAACCTTCAAAGTACTCAATGTAACTCAAATCCAAAACCTTGAATAAATCATCTAAGACAGACTCACAGTGTGTGTGTAAAGGTTCATTCACAACTTTATTTCTAGGTAATCCAACTCAATGATTTCGTTTTAGAAATCGGGATCGATGGGTCAAACCAACCTAGATATCTCAATTAAGCTCTGTAATTGCTTTTATGTGCTCAACATGGTATGATTTCTCTTTTTTCCTTTGTCTCTCTTTTCATTTTCTTCTTTTTGAATTTTTCTTTTATTTCTCTATATTTTTTTTTCTTTTCTCAACATACCTACCCTTTAAGGTAGCATTTCTCCTCATGGTGGTCCTAATACTCGCACATGGGTAGCTTCGCGCTTATCGGTTATAGGTGGTTTATTTTATTTCTTTAGAGACTTTTTTTTTTAATCATACCATATGTCATAACACAAGCAAATCATGATAGACATATAAGCAAACGGTCATTCATCGACATGCAATTTCTTCAACTAGTCACCTTGCTAACTACTCAGGCTTTCACTGCTAAAAACCCATAATTAAGTGCTTACGAGTCTAACATAGATAAACTACTCAAAGCATCAGATAAAAGTGCATTAAAGGACTTATCATTTCTAAGATTTCACCTTAAAGCAAACAATATCATCATTGGACTTATGTTTTAACTAACAATGACTAAAAAAAGAACGAAATAATTTTTTTTTTAAAGATAATAATAAAATGTATTTATGACAGGTTTTATCATGCGCATGCATACACACCCCCACACTTAAAACTTGCATTGTCCTCAATGTAAGATAAATATAAATAAAAAAGGTTAAGGAACAACACTACCAGGCACAGAGTTGATCAGGTTCCTGCTGGCGAGACTTTAGTGGTGTGGTTGTGTAGGTTGTGCTAACTCCTGCATAAACACTCATGCAAACAGAAAAATAAACATGCAGTTAGCACACAATAATATAAAACTAAAGTAAATAAAATAAATGCAGATGCAAGGGTTGCCTCCCCGCTAGCGCTAAGTTTAACGTCTTCAGCCAGACGCAAATACTCAAGTTGTCATGGGGGTTTCCATCTAGCGTACTGATGAAGGCACATGAGGGAATTTATGTCTAGCTGCGGTAGTGTATCCACGGATCCTCCAGGGTCTGGTGGTTGAAATTTGGTACTGCACATAAGGAAAAATTCGCTCAATCTATGTTTTAACCTCACAGGTAGCATCTTTAATTTAGCATTAACTCTCATTTTCCTCCTTTTTCGGTTCTTTGGGACCAGTTTTAGTTCAGGAGGATTTGATTCAGGTTGTAAATGTAGGGGTTTTTAGGGGGTGAATCCGGTAACGCAGCGGAAGCGGTGGAAAATCGGATTTTTCGATTTCAAAACTTTTTCTCGGATTAATTAAATAAACATATTTAATTAATCTACGAAGTGTGTGTGTTGAAGGTCCTTCATCTACTTGAACTTCAGGTTCCTCCGTTGGTACGTTGTTTTCAGGTTGGACTTCATCAAGCTCAACCTGTCTATGATTACCACCTTCTGACAAAAATTATATTTCTAGAAATTTTGCGAAGCGAGCTACGAACACATTTCGATGCTCGGTATCATAGAACAGATATCCCCTCGTATTCGAAGGATATCCAACAAACCTAAACTTTTGCCCCCGAGGCGAAAGCTTATCTTGCTGAGTCACCCTGACATAAGCAGGACAACCCCAAACCTTAATATAATTAAGATTTGGTCTCCTACCGAACCATATCTGATACGGTGTCGTAGGAACAGCTTTTGAAGGAATCTTATTCAAAAGATGTGCGGCTGTTAAGAGAGAGTATCCCCATAAGTAATAGGGCAAATCTGTGAAACTCAACATCGATCGGACCATATCCAATAAAGTCTGATTTCTCCTTTCAGATACACCATTGTGCTGTGGTGTACCTGGAGGAGTATATTGAGCGAGAGTCCCATTCTCCTTCATATAATCCATGAACTCACCACTCATATATTCGCCGCCTCGATCTGATCGAAGGCATTTAATATATTTACCAGTTTGTTTTTCTACTTCATTTCGGAACTCTTTGAACTTTTCAAAGGTTTCCGATTTATGCCGCATCAAATACACATAACCGTACCGTGACAAATCATCGGTAAAGGTAATGAAGTACGAATAACCACTGTGAGCAGTTTGACTTAGTGGACCACATACATCAGAATGTACGAGTTCCAGTAAGTTAGTGGCGCGGTGTCCAACACCAGAAAATTGGGCTTTGGTCATCTTACCCTGAATACAGGATTCACAAGTTGGATAGGATTCAATGGTAAGATCTGATATCAAACCATTCCTAACCAATTGGGTAAGGTGTTTGACGCCAATGTGACCAAGTCTCATATGCCAAAGTTCAGTATTATTAATTACATGTAAACTACGTTTATTAACTCCATTACTTAATATATCTTTTGAAGTTTGCAATGTATAATGACCATGTTGGTTTGGACAACAAAGGATCTGAATATTATTACTATCATATAAATATAAAGAACTATTCTTAATATTAATACAAAAGCCTTCAGTATCCAATACAAAAAGTGATATAAAATTAGCTACACATCCAGGTATAAAATGGCATTCATTTAACAAAAGTGTCCCATTCGACAATGAGATCTCGCATACTCTCACTGCAACTGCATCCAAAGAGTCTCCACTCCCGAACCGCAACTGCATCTCCCCGGGCTTCAGCCTTCTACTTTCCTTCAGCACCTGCAACGAATTGCAAATGTGAATAGGACAAGCAGAATCTAAAATCCAATTGGATGTAACGGCTTCACAAGCCAAAGATAAATCAATAACTGGAAAAATAAAAGTACCTAATGTAGTTGCTCTGTCTCTCCTCAGCTGGGCGATGTAATCAGGACAGTTCCTTTTCCAATGCCCGACTTTGCCGCAGTGGTGGCATTTGTCTTCAGAAGCCCTTTTGGGCTTTGCAATCTTCGCCTGTTGTTGAGGACCAAAAGCCTTCTTCTTCTTCTTGCCTTTCTTGTTCTTTCCCTTGGACCATCCTTGGGAAGAAGCCGAAAGAGAAGTAGTTCTAGGAGGGCGAGTCGGTACTCCCTTCTTAAGGTCCTCTTCTGCCGTGAGCAACATCCTATGTAGCTCCTGGTAGGTACAGACAGTCCCGTGCATGTTGAAGTACATCACGAACTGGCGAAATGAAGCTGGTAGTGAACCAAGAATGACACTCCTACCGAGAATGTCATTCAAGATGAGATTATGTTGCCTCAATTGATCGATCAAATCGATCATCTGAAGAACATGTGGGCTAACACTTTGCCCCTCATCCAGACGCGCATGGAACAGTTCCATGGCGACTTTGTGAACAATCACTTGTTCTTGGTTCTCAAACGATTGTCTCAATCGCGTCATCATACTATAGGAATCTAGCATACCATAATACTGTTGCTTGAGTTTCGGAGACATTGAACTAAGGATGTATGATTTAACCCTTAAATCATCATCCTTCCAAGTTTCAAAAACATGGCGTTCCTCCTCCGAAGCATCCGCACCCACTGCAAGGGGCAACGGACCCTCAAGAACATAACCCAGCTTTTCGGAATCGAGGACAATCCTCAAATCCAATTCCCAGTCTGCAAAGTTCTCAGCGCCTTTCAGTTTGTTCGCATCAAGCATACGCGCAAACTGATTTGTGGATTGTGCCGCCATCGCCAATCTATCATATAGATCACGAAAAACGGTTAGCAGAAATAAAGCAGTTTCATATAATATCAAAAGCATAAACTAGATCATGGATTTTTAATCTAATATGCCCCTCCCACTAAATCATGCAATACTGTAATCCCAAAACAGAATACAAATATTTAATAATTAAATTAAATACTAATAGTGAAAAGTGGATCCCGTGAATATATTTCGGCTCACAGCAGAGGCACGGTCTCGCCTACGTATATTCATCATGTAGACAACTCATTTGTCAATACTCAAAAGTGACTCCTAAGTATCCGGTCCTGGCCGTTTCTCGTTGTCGCTGCGAAGGCAGGCCCACAAGGAGACGTACCAAGGTTAAACTCGTCAATGATAAACTCAAGTTACTTACGTAATCCTAACAGCTAGGGCACGTTCAGAATTCCGCTTTTACTTGAATTTATCTAGTATCTGATATACATCCGGTATAAATAAATCTTTATCGGCTACACCCTCACAGCAGAGGCACGGTATCGGATGTAGTCATAAAGAAGTATTCATAAACCGTATTGACAAGACGGACCATATAACATGCATCAAATACATAATTACATTCAAACCTTATTAATTAGGATTTTCCGCTAAGTGTCATACACCCTAAATCTAACCAATTTAGATCCTAATTAGCATGCATAAAGTCAAGAAAACATGATTAAACATTGATTCAATGAAGGCTAATCATTTTAGGTGGCCTAGAATCAGACTCGCTCTGATACCATTTTGTAGGGGTTTTTAGAGGGTGAATCCGGTAACGCAGCGGAAGCGGTGGAAAATCAGATTTTCTGATTTCAAAAAATTTTCTCGGATTAATTAAATAAAAATATTTATTAATATTCCAATAATCAAATTATGAAATAAAATTCAATAAATCATATTTAAGTGAATTTACCAAATTACCCTTACTTTGGTATTTTGTCCATTTTAGTCCGAAATTGATCTAATCAATTTTGAATGATTCTAAATCATTTCTAAGATGAACTTAGCATGTTCAAAACATCAAAATACCAAAACAACCAAAATCCCCAAATTATCATCACTTGGCCGAGAGCCTCCTTTAGGCTCCAATTTGTGCATTTTGCACTTTCATGCTTCAAGACACATCCAAATGAAATCCAATCAACATGAAACTTTATATGCATCATATACACATACAAATACACAATATATATGAAAAGCCCCAAATTTGGAATTAGTCATGAACCCTAATTTTTCAATTTCCTCAAATTGGACAAATTAGACCAAATACATTAAATCAATTACTTCAATCATCATTCTTCCATCCAATCCAAGTCTCAACACAATGAAACAACTCAAGATCAAATCTAGGTCATCTAAGAGTGGGTCAACAACTCTAGATTAGCAACATGGTTTCCAAAACCTTAAAAGAAAGTTTACAACTACAATAGTCACAAAAACACCAAGTAGTAAAGAAATAAATAATCTAAGAACATCACATGTTGAAGCCTAGAACCTAAGGAACATTTTCCTCTCTAATAGCAAGTTTGAAAAACTTACTAAAATTCCAAGCTTTCTTTAATCTTTCTTTCTTTCTCAAGCTTCTTTAAGTTTATTCAATGGAGTTTTCTTTTGTAAAGTGTATTAGGTTAAGTGTAAAGTGAAATGAAAATCAATATATACATGTAACAATTAAGCCTTGGCCGAATTTCACCTATACAAATATAAGTCATGTAATTTCAATTTCATTTCAAATTTATTTAGTCAACTTGCATAAATATCTAAATACAACTTTATTAGATATTTAATTAAGTCAACAAAGGCAACTAATATCATTTACTTTAAATATCCTAATGTAAGATATTTATATTTTAATTAATTTAATCACTTAACAATTAAATAATTAATTAATTAATCAAATACAAATATATTAAATATATGTATAATATTTACATTAAATATTAAAAACATATATTCATTTAGGATATAAGTCAAATAACTCATTTTGACTATTAATTAATGTGTATTTAAATTAATCAAGTATTAAATTAAATACACAATAATTAGGCAAATGACTATCTAGTCCTTTTAGCACGTATCTTGCGTTTAACCTTTAAACGACTTTATAAATAATCAATATTATTATTAATGTTGCTCTAGTGCTCTACGAGTATGTTTCATTATTGAGACTCTCTAGATTCAGGTATATCCGTCACGAAATCTAATTTCGTGTCCATAATCTATCCACCCGTAGATTATGACGATCACGGATAATCTCGCTGAACCATACAGGTCGAGGTCATGGCAAATGTATAATTCCTCCGTCACAGGTATCCGGATAAATCCCAGAGATATAGATGTAAACGTCAAATCTCTATCGGGATTATCCAGTCGACTATTCTATTAGCAATCTCTAAAAGAATGTTTAGAACTAGCTTCTAAACTTTACCACGGGCCCATGGTTTTATCTGATTGCTAATCATATGGACTACATATGCTCTGGTACACAGAACTGACGGATCCTATCTTGATACACATAGGACACCCTGAGGATCTATCTACACCCAACGAACAGGCGGAGGTCTGATCTAAATAGATCGGTGACGTGACTGCCATCTAAGTGTAGAAGATGTCTCATGTGCCCACAATGGCATCTCAAGTCTAAGAATCACAAGTGCTACTCAACCCGAGAAGATTCTTATTGAAGCTGGTGTACCATCCATTAAGAATCTTCGGTGAGTCGTTCAGTGTTTATCCGCTATAAACAGCTACACGTCTATACTAGTCTCCAAGACTAATGGTTCATTGAGAAACCATTGGAATCAAATATTCCAGTATACGACATGTACCGGTCTCAACGGGTTTACTATACTGACCAAGTAGTGTAAACCTTGACCAGGAACTGTCTGAGAATGACAACGTCATGATACTACTCAATGTCCGTTGCGACGCTTTTGCAACAGTACCATGACTAATCATTCTAAGGTCAATACGTCTTTACCATTTAATAAAATAGATTATATTATAGAAACTGCATATATTATTCATAATAATAATGTTTTACAGAAGTATTCAACAGAAATACAACCGGGAATTGGCACTCTGAGCACCAACCCCAACAGTAAAGAAGCTGGTTCTGGCTAAACTGTTTCTAGCATGTATGAGTAATGACACTCACCCTCACCATGTGATTTTTTTTCAACATTTAGATCTGAGACTCTCATTGTGGGACTAAGTGCTTGTGGGAAAGGTAATATTGGTTTGAAATGTGGCACTGGTTCTTCCTGAGGAGTACCTATACCACTATCTTTGGGGTCATCTATGGCGTTGGACGTGTCCTGCAAGCCTACCTCTTTACCATTCTTAGTGATTATAACAGTAACACCTCTTATACTGGATACCTCATGATCAGCCTGTGCTATGTGTTGCCCTTGTGGATTTGGTTGAGTATGAGATGTGAATTTTCCTTGTTCTTGCACATTCATGACATTAGTCAATTTAGAGATTTGACTTCTAATCTCCTTATGGTCTTCAGCTACCTGATCTATCAATGATTCAATCCTTTGATTGGTTTTATTCTGGGCTTCCACAAATGATTTCTGGGCCTCTACAGTTGCTTTCTGGGCCTCTATGAAAGCTTGCATAGTATCTTCTAAAGAAGTCTTAGGAACAGTGCCACATTAACATCCAATGTCAATTTAATTAAAGTCCAATGAGCTTTCAATTAATTTATTAAGGCATTGACTTTGGCAACCAAAGCCCAATAAAGAATCACCATTTGTCATAAAATTAATTTTGGCCCATTAGGCCCAATTAAATTTTAAAATGCTCATTTATTATATTTGGACTTAATGGAATGGTTTTAGGCCCAATTTGGATCCAATTCAATTGTCATAAACCAACTTGGCCCAACCAAGCCCATTAGGCCCAAATACAATAATTTTAGCCCAATTCCAAATTAAGCCTAATTAATTAAATTCTAATATTCCAAATATCACAATTTATTTAATTAAAGTGTATAGCCATAATTAATTATCCAAATTAACATTTCTAAAATATCAATTTACATAATTAATAATGCTTTATTATTTTCAATACATGTCCAACATTATTGAAGCAAAATCAATCCAACATGCTCTCCAAGGCTCACGGCAATCATGGGATTTTTATATCCGATTTTGATTTCAATCCAATTAAATCACAAAACAATATATCCAAATATTTTAAACACATTTAATGGCCTAAAATCAAAATTACCATGAGCTACAAGGGTCCTACACATTCGGCCAAGCCTAGTAATTTGGGGAAAATTAATCCAATTAATTTTTCATAAAATTGATCATGCATAACTCTAAGTTATCATTATCTAAGCATACTCAAACAAACAATTTGATTAAATCATGCTCAAATCAAAAATACCCAAATTTTAGATTAAGAACCCTAATTACATTTCATGCTTAAATAGGCTTTGATACCATTGTTGGGTTTCTAAGGACAATCCCAAGATCTATTAAGCATAAAACAAGTGTGAATACGCAAAGGAATATAGCGGAAATATACTCACATTGAACGGTTGGATGGATGTGTAGACAATAAAAATTTTGTTTCATTTGAAGTTGCTTCAAGCTCCTCTTTGATTGTATGTTTGAGCTCTAAGCCTCCAAGTTTGATTCCAAACTCTTGGGAAAGATTTCCATATCACCTTTGTATGATCTTTGATGTGCTAGCAATGGAGATTTTTGCAACAAAAATCCCCAAGTTCCTTCTTGTAACTCTCAGCCAAGACAAGATTTGCAGAGAGAGAGAGAGAGAGAGCAAATGGCGTGAATGATGGAGAAGAGACGAGAGATGAGTGAATGTGTTATGTGTTATTTGACTTTCCAAAAATCAAATATTGATATACCAAAATCAAAGTTGGTAAATGTCCATCACTTTACTAACTTGTGTGAAAAACAAGCCAACATCACATCACACTAACTTACATCACAAAAAGTGATGGGAAAGACAAGTGATGTGACTTGTGATGTGACACGTGGGCCCCACTTGAATTCAAAATCCGAGTGGGCCCGCAAACACATTCCGGGCTCAGGTTCGTTAATTCCGAATTAATGAATTTTCCGTTGCGATGTAATTAAATCAAATTTAATTAAATAATTATGCCTAGCAAAATTACTATTCAAAGTCGCTTGCGAATTAATTCTAAATTAATTCGTTCGCCCGAATTAAAATCCAATTTTTATTCCGTCATGATATCTAATTTCATTTAATATATCGAATATATTATTTTATCGATTAATTCCGAATTAATCGTTCTCTCTATTAATTGAATTTTATCCGAGATAAAATCTTTCCGCAATTAATCCTAGATTAATTTTCTCTCTCTTATTATTAATCTCAGATTAATTATGTTTGAGTCATATGTCATCGGTGAATCTTCGGGAAGTGGCCCATGAGATCCATGGATATGTTGGCAGTAAATCCGGTTATCGGACTATCTGAATACGTGCGTATCCCGTACCACGTTTTTACCGATTTACAAGACATAGTTGGCTTCTAGCAAAGCATCGTGCCTACCCAATTCTCCAGAAATATTCTTTTAAGGAATATGTAATCTGTGTCAGACGTAGTATACATAGTATTGCGTATTACGATCCAGTATCGATGTCACATGTTTGGCCAGGGGCTGGAATTGTGTATGCCACGTACGAAGCACATATCGGATCTCTGGTAACTAGTCTCTATAATCGGATAATCATGACCTAGTCATATTATCCCGATGACTGCAGTACTTAAGAGTACCAGTTCTGTATCCTACGTGATCATCATCTCTATATGACTGAAGTGATACTTCCATATTGACATCACACCCTATACACTACGATTCTCATTATACCCAGAAAAGGCGTACACGGAACTTGTCAAAGCCCCGGACGACCAAAACCAAAGTAAATTGATTGTCGCAAGTATTAGCGATGTTAGGTTTCTAGGTTAGTCCCAGGATTAATTCAAGCAATGAAACATGTGTGAATACTCATAAGAAGTATGGAGGAATCATACTTACAAAGATCGGCTTTTGCGATGCGAGGAACAACAAAAATATTCAAGCTTTTCCTCCATGAAGCTCACGGCAAAGCTCCTTCATTTTGTGCTCCATATGTTCGGTCCTTCAAGCTCCAAGCTTGGTGTGCATTCCATGCCCACGGGTGGGTTTTCCTATCACCTTCGGAAGACTCCTAATGTGTGCTAGCACCTCGGAAAAATTTACCGCAAATCTTTCCATTTGCTTCTCCTTGTTCTCGGCAATTGCAGATTTTGGAGAAGAAAATGGCCCAAGGCCGAGAGAGTGGAGAGAGGAAGAAGAAAATGTGTTAGTTGGTTTTTGATTACCAAAATGAAAAAAAGATATACCAAATTCAAAAATGGTATATGGCATTTTAGCCATCCAACCACCATCATCAATCACTCAAAAGTGACAAGTTTTCAATCACTCAAAGTGACAAGACATCCATCACTTGATTGACTAGTGATTTGACGCTTGATGTGACTTGTGGGCCGCACTTGAATTAGAAATGAAAGTGGGCCCGTAAACACTCCCGTGCTCGGGTTCGCTAATTCCGAATTAACGAATTTTCCATTGTGACGTTATTAAATCAAATTAAATAATTATGCCTAGCAAAATTACTATTCACGTCGCTTGGGAATTAATTCTAAATTAACTCGTTCGCCCGAATTAAAATCTAATTTTAATTCCGCGTCGAAATCCAATTTCGTATAATATATCGAATATATTATTTTATCGATTAATTCCAAATTAATCGTTCTCTCTCTTTAAATGATATTTTATCCCAGATAAAATATCTCCGTAATTAATCCCAGATTAATTTTCTCTCTCTTATAATTAATCCCAGATTAATAAAGTGTGAGTCATACGTCATCGGTGAATCTTCGGGAAGCGACCCATGAGATCCCCGGATATGTTGGTAGTAAATCCGGTCGTCGGACTATCTGAACATGTACGTACCTAGTACTACGTTTTTACCGATTTACAAGACATGGTTGGCTTCTAGCAAAGCACCGTGCCTACCCAATTCTCCAGAAATATTCTTAAAGGAATATGTGATCTATATCAGGCGTAGTATACGTAGTATTGTGTATTGCGATCCAGTATCGGATGTCACGTGCAAGGCCCGGGGCTGGAATTGTGTATGCCTCTTACGAAGCACATATTTGATCTGTACAAATAGTGATTTTATGGGCCATAATTGTCCAACAATCTCCCACTTGGCCTATAGCCAATCACTCAAGTGTCCTACACCCGAACTATGTAAGGTTCGCTCAAACTTCTGCTGAGGAAAGGCTTTCGTCAGCGGATTTGCATGGTTATCATCTGATGCGATTTTTTTGATCATCACATCGCCACGATGTATGATCCGAACGAATCAAATGAATAATTGAAGTATATATATCTGGATCGTTGATGAGACCATTAATTCTTTAGCCTGTGCTGTAGCCTAGCTCAGCTGCTAACAGAACTACTCCTAATCTAATTAGGATTATTATCGACCCAAATGGCTTCTATTGCTGCCTAAGCTGCAGCAATAACCCGCTTGTGTTGTTTATTCGGCAACAGTATCTTACATGGAAGATTTCCAGCTCACTGTTCTGTTATTCAAACTATATAGTACCTATGTTACGACTTATAGTCGAGATTATCGATTAGGAAACTTGCAGCAGTGAACCCAGTCACTTCAAGTTCTCCTTCTCCATAGTATAAGAAAGCATCCTTAGATCATCTAAGATACTGAAGGATGTTCTTAACATCAATCCAGTGACCATCACTTGGATTGGCCCGATTGTGACTCCATATGCTCAAAGCATATGAGACACCAGATCGCGTACATTTATTTCAATATACGAGTTCTCGGAGAGTACCAACAACTATTAGATCTATCCCAGTAGATCCTTATTCCTAGAATAAAGGTTGTCTCTCCAAAGAATTCTACGGAGAATTTTCATGAAAGCCAAGCTTTCACCGATTGTATTATGGGAATATCATTTCCAAGAAATGATATATCATCATTACTTAGGACATTCACTGTCAGTGCACTCCCACTAACCTCCTTATATACACAAGAATCATTTTCGTTTTGAATTAAATCATATACCATTATGATTACATCAAAACGATAATTCCAAGAACGCAATGCTTGCTTCAATCCATAAATGGATCGAATTAACTTGCAAACCTTGTTTGCTTGTTTTAGTACGACAAAACCGTTAGGATGTTGTAAACATCCTCCAAAAGGTTTCCGTTAAGGAAAGCGATTTTGGCATTCAGCTGCCATATTTCATAAATGAAACATGCATCATTAGCAAGCATTATCCAAATGGATTTAACCATGGCAACGAGTAAAAGGTTTCATCATAATCGACACAATGTTGATAACGATACCTTTTTCGCTACAAGCCTAGCTTAGTATGTTGGTATGTTGCCTTCCATGTATGTCTTCCTTGAAGACTCATATAGTACCAATAGGCACAATGCCTTCTGTTACAACAACCAGTGTCCAAACTTGGTTGGTATACATGGAATCCATTTCGGACTTCATGGAACTTTGCCATAATAGGGAGTCGATACCATGTATCACTTCCTCATACGTAGTCAGTTTGTATTCCTCAATAAGATTGAAATCTTTATGAGGTGAGATCAGAAACCCGTACCTCCCATGTTGTTTTCCGACTCTCTCTGACTTACGCTGTTCTTGTGTATTCTAAGATTATTGGTAGAGTTTCATCCTTGATGAACTGTTTGTGTTCCTTTAAAGAATCGGTGCCTGGAACAGTATTACTCTGATTTTCATCGAGTTTTACTTTCCTCCCACTTGCCACTGCATATCGGTATTCCTCTTAGGAAAACCACATGGTGAGCAACAATTAATTGTTCTCATGTGAGTTGTATAAGTACTATACTTTGGTTTCCCTAGGATAACCCACAACTTAGGTACTTATCCGATTTGGGTTCTAGTTTGGTATCATCCAAACATATGCCTAGCATTCCCAAATATTCAGGAATGAGAAAAACTTAGTTTCTTTCCTGTTCATATCTAATATGAAATATGTCAAACAGATTTTTATGGAACCTTATTCAAAATAAGTTTTGCAATGTGTATGCGTATCCCTTGAAGGAAATGGTAGCTCAAAGCGACTCATGATTAACCTTATCATGTCCAACAAAATTCGGTTTCTCTGTTCGGACACACCGTCAAATTGACGTGTTCCGGGAGGATTCCTCATTGAAAGAATACTATACTCTTTCAAGTATTTGAGAAACTTATTGCTTAAGTATTTTCCATCATGGTCTAACCGTGACGGTTTTAATACTTTAGCCGATCTGTTTGTCAACTTCGTGTCGAAACTCTTTGAATTTATCAAAAGTTTCCGATTTGTGTTTCAAAAGAAACACATAACCATAACGCGATGCCACATCCGTAAAGGTCACGAAATATTCATATCCACCTCTAGCCTAGCTAGACATGGGCCCACTTACGTCACTATGAACGAGGGCTAACAGATCGGTGGCACTTACACTTTTACCAAGTAAAAGGTGTTTCAGGCACTTTGCCTAATAAACTAGATTCGTAGACATTATTTGAATAAAATCAAATCTGTCCTAGTATCCACTCTCCGAAAGTGTGGATATACGAGTCTTGTTAATTGTGTCCCAGACAACAATGCCACATATAAGTCTAAACTGATTAATTCAGTTTGAGCTATTTGTTTGTCATGTTATATATTTGAGATTCATTTATATTCAAAATATAAATACTGTTATTCACATCTAATGTGTTTATCTCAATATCATCTTTATAAAATAAAACACTTTAGTGTTCTAGAATATAAAGGTATACCTGCAACGGGTTAAACTCTGATATAGAGATAATGTTTTAGTCAAACTAGTTACATTATAACAGTTTCCTAATTTAAGTACACACCCGAAGGGTAGTTCCTAAACTTAGGTATCTACGGTTAAAACAGTGACTCTCGTCTCGTTTCCGATTCATAGATAAATCTCAACTGAAGTCAATGTCCTGCTAATCAGCAGATATTGCACACCAGTACATATTTATGTAACACACTCAGTATCTAAAATCCAATTTTAATACTAGTAGTGAACATGTTGATGACAAACATATTTGAAGTCGGAGCCTTGCCCGTCTTCAATTCCTTCATGTCTGCCGTGTCCATACGGCAATCACGCTTCCAGCGACGCCATTTGTCACAGTTTAGGCAGACATTTTGGGATATGTCCTTTGTCTTCCAGAAGACTATAATGATTTTGCCTTTGCCCCTTTTCCACACCCCAGAAGCCTTTGGCCAAGCCTTGGCCTTCTGGGATGTCGAAGTAAGATACGCCTTGCGCTTCTTGCCTTATTGCAAACTTTGGCTTTGTCTCCTTGAGCATAGCCATTAACTCTCCAAGAGTTTACTATTGCAATTTAGTCTTCTAAGATCTAAGGATAGATCTATGAAGATCCTTCAATTTGATTATCATACTATAAGGATCTAATCCTTAGTTCTGATTAAGAAATTAAGGAGTCTATTTGGCAAGCTTAATGGATTAAGCACTAAAGTTATCATCATATGAATCTTCCAAAGATCATGCTCTACTATTTGCTCAACTCTGGGCTTAGGGTCGAGACGTCACTCTATCAAATAAAGTAACTTCTCGGTCCCCAGGACTATCCTGAGATTTTATTCCCAATCTGAAAATTAAACCATTTAAATACATTTTCACCCAGGATTATGTTTTAAACGTTAATCTTTCAGTTTATCTTGATTCCAATAGTCCAACTATCGAATCAACGATTTTAGGTACTATTGATTATAATGATTACTATAGTCTAACTATATAATCAACTATAATTTAATAGGTTAAATTCAATTATATTGATTACTATAATCCAATTATAAAATCAACTATTAATTGATGTAGTTTGAATACAGTCCAACTGTTTAATTTAAAACAACATTAAATATTAGTCCAACTAAAATATTAATTTATTTGATGAAAAATTGAAATGAGCGCGTATTGGCAAGTAACTAAACGAATATTGCAAATTTAATACTTGCCTCCCACTATTTTTCGGCGAGCCTCTAACTCTCTGTGGAGTACTCGGGAAACCTTGTTTCCTAGTGGGCTAGGATCCCATTAAATAACACACAATCTTGACTTTGGCCAACAAATTGTATGATAATTAACTAGGTAGATCTCTAAAATCAATTGGATCTCATCCAATTCCTAGATCCAGTAGGTGGACATCCAAGTCGAAACATATATCTTATATATGCCAATATATCCAATATATTGCCTAACCTTTTTCCTCTGAATCAATTAAGCATTGGCTTTGGCACAACAAACTTAATGATCTCAGTTAAGCGGAACCCATTGACCATGGAAAGCTTCGTAATCGATGTCGATGGACAAGAAGTGATCTTGACTTTGGCTAACAAATCACAACTTGGACAAGACACCGATATGGAACAAAGCTTTCATGATTCAAACACATCCGCGACGGACAAAGGTCTTGACTTTGGCCAACAAACCAGTGCCAATCTTGGATCTTAAGTAAGAATCACTCAATGGAAGGAAAAAACGATTAATATGTGTTGAGGGTTTTTCGCGTAATTGGCAACCAATTAATTATCTTTGTTAGGTCTCATCATCATACACCTTTAAACATGCATTCTAAAAACATAATAAGGCACGTATAAATAAATATAATAATGATATGCGGATGGATACTTAACACATTGTTCCTAGAACAAATCTCTCCATTTCCTCTCTCCCGCTAGCACAAGTATTACTTCTACCCGATTACATAACACTTCTAAAGAAACCTCATTTACATTGAGGGGAATATGTGAGAAGAGAAATACACAGAGTCAATAGGTATTAGGCTGGACACGCAGGTCCAATTAATAAATTCTAAATTTATTACAACAATTTCCAAAATTGCCCTCACCCATCTAATATCCATTCGATATACATTATTCATACATCGCATCCATGTATTCACACAAAGCATGTTATCAATCAATCTAATCCAATTAATTAATCTGAAAATTAATGACCATCCAATGTTCAAACAACGATTTGATTTTGCGCGAGTCCAACTCGTTTTAAGAATAAGTACTCAAAGTACGAATTCTTGAATTATATTAAACTACAATATTAAATCCAATTTAATTAGTATTTAATACAAATTCATTATTTAATTCCAAATTAAATATTACACTTTATTAATGAGCCTTTACGACTTAGATTCTAAATCTAATCATTACGGGTCTCAAAGCCCGATTAACATCCAATATCAATTTAATTTAAAGTCCAATGGGCTTTCAATTAATTTCTTAAGGCATGGACTTTTGGTCAATATGGATCAAACCCAAATACCAAAGCCCATTTAAGGAATCACCCTTATTTGCCAAGAAACCAATTTATGCCCATTAGTCCCAATCAAAATTAAAGGTCCATTAGTTATATTTGGACTTTATGGATATGGTTTTTGGCCCAATTGGATCCAACCGATTAGCCTAAACCAAACTTGGCCCAACCAAGCCCATTAAGCCCAAATACAACCTTACAAGCCCAATTCCAAATTTGGCCTAATTAATTAAATTACCAAAATTCCAAATTTCATAATTTAATTAACCTAGAGTGTATGCCATAATTAATTAACCAAATTAATATTTCCAAAATATCAATTTACACAATTAATCATCAACATATGTCCAACACAATTGAATCAAAAAATCAATCATTTTACATGCTTCTAAGTCACAGCATTTAGGGTTTTCTTTGTCCAATTCGGTTTTAATCCAATTAAATCCTAAATCAACATTACCCAAATGATTTCAACTCATCCAATGATCAAAAACACAAAAATCACCATGACATTTAGGGCATCAAGTATTCGGCCAAGCCAATAATTTGGGGAAAATTTGATCCAATCCAATTTTTATCAAATTGATCATGCATAACACTATGTTATCATAATTTAAGCATATCCAAACAATCAATTTCACTCAAATATGCTCAAATCAATTTTACCCAATTTTACCATAATTTCAATTTCATGCACAAAATGGCTCAAGATACCATTGTTAGGTTTCTAGGTTAGTCCCATGATCAATTCAAGCAATGAAACATGAGTGAATACTCATAAGAAGTATGGCGGAATCATACTTACAAAGGTCGGCTTTTGCGATGCGAGGAACAACAAAAATCTTCAAGCTTTTCCTCCATGAAGCTCACGGTAAAGCTCCTCCATTTTGTGCTCCATATGTTCGGTCCTTCAAGCTCCAAGCTTGGTGTGCATTCCATGCCCACAGGTGGGTTTCCCTATCACCTTCGGAAGACTTCTAATGTGTGCTAGCACCTCGGAAAAATTTGCCGCAAATTTTTCCCTTTGCTTCTCCTTATTCTCGATAATTGCAGATTTTGGAGAAGAAAATGGCCCAAGGCCGAGAGAGTGGAGAGAGGAAGAAGAAAATGTGTTAGTTGGTTTTTGATTTCCAAAATCAATAAAAGAAATACCAAATTCAAAAATGGTATATGGCATTTAAGCCATCCAACCACCACCATCAATCACTCAAAAGTTACAAGTTGTCAATCACTCAAAGTGACAAGACATCCATCACTTGATTGACTAGTGATTTGACGCTTGATGTGACTTGTGGGCCGCACTTGAATTAAAAATGCAAGTGGGCCCGCAAACACTCCCGGGCTCGGGTTCGCTAATTCCGAATTAACAAATTTTCCGTTGCGACGTTATTAAATCAAATTAAATAATTATGCCTAGCAAAATTACTATTCACGTCGCTTGGGAATTAATTCTAAATTAACTCGTTCGCCCAAATTAAAATCTAATTTTAATTCTGCGTCGAAATCCAATTTCGTATAATATATCGAATATATTATTTTATCGATTAATTCCAAATTAATCGTTCTCTCTCTTTAAATGATATTTTATCCCAGATAAAATATCTCCGTAATTAATCCCATATTAATTTTCTCTCTCTTATAATTAAACCCAGATTAATAAAGTGCGAGTCATACGTCATCGGTGAATCTTCGGGAAGCGACCCATGAGATCCTCGGATATGTTGGTAGTAAATCTGGTCGTCGGACTATCCGAACACGTACGTACCTAGTACTACGTTTTTACCGATTTACATGACATGGTTGGCTTCTAGCAAAGCACCGTGCCTACCCAATTCTCCAGAAATATTCTTAAAGGAATATGTGATCTATATCAGGCGTAGTATACGTAGTATTGCGTATTGCGATCCAGTATCGGATGTCACGTGCAAGGCCTGAGGCTGGAATTGTGTCTGCCCCGTACGAAGCATATATCGGATCT
This sequence comes from Zanthoxylum bungeanum, assembly GCA_019454045.1. Lineage (NCBI taxonomy): Eukaryota > Viridiplantae > Streptophyta > Magnoliopsida > Sapindales > Rutaceae > Zanthoxylum > Zanthoxylum bungeanum. The sequence goes on from SKCR01006516.1 coordinate 568,023, forward strand.
CTGGTAACTAGTCTCTATAATCGGATAATCATGACCTAGTCATATTATCCCGATGACTGCAGTACAAAAGAGCACTAGTTCCGTATCTTACGTGATCATCATCTCCACTGTGACTGGAGTGATACTTTCGTCTTGACATCACACCCAATACACTACGATTCTCAATATATCCAGAAGAGGCGTACACAGAACCTGTTAAAGCCCTGGACGACCAAAACCAAAGTATATTGATTGTCGTAAGTATTAGCGGTGCAAGTCTCAGGTTAAGACCAAATACACATACCCTGATTCGGACTTCCATTGACACATAGTCATACTACCAATGGAATTCTGAGGGGTCTATCCAGAGCGAAGCTGTTCCCGTACCATCGGTAAACACAACCTCCTATTACACTTGCATGAGTATCATATACCCAAATATATGAGAACTATGCCGTTATGCTCCCACAACGCGCACAAGTGTAATACTAGTCTTTTACGCATTATCGATGTCCAATCTCAATAATACTCTGACTAGGGATATTTAATGATTAAACCTTCGTGGATTGATAATGTCTCATATCATCTCAATCCGGAACTAATCATAAGGACCTTCTATCATTTATATATCTTGGTAATTTAATTACAAATGATAAAAGGGCAATTTCCTTTGTCACATAGTTAATTTGTACAACAACACCATGATCTGTACAAATAGTGATATTATGGGTCATAATTGTCCAACAAGCGATGCAAGTCTCAGGTTAATACCAAATACACCTACCCTGATTCGGATTCCCATAGACACATAGCCATACTACCAATGGGATTCCGAGGGGTCTATCCAGAGCGAAGCTGTTTCCGTACCATCGGTAAACAGAACATCCTATTACACTTGCATAAGTATCCAATACCCAAATATACGAGAACTATGATGTTACGCTTCCATAACACGCACAAATGTAATACTAGTCTATTCTGCATTATCGATGTCCAGTCTTGATAATACTACGACTAGGGATATTTAATGATTAAACCCTACGTGGATTAATATTGTCTCATATCTTATTAATCTGGTACTAATCATATGGACTTTTATCATTTATATATCCCGGTAATCCAATTACAAATGATAAAATAGTAATTTTCTTTGTCACATAGTTTATTTGTACAACAACACCATGTTCTGTACAAATAGTGATGTTATGGGTCATAATTGTCCAACACTTTTAGACCAGGCCACGGTTCCGATTTGGAACCAAAACCGAACTGAAATGGAACCGAATGGTTCTTTTTCCAATCGGTTCTGATTCTTGAACCCGAATTGGAACCGAACGATTTCGGTTCTGGAATCAGATTTATTCGGTTCGGTTAGGGTTCGCCCTTCCAACGGTCCGAACTGGAATCATTGGAACCGTTCAATTCCAGCGGTTCAATGGTTCCGGTTGGAACCGTTGAAGCCCAACAGCTCTATGCCCTAAAAAAATAGTTATCGTTAATAATATTAATAAAACGTCTAGTTTTAGCGGCATTTTAGGTGTCACAAAAATAATACAAAAATATATAAATATGGGTCATTCGTCATTTTTTCAACACACCAATTCTCAATTCTCTCAATTTCTAAAATTCTCTCATTCTCAATTCACTCATCTTCAATTTCTCATTCTTATTTCTCAATTATCTTATTATTCAATATTTATAAAAAAAATGGCAAGCTCATCTGAGAACACCATATCCAATGTGCCAACCCAAGAGAGCGGCCAAAGTATCGGTATACGGAAAAGAGAAGTTAAGGCTTGATCCTCCGATATTTTCAAAATTCATTTTCATTTAGTCGAGACTAAAAATTAAGGTCCAAGAGCAATATGCAACTATTGTGGTGTATCTTACAAATTTACTGGCGGCTATGGCAATATGAACAAGCACTTGTATGACACATCTTTCTTTAAGTTTTGGTGAAAACGTTATTTTTACTAATTACGTTTGAAATGCTTTAAATCATGCTGCTTGTAGAATGACTAGAAATACAACAAAACGTCAAATTTTTAAATTATACAAAGATGGAAAAATTATTTTAAATGAAATATTTAAAGATATTAAATATTGTTTTTCTATTTGTTCTGATATTTGGAGTGACCATTGGCAAACACACTCATATATGGGTGTGACTTGTCATTGGATTGATGCATCATGGAACATGAAAAAATGATTTATTGCATTTAGAGTTTTTGATGAGCAACATACTGCACAAAATATTTATAGAATGATTAAAGCAATTTTGATGAATATGGTTTATTAGGTAAAATTTTAACAATTGGTTTTGACAATGCATTTGTAAATACTGCATCAATTAGATTTTTAAAAGAAATATGCCAACCAAATTTGGGGGGTCGATTTTTTCATGCTCGTTGCACATGTCATGTCCTTAATTTATGTAGTCTGATTTTTTTTAGCACCTTACATTGATCCTATTAAGATTGCACTTAATTATATTTGGTCATATTCTCAAGTTATGAGAGAATGGGCCAAGTTTTGTAAATTAAATAGTGTTAAAGCGGTAAAATTTTCACGAGATGTTCCAACACGTTGGAATTCAACTTATTTTATTTTAAGTCAAACTTTCCAATACAAAAATATATTATGTAGTTTTTTTCCCAACATGTTCAACATATCACACTTTTGCCTAGTCAATGAGATATTTTTGAAAAAAATGATAACTTTTAAAATTTTTTAATGATGCTATAAATATTTTTAGCGGAGTTTATTATCCTATAACAAATTTATTTTTTGTTGAAAGTTTGAATATTGTTGGTACTCTATTTGAGCATGCTGAAAGTTCTGATCCTAATGATATTGTTTTAATTGAAGCTATTTCTGTTATGAAGCGAAAATAGTTGATTTATTTTAAAGACATTTCATTACTTTATCTTATTGTTATAGTTTTTGATCCTAGATTTAAAATAGAAGGTTTGAATAGTGGCTTACTAGCTTACTATACATATTAGGAATAGGTGATGAAATAATATTACAAGAATAATAGATAACATAAAAATTGATTTAATAGATTTATTTAATTATTATATTAGTAGATGTAACTTGCAATCATTATGACAATCTAGTAGCGAACCTGTAATACATCCAAGACTTAGTGTAGGTGATCGTTGGTTACTACAACAAAATAAAAAACACAGGGATAATGTGGGAACACAGAAACTGGGCGACGCATGCTGTTCCGGGCTCACGGCTCGGTTGGAAGTACGGAGTAACCCACGGGGGAATAAACCGGAGAATGATGGAGTCGCCACACGGTGTGAACCGGGACAAAGATTTAAGGCCGCACTTGCCCCTCGCAAGGGAAGACCTCAAACCGTTGGGTTCGGAATGGTCCCTTACTTATGCCACTTGTAATGAAATGATTTGTGAAATAATTTAACCAAGCCTAAGCAACATTTATTTCCAAGGATAATTTACTCCTAAGTTCGCATGCATAAGTACAAGGCTCATATCTAAGTTTGCATATAACCTATGTCTGAATTTGCATATAACCTATTTGCATATAATCTATGTCCCAATTTGCATACAACCTATTTGCATATAATCTATGTCCAAATTTGCATGCATAAAGATAAATACGGCTAGCATGCAATTTCATAAGCACATTACATTCGATCAAAGGCATGCCAGTATATAATAATTGTACAATCACGCATGAAAGCAAACTGGAATAACGGCGAACATGCAATAGCACACGGAAATCTCATGAACATACTTCGATCATATAATGCGGAAAACAAAAAACAACCTAGACATAATGCAAATTCCAAACGCAAAATAAATGACTAATCATGCTTGAAAATAAACAACTGAATGGGCTAAATCATGCTTGAATACCATCTCATGAACACATCAAATAGATAAACGCATGGATACAAATAGTATGATTGATTACATGATACAAGAGAAATCACCTAAGAAATAATTATGCATGACATGAGATGAAAATGACTCAGTTCAGTATATGTGCGTTCGAGTAGCGTTCGTAAACGCATTCGAACGGTAAACAGAAGGTTCGCGTTCGTATAGCGTTTGAGAAAGCGTTCGAACAGGACCAGACCTGATGCATAATAAGACAAAGGAAATATGTGTGTTCGAGTAGCGTTAGTAAACACATTCGAACGGTAAACAGAAGGTTCGCGTTCGTAAAGCGTTCGTAAACGCGTTCGAACGAATTGAGACAGAAAACATACGTTCGTGCGGCGTTCTGAAACGCGTTCGAACGGGGTTACAGCAGTGACCTCAAAAAAATAGTAAACAACATGACAAATACGTGAACGGGTGAATAGATGACACCTAATAAATAATAACGGGCTACAAGGCACGGCAAAGCATCGGTGTAGAGGATTTTAACCCATCGACATAGAGGACCTTTAATCCAACTTACTAAGCACATGCGCTAATAACATAATGCACATAAAAATAAAGACAACAATATCGTACTTTGCATACCCGATTGAACACATCTTACATTCAACTGAATATACGTCATCCGGTGCGGCGAAGCATCGTGGTAAAGGATTTTAACCCCTGGAAACGGAGGACCTTTAATCCAACTTACTAAGCTCATGCGCTAATGACATAATGCATATAAAAATAAAGACAACGATATCGGACTTCGTATACCCGATTGAACACATCTTACATTCAACCGAATATACGTCATCCGGCGGGGCAAAGCATCGTGGTAAAGGATTTTAACCCCTCGAAACGGAGGACCTTTAATCCAACTTACTAAGCTCATGCGCTAATGACATAATGCATATAAAAATAAAGAAAACGATATCGGACTTCGTTTACCCGATTGAACACATCTTACATTCAACCGAATATACGTCATCCGACGTGGCAAAGCATCGTGGTAAAGGATTTTAACCCCTCGAAACGGAGGACCTTTAATCCAACTTACTAAGCTCATGCACTAATATCATAATGCATAAAAAAAATTAAAGACAACAATATCGGACTTCGTATACCCGATTGAACACGTTTTACATTCAACCGAATATATGTCATCCGGCGCGGCGAAGTATCGTGGTAAAGGATTTTAACCCCTCGACATAGAGGACCTTTAATCCAACTAACTAAGCCCATACGCTTTATCTCATCATTACACAAACAAATAACATGCAGAATTTAAATAACGGATAATAAACGAATCAAAACAACATAAAACAAAATATGCGCTGTTTGCTCAAGTGGTACGTGGAGTTGTATCCCAAGTACAGACCGCACTACCGTCCATTCGGATTCAGCTACGGAATTTATGTCTGGGTTTCCATCCTATATACCACAAGAGGCGACACATTTTCCATTTTATTCAAAGCCACAACATGCATCTATGAACGACTCTCATACGAAATAAACAGCTAAAACGATTAAAAGATGAATAAAAATAAATACAAAAATTGCACTCAAGTCTAACCTTTTATGTCGACTCTCGGAAGTACCGTACGCGGTCGTCGGAAGGGTGGATGCTCTGCAACTCCTCCGGTTCACTGGTTCAACGATTTCTCTCGCTGTTTCGCTGCTCAAGCTACTGTTTTCGCTCCGTTTCGCTGATGTTTTGCTGTTGTTTTACTGCTGATTTGCGGTCACTGTGTTTGCTATATTTAGGCTACTGTTTTGGGTGTGTTTTTTGGTAATTTCAGGGGTGCAGGGCTGCTATTTCTCGGTAGGTGCAGTACGGTTTTATGGCAGTTTATTCGGTGATGTTAGGCAGTTTCAGGGAGGGTGTTTTACGGTGATTATAGTGAGCCTTTGTGACTGTTTCGGTGATGTAGTTTTGGTGGCGTTAGGGGACTGTTTTGGGTGATGATTCTCGACTATGGGGAGGTGCTTAGGGGGCTTGATGTTTTCGGTTATGGAGAGTTAGGGATGAAAGGAGAATTCTTTGATGCTTGTTCTTGTTTTGGTCGTGAGGACTAGGGCTTTTTCTTGCTGTCTGTGCCTGAATTCGAGAGGGGGAAGTGTCTTGGCAATGTGTTTCTTTTATAGACAAAGGGGATGGGTGAATCCTTACTTGACAAGGAATGGATTTGTGCATTAAAGGAGGATATGATTTGGTGTTATGTAAGTAAAACACAAGATTGATTGGAGACAAGATTATGCTTAATTAGGAAGTTCATATATTTGATTGAGGGACATGTCTTGGCTAGATTATAAATATGATATATTTAATTTGTTTTGTTTAGGCATGATATTTGTTTAGTTAGGAATATAATAATCTTGATTGATTTTAATTAGGCATGATTTTATTTTGAATTGGTATATGATTTTAGATTTTATTTAATTTTGTCATGTGTTAAATATGTATTTAATTAATTTGGATGTGTTTTATGGGCTTTGGTGGGCTAATTGGGCTTGGGTGTGAGGCTAGCAGCAAAACCAGAAATACCGACACCGTTCAAACGTCGATTCGAACGCTACACGAACGCCCGCAATCTGCTTGACGTTCGAACGTGGTTGCGAACGCAGCACGAACGAAAACAATGAACTTGTGAAATGAATCTGATGACATACTTATCGGCATCTGTTGTATGTGCTCCATTTTGGAGCGCCATTTTCGGAATCCGTTGTGTGTGCTCCATTTTGGAGCGCCATTTTCGGCATCCGTTGTGTGTGCTCCATTTTGGAGCGCCATTTTCGGCATCTATTGTGTGTGCTCCATTTTGGAGTGTCATTTTCGGCATCTGTTGCTTGATGAGAGGTGGCTCATTTTTGAATCGTTACTTGAAGAGATGGTCTTTACCGCTACAATCATGCGAACAAAATAAAAATTATATGTATGTGATATGTATGCATGTATGCATGGATGCATGATGCTGATGTGGGCCTCGCCCCCAAACCGATACTGATATGGGCCTCGCCCTTGAACTGACACTGACGTGGGCCTCGCCCCCCAAACTGATACTGCTATGGGCCTCGACCTTCGCGACTCATCCCCAAACTGATACTGATGTGGGCCTCGGCCCTGGGACTCATCCCCAAGCTGATGCGGGCCTCAATCCCCAAACAGATACTGATATGGGCCTCGCCCCAAGCTGATACTGATATGGGCCTCGCCCCAAACTAATACTGATATGGGCCTCACCCCCAGACTGATACTGATATGGGCCTCGCCCCAAACTGATACTGATATGGGCCTCGCCCCCAGACTGATATTGATATGGGCCTCGCCCCCAGACTGATACTGATATGGGCCTCGCCCCAAACTGATACTGATATGGGCCTCGCCCCAAACTGATACTGATATGGGCCTCGCCCCCAGACTAATACTGATATGGGCCTCGCCCCAAACTGATATTAATATGGGCCTCGCCCCAAACTGATACTGATATGGGCTTCGCCCCCAGATTGATACTGATATGGGCCTCGCCCCCAAACTGATACTGATATGGGCCTCGCCCCCAGACTGATACTGATATGGGCCTCGCCCCAAACTGATACTGATATGGGCCTCGCCCCAAACTGATACTGATATGGGCCTCACCCCCAGACTGATACTGATATGGGCCTCAACCCTGGGACTCGTCCCCAAAACACTGATGTCATATTGATGCTTCTGATTGGCTTTCATTTGCCGCTTCCTCTCTTTCTTACGTGTATGCATGCATGCGTGAATGAGTTTCCCATCCCGTTTGGTTAGGTCTTCCGCCAATTCCCTTGATGACCATTCTTCTCTTCCTTAGGGAAAGTATTGTTTTCAATCTACCCACATTGATCGGCTTGGTGAACTCATTTCCTTCCAAGTCTGACAGTCTCACTGCCTCATTTCCCAATTTCTGAATGGATATCCAGTCTTTTCTGCTTGCTTCTTCCGAGGACTCCTTGCGTTCTAAACATCACTGAGTATCATAGTACCAGGGTTGAATGACTTTTTTCAAACATACTCATGTTGCAGGTTGAAGGAAGAGACTCAGGTAAGTAAACGAAATGAATGTCTTTATTATCATTAAGAACATGTTCGAACAAGTAGATAAAATCAATGTCTTTATTAAAATGTAGAATTGCGGTCAAATAAGCTTGGAAGAACAGTCTCATTATCCACAACATTGCATTCTTCCTCGGCCTATGTCTCTTCACTGTTGTCATCCTCATATCCTCATGAAAGAATCTGGGTGGTTGAGAGCTTGGAGGATGAAGCTTTCGGGTAGGCCAGAGTTGATCATATAGGTGGGTGGTGGAACGGAGTGGTAATTTGGTAGGGGGTTTCGATGTGTGTTGGGTTGTTCTTTCTCAGGATCAGGTATTTTATGGGCATCAATGAGGTTTTGGATTTCATGCCTAAGGCGGGTACAGTTGTCAGTTTCGTGGCCTCTCCTCTGATGGAAGTGACAATGCAGGCTTAGGTCAAGGTTGGGTGGTATAGGATCTGGAAGTGGTTTAGGCTCTAAGGGTTTTAAGAGTCCTTGTCCCTTCAACTTTTCAAATAACTTCGACAAAGGTCTACTAAGGTTGGAGAATTGCCTGTTTCTGATGGCAGCGACTTCGGCAGCAGCGGGCTTGGTCTCAGAATGCCCCCCAAAAGTCCTCTTATTCTGGCCATATAACTTTCTGTTCTCAGCTTCTTCTTCTTCTATATCCATGATAGTTTCCCTCAACTGTCGAAAATATGCAATCATGGAGGTCATTCTCCTCAACTTGACATAAATGGAGGGCTTGGTGCCCTTGATGATCATTTTGATTTGGTCCTTCTCTGAGGGCCGAGTCTGCATCTTCAGAAGATGGCTTCTCCAGCGGTCTACATACTCCTTGAAGCTTTCTTCCGGCTTCTGCTTAGTGTTCTCCAAATCACGGAGTGACAAATCAATCTCCAAGTCTGTAACATACTGTTTCAGAAATGCATCTGCCAATTCCCTCCAATCTTCCTTAACCTTTATTTTCAAGGCTATGGTACCACACTACGGGTGCCCCCTCAAGTGATATCCCAAACATCTTCTGAACTTGGCGCTGCCTGTGTCAGGCCCACTGAACTCATAAATGACACATATTGTCGGAGATGGACCCTCAGATCCCCATTCCCGTTGAACTTAGCCATATCCAGCATCTTGAACTGAGCTGGCAACTGTTCTTCAAATGTCATTGCCTCATAATCTAACAACTCTTCATGTTTACCCCTCATTTTGCGGGTAACTATTTCAATCTGATCCCGAAGCTTCTGAAATTCTGCCTGAGACCCAATCACTCTGCTTGTTGCATACTCTGCCATGTCGTCATTAAAAGCGGGGATATCATCCCCCAACCCACTCGGAGGCTCCTCACGCCTCACATTCTCAGAATTTCCCCCAGCACGGGGTATAGCCATACCAGCCACAGCAGTAGTCAAGGCTTGCAACTGTTCAGTAATTTTGGCGAGACCGTTTTCCAACTGATCTATCTGGGATACCTCGTTATCGGATGTACTCATATCTGTTACCGGTCTTTTAGTGAGTCTTCCCTCTTTCCTAACCCAACAGGAATCTATGATGTCTTTTATAGACATAGAGGGTGTTAACAGGATATATGTATGCATGAGATGAATGAGATGCATGCGATACAAGGAATATATCAACTTATTAAGATTTTCACACAAATCGGCCCATCATCATTATAGAAGCTTTTGGGCTAACTGTCATAGGAGTGAACTCGTCACAGTTTAAATGGCCCAACAAGTTCACATCTCATGGCAAGAAGTCCAACCGTATCCAAATGATAATGTTCCTAAACACAAACATATAATGGCCCATTGGCGTTTTAGAAGCTTTTGGCCCAATCGTTATAAGATACGTTCTTGTCCCAGATTAAATGGCCCAACAAGCCCATACCTCATGATAAAAGGTCCGAATGGATCCAAATGACAATGTTCCCAAACACAAGCATACAGAAATAATTTTTACAGAGTGGCCCATCAACATTTCAGAAGCTTTTGGCCCAATTGTCATAGGATACGAACTCGTCCCAGTTTAAATGGCCCAACAAGTTCGCATTTCTAACAAGAAATCCAACTGCATCCAAATGAGGATGGTCCACAAGCACAATGAAATAGTTGTTATAGGCCATACAACTCCGGTCTACGTGTGGGTTTGCGGGAGTGTAGACAAAGACTCTCGCTGGTGAAGGATTGCCCACAACTAGGTCTCCCCACTCAAGGGTTCGAGCGACCAAGTGAGCGCACCTTTTTTATACCTTACGGTACGTGCTAACGAGTTATGGTGTGTGACTGACTGTCAGATGGATTTCTCGTTGTAGATTCCCCAGATGGAGGGTGGAGCGAGGCTCTCTTAAGTACCCAAGCCTCTTAGGCTCTTATCGCTTGGTGACAGGAATAAACAACGAGTCCTCCAAATTAGTCCATCACAATAGGCTACAAGTAAATGATTATCTAGGTGCCTTCACAGCTTTTCCTTATAGAAATATAGTGAATGAAGGAAGACACCAAACCATTACCCAGCCTTAAAAGTGCCTTTGATTAAGCCCATTTTAACCCACAATAGACACGATCAATTAAAGCACAAATCCAAACATTACAAGGCATTATTTCGGGGCCGATTCTCTGTCCCCAGTGGAGTCGCCAGACTGTGGGAACACATAAACTGGGCGACGCATGCTGTTCGGGGCTCGCGACCCGGTTGGGAGTACGAAGTAGCCCACAGGGGAATAAACCGGAGAATGATGGAGTCGCCACCCGGTGTGAACCGGGACAAAGATTTAAGGCCGCACTCACCCCTCGCAAAGGAAGACCTCAAACCGTTGGGTTCGGAATGGTCTCTTACTTATGCCACTTGTAATGAAATAATTTGTGAAATAATTTAACCAAGCCTAAGCAACATTTATTTCCAAGGATAATTTACTCCTAAGTTCGCATGCATAAGTACAAGGCTCATATCTAAGTTTGCTTATAACCTATGTCTGAATTTGCATACAACCTATTTACATATAATCTATGTCCCAATTTGCATACAACCTATTTGCATATAATCTATGTCCAAATTTGCATGCATAAAGATAAATACGGCTAGCAAGCAATGTCATAAGCACATTACATTCGATCAAAGGCATGCCAGTAAATAATAATTGTACAATCACGCATGAAAGAAAATTGGAATAACGACGAACATGCAATAGCACACGGCAATCTCATGAACATACTTCGATCATATAATGCGGAAAACAAAGAACAACCTAGACATAATACAAATTTCAAACGCAAAATAAATGACTAATCATGCTTTAAAATGAACAACCGAATGGGCTAAATCATTCTTGAATACCATCTCATGAACACATCAAATAGATAAACGCAGGGATACAAATAGTATGATTGATTACATGATACAAGAGAAATCACCTAAGAAAAAATTATGCATGACATGTGATGAAAATGACTCAGTTCACTATATGCGCGTTCGTGTAGCGTTTGAAAACACGTTCGAACGGTGAACAAAAGGTTCACGTTCGTATAGCGTTTGAGAACGTGTTCGAATGGGACAGGTCCTGATGAAACAAAATGCATTCGTGTTCGAGTAGCGTTCGTAAACGCATTCGAACGGTAAACATAAGGTTCGCATTCGTATAGCATTTGAGAACGCGTTCGAACGGGACCAGACCTGATGCATAATAAGACAAAGGAAATATGTGTGTTCGAGTAGCGTTAGTAAACGCATTCGAACGGTAAACAGAAGGTTCGCGTTCGTAAAGCGTTCGTAAACGCGTTCGAACGAATTGAGACAGAAAACATGCGTTCGTGCGGCGTTCTGAAACGCGTTCGAACGGGGTTACAGCAGTGACCTCAAAAAAATAGTAAACAACATGACAAATACGTGAACGGGTGAATAGATGACACCTAATAAATAATAACGGGCTACAAGGCGCGGCAAAGCATCGGTGTAGAGGATTTTAACCCATCGACATAGAGGACCTTTAATCCAACTTACTAAGCACATGCGCTAATAACATAATGCACATAAAAATAAAGACAACAATATCGGACTTTGCATACCCGATTGAACACATCTTACATTCAACTGAATATACGTCATCCGGTGCGGCGAAGCATCGTGGTAAAGGATTTTAACCCCTGGAAACGGAGGACCTTTAATCCAACTTACTAAGCTCATGCGCTAATGACATAATGCATATAAAAATAAAGACAACGATATCGAACTTCGTATACCCGATTGAACACATCTTACATTCAACCGAATATACGTCATCCGGTGCGGCAAAGCATCGTGGTAAAGGATTTTAGCCCCTTGAAACGGAGGACCTTTAATCCAACTTACTAAGCCTATGCGCTAATATCATAATGCATAAAAAAATTAAAGACAACAATATCGGACTTCGTATACCCGATTGAACACGTCTTACATTCAACCGAATATACGTCATCCGGCGCGGCGAAGCATCGTGGTAAAGGATTTTAACCCCTCGACATAGAGGACCTTTAATCCAACTTACTAAGCCCATGCGCTTTATCTCATCATTACACAAACAAATAACATGTAGAATTTAAATAATGGATAATAAACGAATCAAAACAACATAAAACAAAATATGCTATGTTTGCTCAAGTGGTACGTGGAGTTGTATCCCAAGTACAGACCGCATTACCGTCCATTTGGATTCGGCTACGGAATTTATGTCTGGGTTTCCATCCTATATACCACAAGAGGCGACACATTTTCCATTTTATTCAAAGCCACAACATGCATCTATGAACGACTCTCATACGAAATAAACAGCTAAAACGATTAAAAGATGAATAAAAATAAATACAAAAATTGCCCTCAGGTCTAACCTTTTATGTCGACTCTCGGAAGTACCGTACGCGGTCGTCGAAAGGGTGGATGCTCCGCAACTCCTCCGGTTCACTGGTTCAACATTTTCTCTCGTTGTTTCGCTGCTCAAGCTACTATTTTCGCTCCGTTTCGCTGCTGTTTTGCTGTTGTTTTACCGTTGTTTTACTGCTGATTTGCGGTCACTATGTTTGCTATATTTAGGCTACTATTTTTGGTGTGTTTTTTGGTAATTTCAGGGGTGCAGGGCTGCTATTTCTCGGTAGGTGCAGTACGGTTTTATGGAAGTTTATTCGGTGATGTTAGGCAGTTTCAGGGAGGGTGTTTTGCGGTGATTACAGTGGGGCTTTGTGACTGTTTCGGTGATGTAGTTTTGGTGGCGTTAGGGGACTGTTTTGGGTGATGATTCTCGGCTATGGGGAGGTGTTTAGGGGGCTTGATGTTTTCAGTTATGGAGAGTGAGGGATGAAAGGAGAATTCTTTGATGCTTGTTCTTGTTTTGGTTGTGATGACTAGGGCTTTTTCTTGTTGTCTGTGCCTGAATTCGAGAGGGGGAAGTGTCTTGGCAATGTGTTTCTTTTATAGACAAATGGGATGGGTGAATCCTTACTTGACAAGGAAGGGATTTGTGCATTAAAGGAGGATATGATTTGTTGTTATGTAAGGAAAACACAAGATTGATATGCTTAATTAGGAAGTTCATATATTTGATTGGGGGACATGTCTTGGCTAGATTAGGAATATAATATATTTAATTTGTTTTGTTTAGGCATGATATTTGTTTAGTTAGGAATATAATAATCTTGATTGATTTTAATTAGGCATGATTTTATTTTGAATTGGTATATGATTTTTAGATTTTATTTAATTTTGTCATGTGTTAAATATGTATTTAATTAATTTGGATGTGTTTTATGGGCTTTGGTGGGCTAATTGGGCTTGGGTGTGAGGCTAGCAGCAAAACCAGAAATACCGACACCGTTCAAACGTCGATTCGAACGCTACACGAACGCCCGCAATCTGCTTGACGTTCGAACGTGGTTGCGAACGCAGCACGAACAAAAATCGTGAACTTGTGAAATGAATCTGATGACATACTTATTCTGAATTTCCCCTTCCGACGTCCGTTTCCCGCGACTTCCGTGACTTAAAAGGTAGTGTCTCCAAATGAGACTCATCATAGGGACTTATGTGCAAAAATGCAGTGCCTACAGATAACAAGACTAATAACCTGGAATTAGATAATTATTTATTTAGCAATTTCGAGTTTCCTAGTGAAAGTTTAGTGCGTAAAAATTTTTGAGTGCTTGACTAGTGGAACCGACATCAAAATATCTATCATGTTTTATCAATTATTGCTAAAGAGGTGTTGGCAGCACCTGTTTCCACCGTTGCGGTTGAGCAAGCCTTCATCTTAGGAGGCAATATTTTGGAAGCGAGACAGTCTTCATTACATCCAAGCATTTTAGCAGCAACAGCATGTGTGGACGATTGGACCCGAGCTGGTATGAGGCAACAAGAAGATGCCCCTGATGACTTTGAAGACTTATTCGACAATGCATCTGCAAGTACAAGCGGAACAGAAGTTAAAGGATCAACAGACATTGATAATGATGATGATTGATTGATGAGCAAACAATTGTAATAGGAAACTATCTTAAAAATATAATGGAACTACGTGAGCTTTGATTCTTTTCACTCTTGGAGGATACGTGGGCAACTTAAGTTTTTAACAATTTAAGTTCAAGCTCTTTAATTTTATTTTTAATTTAATATAATCTAAATTCAATTCAAATTCATAATTTAAAATTAATTTTTTAATTTCATTTTTATTTTAAAAAAAAAAATCGAAGAGAACTGGACTCAAACCGAAATTATCTGGTTCAGTTCCGATTACACACTTGTGAAACCGGGAACCGATCGGTTCGGAACCGTACCGAACCATTAGCTGGGTCTACCGAAACCGAATCGAATCGTTGGCCAGATGTATCAACCATCAATCTGAAGCTTATCTGGGAGCTTAAGATATGCACGGTGCCTTCTTCTAGGGATAAAGACTTGCATAACTCGATGAGATCTTCAGAATCCATACTTATAACCCTCCAATCCGAAAAATTATATTATGTGTCGGGTGTATATGTCATCTTTCTCACAGCAGCTGGGTCTCACACAGTTGTGGGACCCAACTGCTGTGAGAGAGATGGCATATACACCCGACACATGATATATCACCTCCTCCAATCCAGTCTCTAGTCTTTACTGCTCACCTACTTCTTACTACTCTTCTTAAAAGAAACATTATTTTTTAAGTTCAATTACTCTAATACTCTGTATATTTATCATAATAATACTTTAATCACTACGATTTTGAAAATTCAAATTTTAACTATCCCTTATCATTAAATAATTTCCTTTAATTTAGGTTCTTAAGAAACCAATAAATAAATAAAATAAATAAAATAAATAAACAGAAACCGTTCTATAACTTTATATATTATTTTATCACCGTTTTGTCCTCATTTGATTCAAATGTCATTGCAACCTCAGATGATTCCTTAATTTGCAATTAGCTTAAGCTAAGTACATAGTATTCACCTCTATTTGATCCATCATTTCTTTTTCCCTGCCCAAAACCCCCCACTTTGATCGGTACAATAAATATGTACATTGACAAATATTAAATATTAACAACTGAATTCCAACAATTACATATATAAACCCCCTATGTTTTTTTTAACCCATTTACAATTCAGGCAAATATCAATTATATTAATTGAATTTTTTTTTTTTTTTTTAAAAGTACAGTTAACCAAACAAAAGCGTAATTTTAAAACCATTTACAATTGGTTAGATGATGGAAAAACGAACCAAAAAAAAAAGGAAAAAAAATATCAACATATTAATAAAGATTTATTAAAGAATAAAAACAAACAATCGGCGTTTCCAATGGTTATTAATTATTTATTAACCTTATTTTCAACCAACAACAACTACAATACATTAAGAAATAAATGTATTAATTGCAAACAAATTCGTGTCTATCGAAAATCATAAATTTCGTTGAACCAACCATTAAAGTGCTTCAAAAAAAATTTAAAATAGACAAATAATTTTTAAATTCCCACAACAAATTATAATAGAAACCACCATACAAATGTAACATTACTTAAATTGTCTGAAGAGGAAAGCGAAATTGTAATATAACACTGCCACATAAATACATTCAAAATACTTTTGTAACAATTCAAAAACTGTCTTGTTCAATTAACAAAATTACAGGAGTAGAAGAAAAACAAATTAACTGCCATTGATATCATATACAGTCATTAGTTACAAAACTTACCACAAGTTCAAAACATTGTCTTGTAACATTCAATCCAAGAAAATTCACCTTCAAAAGTTGAATCTCCCACCGCCGGTGTTTCAGATTATTAAATTAACGACATTTTTATGCCTGCGAGCTGCAAACCTAATGCCCATTCCTGCCTTTTGAGGAAAAGAATCTGCTAAATCCTCTTGAATATTTCTCCGGAGTTGGGGCAGAAGAAGAGGATGAGGTTGATTTGGTCGGCCTATGTTTCGGATGCTTTGAGTGGATTGGTGATTTGTTGATGCTTGCTTCATTTTCGGAAGGGCTACACAGGGTGGTATATAAATCCAAAGGAGACTCGGCACCTACTCTAGGCGCATTAGCTGAAGTAGCCATGTCCATTTCAGCATAAATAAAGTCTTGTAAGTTCATGCTACTAGTCCTAGCAGGTTCTTCAGGGAACCCTTCATCCCTTTGAGTCCTCTCACTGTATGGAGTTCCTATAACATCTGATTGTGGACACATAGATTTCAACTGCTTGCCTAGAAGAAATATAGTTTCTTGACACTCGGCTAGCTTCTCTGCAGCGGCAGCCAACTCTCTCTCCTGTTAACCAAATAAAAAACATCAGGATATAAGCAACAACAAAGCTAAAACAGGTATGTTAGGTTTTTATGTACACATCTAAGTTTTATATAACAAGTATGCATCCAAAAACTACAATGCAGCTGATTTTAGTGTTTAAATATCTGGTATAAGGTTCACCATGTCCAAATCAGAGGACGTGTTTCTGTCGAGAGAAACTTGAATCTGCCTATAGTAGCTAACACAGAGGCCTTTTAAATCTATTAACAGTTCACATTTTCTATATCACAGAAAGAATAACTAGCATATCAAGTTTTTGTGAGCACAAGGACCAGATTTATCGAATATTTTGTCATACATGTGTACTTTTATTCGTTAATGGTAATGATACAAGAAGTTAAATCAAGGACAGGAAAAATCACCTGTTTGATCTTGTCATCTTCAGCCTTTGAGGAACAAACAGTACAATTCTCATTCCTAATAGTAATCAAAATTGCAGGAATTAGAGAGAGAATCAAAGCTGGGAAAAGCAAGAAGTAATTCCAGAAAGTACATGAACGAATAAATTCAGCAGGCAGTGTGAGATAATGCTGTGAAGCTACCAATAGCCAAGGATAACAGCTCCTCAAGATAAACCAATCATAATTTCAAACAAATCTAGACAGTTAAAATGGATGTACACAATGGGCTCCTCCTATATAACAAAGCCAAATAACTAATTATGCGGGTCATTAGACAACGGAAACTCATGCAATGAGGGAAAGCAAATCCACAACCAAAACTCTTCCCTCAAACTGGGGAATCAAGGGTTTCTAGTTCTATATTGTCCATTATGCTAAAACATAACAATTAGCAATATTTTTATTCAATTCCAGAGGCAACTTGCTAAGTTCCTTAACCTATGTACAAACAGACTGATTTTTTATTTTTTTTGAAAATGTTGGAAACCCCGCCGCCAAACCACCCGACCCGGGCTTAAGCGGAGCAGGTAAAACCCTCAACTGCCCCAGGCTCTTACAAGAAATGCACCCCTGGACTCAAACTCATGACCTAAACATACTGATTTATTATATTTAAAATCCTGCATATAATGAAAAATGGACTTTTCCAGCTGTGTATAGATGGAATTTATGCACCATTTGGTAAAGATTTTGGTGAGCTTATAAGCTAGCGTTCAAACACTACACCAATCAAATAGTTAATGCTAAACACTACACCAATCACATAGTTAATGCTAACTTATACTCTCACAAAATTATAATCTTACAACATGAGATTATTTGTTTAAGCTAGCTTATACTCTTCTTTATCTTTTGAGTTGTTCTGCCGGATCGGTCGCTCAAGACCTTTGGTCTCTACCCGGACTCGATGAAAAAAACGGGATCACTTCTTCTAGACTCGTTGAAAATGATTCTGATCTAGTCCATGGCCTATTAGAAGTAGAAGGGGCTCTGGTGGGATCCTCGCGGACAGAAAAAGATTGCAGTCGGTTTGATAATGATCGAGTGACATTGCTTCTTCGGCCCGAACCAAGGAATCCCTTAGATATGATGCAAAAAGGATCTTGTTCTATCGTTACGACTTATAAATTAGCTTATACTTTCAATGAAATACTATCTTCCAAACTCAGCCTGTTATTGGCCTTGAAGGCGAAGGAGGGATTATGAGTTGAAGACATGCAAGCCAATTTATCGTATTGAACAAATTAGACGAATTAAATCAACCAACAGCTAAATGAGTTCGGTGCTTACCTTTGTAATTGCTCCTCAAGTTCCTTGCATCTAGTCAAAGCATCGTGATGACTCATCTTTTCATCTTGAAGCTCATTTTCCAAACCTTCTATTTTTGCTCGCAGAAGGTTCACCTCAGTTTCTAATTCCCGGGCACGTGTTTCAAGAGATCTGTATGACTCTGCCATACATTTGAGCTGTGTCTCAGCCAAACTATTTGACTTTTGAGCCAAAGCCAACTGTGATTTAACTTCTGCTAGTAGCTGCTCAGTTTCATGTAATCGAGACTTGGTCATCTCCAAATTTTCACTACATCTAGCTAGATCAATTGCCAAGTTATCTTTCTCCGATTTCAATTCTTCAAATTCTTCCAATGACAATTTGCAAGCTGTGGTTTTTGATTCATAGCCAGCAACTATATTACTATCATCGGGAACCTCCAGATCTGAAGTAGGATTAGAAATGTGGGCACAGCCATTTGGATAACTTTTTCCTGTTGTGTCTCTCTGTATAACCTTATTCTCTGGTAAAGCAACCTTATCTATGCAATCGGGACTACTAGGTTCAATTTCAGTGTCCTTATAACCCATAACATTTATTCTGAGTTCTCTAGCTTTAGCTAAAACATGAGAAAGGGCGAAAACAAAATCAACCAAATTTGTGTTGCTGTTTGTAACCTTATTAAAGGAGACGGAGAACTCCTCAATCTTTTGGCTGAATCCATTTTCATTGGTTGTGTCATGCACTGCCCTTGTTTTTTTACCCAGGAACAATACAAAGTCATGAATTTGAGTAATGGCAGTCACCAATTCTTGGCTTAAAATATGTACGGTCAACTCAATTTTCTTCTCAGTATTTAAACTGGAATCTGCAGGACAAGCCTCGGAATTGCATGAGACATCAGAACATTTCACTTCTTCAGATACACAACTTGCAGAGTGCTGATGCAGCGTAACATGTTCATCCTCCACAACACGTTTAATATCCTCCACTATTTTCCCCATATCAGCATCTTTGGAGATGGACTCGAGAAGCATAGAGATTCTTGATCGAAGCTTCATTAGTTGAAGTTGGTCTGCATCAGCTTCAGCATTGACAATAGACAATTCCATATTAGAAGGTAACTGATCTACTGACGGATTCATGTCCCGCTGCTGTTCAGACCACAGATCTTCATCGGTAGTGAATCCTCTAGAAGCGTCATTGTTCATGACCACAGATATCTTGTTGGTTGGACCATCAGATATGGTGATGGCACCATTTGAGTTATTATCATTTGATAAACATGCCAACTTCTCCATCTCAAGAAAGTCATCCATAAGCTCTAAATGCTTTGAGGTTTCAGCTTTGTTCGACTTCTCGACATTCTTTTCCTTCTTGATCAGGGACAGCTCAGAGACCAATGTTGTTGCCCACGAGTCAGCACAGCTTACCTTATCATTTTCATCTTCAGACATCGAGGTCAAGCTAGGGGGATTGCTAGCATTTTGAGTTGTGTACCCTTCAGCAGCAATCTGAACCAGAGACTTTGATGGACTTTTCTGTTGAAGGCTGGTTTGCACTTGTCCTTCCAAACTTTGGAGCTTGCTAGCTGTCTTAGCACACAGATTCCTTGAAGCCTGCAATTCACTGTTACACTTTGCCAAAGCTTCTTTCAGCATCTTTGTTTCTTCCTCCATTGCCAGTAATCTTTCTGTGTGAAACTCATTCTCCTTTTGGAATTTCTGTGCATTGTCTAGTGAAAACTCTGACACTGGGGATAAGTGTGGACTAGTTGGCTTAACTGGAGACCTCCTTAGCCTGGTATCTCCATAGTCTCTGCCTAAACTTTCTACCTCCATCTTCATCTGTGCAAGAGCAGCAGGACCTGGCAACTTCTTCCGCACAAGACCACGTAATCTTTGGCACTCTGCTTCTAGCTTAGCTATCTTTTTCACACCCTCCATATGCTGCTTGTTGACTGCTTCTGCAGACCTCATGCTCATGTTCTTTTCTTCATTACGAATTTCTAGCTCTTTGGAAACAATGTGGAGCTCATACTTGGCTGAATTGATTTCCCTTTCACATTGTTCAATATTGCCCTTCAGAAGTTCAATTTCAGACTCAGCTTGTGATTTTTCTTCACTTATCTTGATTAGCATGTTTGAACGTTCTTGCAAAGATCTTGAAATTGCAGCATTTTCAGCTGCGGACCTAAGGAGTTCTTGCTCAAAGTTTGCTATCTTCGCTTCAAACTCGAGCCTAATTCTGTCACATTGCTTAGTTTTGGTGAGAACAACATCTTGCAATTTTTGCTCATGTTCTTCCTTCAGATCCCGTATCTGCCGCATGCACTCTTTAAGAGCACCATCCAAATGTGCTGTTCGATCTTCAGCAGTGATTTTCGAAAGTGTTACAGTTTCTAAATGATTTTTCAATGCCAATGCTTCTGCTTCAGCCTTTTCCCAACCTGCAGGAAAAAGGAGGTTTCATTTCAGAAAATTTGTAAAAGAGGAATTGGAAAACATCTAATCTTAAAGTGTATCTTAATTTTCAGAAGAAACCCTTTTTCATATGTAATAAGAATAGCTCAGCAGCATACCCGAGACAGCTTCTTCAGCAACCTTGGTATGTTGTTTCACCAGGCCCTCCTTATTAGAGATCTCTGAATGTGCTGCTGACAACTTCTCATTTAATTCTTCAATCTGTTCCTCCAGCGACTGAACTTGTTCCTCATATATATTTACTTGATTCTCCAGACTAGTCAGATGTGAATATGATTCCACAGAAATTTGAACATATTTTGGTTTTTTGTAATTATCCTGCCATCATAAAAGACAACCAACAAAATTAAGAAGGAATAATTGCCTCATATGTAGATATACCCCGTTGAGAGAGCTTCCTGTGGTAAACAAAGACTACCCTAATGAGCTACATGGCTTTGTATAAAAAAAAAATATACAAGTCTGGTGAGTAAAATAACAGGTTTAACCAATAAAAATAAAACAATTTTGAAACTGGTGATATTTTTTCCTTGTTCAATTTTACGATCCCAACTCTGCATTAACTTGTTCATCCATTAATATCAACTCAGCATTGTTTTTCATGTTAATACAATTAAGGAAATCATTTTAACTAACCAGAATGATAACACTTGCAAAACAAGTATAATAAATATGTAAACATATATCCAAATCATTGGCAATTCTTCTTAGAAAGCATTTATATTGCAGATTTAACAATTATTACTGTCAAACTGAATCACTTATATCAATGGACATACCTGCTCGCCTTGAGATCCAGCAGCGGAGCCCGTTGCAGCAGCAGCTGCTGCCTTCTCAGCTTTTTCAGAAGATGATTTTTTCTTCCAAGGCCAACTCCGGCGATCCATCTCAAGCTGTAAAGTTTGCATTAGTTAAAAAAAAAAATTAAACAAAAAAAAAAACGACAGGAAATTACAAAAGAAACATAAGCAAACTTAATTCACCAATAAAGAATTTTAGGAACATTTTTTTTTTAATATATATATATATATATATGAAACTCAAAAAAGACTCCCTAATTTTTGTGCTGTATCAAACGTGCATTGTTGTACAGCTATATATATATATATATCTAAATTCTTTACAGTTCCAAGCGTCCATTACAAGTATATCAATTGCGTGGTATCAACTCCTAAGATCTAAATTTATTTATTTTTACCAATTTTGGATTACTTAATATCTTAGAAATTTAAAATAACTTTAACAGATTAAAATGACAGTAAAACCTAAACAAACAAAAAATGGAAACTATTCCAAAATCAGGATTAAAAGAAAAGATTTTCACAGTTTTAAGTTCAAATGGCCAAAACAAACCAGAAACTAAAACAGCGAACCTTGAAACGGAAGCACTTAAGAACAGAAATGAGATCAGAAACAAAAACATTCAAAGCTTGTTGAAACTTGAAAGCAAAAAGAAAAAAAAAATAATTAAAGTAGGACCAGAGACTGTCTTCATTCTTCAATAAGTATCTAAAATGAAAAACACATTATCTGAAAAATAGAATATACAAAAAATGACAAAATTAAATTGAACAATAAATTATGAAGATGATTATTGTCGATAATACACCTCCCACGAGTAATGCAGCTTCCTGAAGATATTTTAAAAATGTACGGAACTGGATTATAACTCAGTTACAGTGACCAATTTGTTTAGGATTCAGCTATGAAGTATGATACGGTGGCGTTTTTTGTTATGGAGAGTGTATCAAGAGAAACAAACGAGATGAGGCGGCGGTTGCTACGGCGGACGAGAAATAGTCGGTCACTTGAAAGCCAAGACGCTGCTAAATAAAAGCTCCAAAGCCATCGCCTTTTAAATATATATATATATATATATATATATATTTTGGAAATTTTATTTTTATTTTGTTGTGTTTTCAGTGTTTTCAGTGTTTAATATAAATATGTTAAAATTTTCTTATTGGCGTTTTTTAATACTAATATATGATGTAATACATTCAATTACTCGATGGTTATTGGTTAATCTGAATGAGGTGGAGAAGTCGTTTGACGAATTTGCCCCTGGGAAATTAAGTAATGACCAAAGAGGCCCCTACGCTTGTGGCACAAGCATAGCTGAGCTGTATCCGATATTTGGAAAGTTGTGTTGTTATGGTTTGTAATGTGTATGTGACGACTGACGACTTTGGACCACCGTCACTACTCATTACAGCTCATGAGTTAGAATCTAGTGTAGTCGCAGTAAAATGTAGTGACGTTGCATGAGCGTTCATGGATCATCAAAATCTGAACCGTTCATCGTGTTACCTTGGTCAATGTTGTGGACGTTGATTTAATAATGAGACTAAGTTTGACAAATGATGGCGCTGCTTCTTGTTTTAGGTAGACAAGATCATCTCTCCACGAGTTACCAAATACGCGAAGACACTATCATAAAATATTTGGCAATAGCATTAGCAGCAGTAACTAAATGAGAGAGGCTTAGATTTGACATGCATTTTATAATAATGACCTTTTTTTATGAACATATTACTATAACTACATTTGAGAATAATTAGATAGATGTAAATGAGTTAGGAGAGATAAAAATTAGAAATGAAAAAATTTGGAAGAAAAATTATGGTGCATCGATTGAGAAAAACATGATTAAAATTGTTTGAATATATCTAATGAAATCAAATGATACATATAACCGATCTCATTTAATAAAAAAAAATATTTAATTTTGTTTGATTTGTGATATTAAAATTGTTTCATACATACAAATCTATTTACATCGATGGAGACAATTTCATAACAAATTTAGTCACAAATCAAATAGTTTATAGTCAATGAATAAAGAATGAGTAGATGAACCTACCCATAAAATTATTGGTCATTTTGAGAATATGTGGGTTAGTTTTTTTATTTATTTTCTCTAACATCATCCAAGCAATAATCAAGAATCAACTTAGAATCCGAAAATGATAACTACACACATGGATTTAGTTTTGGTGTTTAACTAAATTTTATATTAGGTTTTCTTTTATAATTTATGATTGGTAGTTTAAATGTAATTAAATATTAACGATGCATTGCTAAAGCACTCATGGCAAAAAAAGTATAAAAATTTTAGTATAATTCAACTCAAAACTAAATCCAGATTCGCAACACATATAGGATCTGTTTGGTATTGTGATTTGACTTGTGGTGAAATGATAAAATTTTATTTGGGTCAAAACATAATTTTTAAGTGTTTGGTTAATGATAAGAAATTATGATTATTAATCGTGATTTCTTTCAAAAATGAGTTTTGCAAAAATTAAAAATTTTAACTTTTCCCCGCCATCAAAATATTAAAAAAATGCACCTTAACATAAATCAAAATTTCATAATATCATTTGTTCACCATATTTTTCTAATCGCAATACCAAACAGAGTCATATGTAAAAACAAGTAGTAAACATTATATTAAGTACATATAGATGGCCAAATTAGAGAGAAAGACGTCAGATGAGGGCATGAATGACATGATATACTCATCTAATAATATTTTAACATATATATATATTAATTTTAAAATCAATCAATCACAATGGAGAGAAAATATAATATAATTGTTGGAAAATTAATTGTAGTTAATATTTGTTGTTAAATAACAACAATTAGTAATAATTTCATGTTGGAAATTATTAAGTTAATTATTTGGTGTTGTTAAATAACAACAATTAGTAATAATTTCATGTTGGAAATTATTAAGTTAATTATGTGGTGTTGTTAAATAACAACAATTAGTAATGATTTCATTATTAAGTAAACAACAAGAGTTGTTAATCAAATAATTAAGTCAACAAGAGTTGTTAAGTGACAACAATTAGTAAATGTTAAATGGGGAACATATGGTACACCCATGATGGTAACATTTTTGGAAGGGTTAGAAAAGGTCATTATGCATCCTAATAATGTGATTAATAGTAATCAATGCATGTGATTACATAGTGACTTGATTTCCCTCCTATAAATAAGACCATTTGCTTATTGAGTTAAGCAATCAATTAAGTTTGATTAAGAGGTCTCTACAAGCATAAAAGGTATGCAATTGTGTTATGGTTAGTATAGATTTATTTCAATTAGCATGTAAATAAATCTAGGACTAGTAATACATGTATGGTTAGATCCTAAGAGGACAAACATGTAAATATTAGGATTATTACGTTTCCTAACATTGGTATCAGTAGCTTAAATGCATGTATTCTAGTTGGATTACAAAAAATTGTATGAACATGCATGAAAAATGTTGAAAATGCTTCTGGTTTTTGTTTTTTAAAAAATAATTTTCTTCCAACTTTGGCCCGTAATAACTCTCTGTAGAAAATTGATAATCGCATGTTCAAATATGTTTTGAAAACTAGGTCATAAGATCTTCAATTTGGT
Organism: Zanthoxylum bungeanum; assembly: GCA_019454045.1. Taxonomy (NCBI): domain Eukaryota; kingdom Viridiplantae; phylum Streptophyta; class Magnoliopsida; order Sapindales; family Rutaceae; genus Zanthoxylum; species Zanthoxylum bungeanum. The sequence goes on from SKCR01006516.1 coordinate 593,356, forward strand.
ATATCATTTGCTTAATTTGGATTAAAATTGAGAAAGATATGGACCCTATAAGTTGGCTAGTTGAATCTGTTTTTACCCAGAAAAACACTCCCAGAAGAACCGTACTACATGTCATCCGGTCTTTAGAGAAGAGGACGACAAGTCGTCCGGATTCTGTACGACATGTCGTACGTTTTCCGCGTTTCCAAACTACATGTCATCTGCTATTTAGAGAAGAGGACGACAAGTCGTCCGCTTTTACCGTACGACAAGTCGTACTTGTCCCTTAGTCACAGACGACATGTCATCCAGTTATGTACGACAAGTCATACGCATAACACCGAGAAGGACGACATGTCATCCACAGCATCCAAACCGACAAGTCGGTTCTACCTGTAAATGACGATCAACATGTCATACAGCCACAGAACTCGCGGACGACATGTCGTCTGCGCGTGTAACTTGGCCGAGGCTGGCCGGCGCGTGAGAGCTAGTGGGATCCGGTGCCGGCGAGTGACGGCGCGGACGGCGCGTGAGCCACTCCTGTGGCGCGTGGATGGCGCGTGAAAATCTGTGAGGCCCGTATTGGTCATGTCTGTATCGGTTTGCTTCAGTAATTCTGATCTGTCATGATTAAAAGTCTAATCCTTTTGCAAAATGTTTTAATTGGCCACGATAAATTTGTTTTATCACATAAACTTTGTGTTTATGAAAATGAATATCTTTGTGATGTTTATTTTAGTCAATGCAACTTTGTGTTTCATTGTATTGATTTTTCCTTATATTTGTTGCAGAAAAATCATGGCGATTATTCGAAGAATTGCAAAAGTGATTACGACACCCACAGACCAGAAGATGATATTAGACATGTTGATGGAAATGGATAAATATCGAATGAGTGAAAGCGATGATATGATTTCGCATATCATCACTTTCAATAACATGTTACAGGAGTCTATCTGGGCAGGTAATTGGATAGGACAGCCGAATAGATTCAGATTACTGAGAAACACTCTCCCCAAGATATGGCAAAAATAATTTACTCGTATTTGGATATTAGTAAAACGTGAGGAAAAACATGTTCCTTATAATAAAGCCATTGAGAGGTTAGCGGTTCAGTATCTACGGCATAAGGCAAATAATACTATTTTTCCTTCGATGTCCCTGAAACGTTGTAAGGATCCTAAATTTGCTATAGGTTTTCCATGGCTGTCCAAGATCAATTACGAGTTACCCAAAGAGTTTGATGATTCGTATCCAAAAACATATATGAGTTGGGACTCTACAACTGGGAAAATTATTATTGTAAAATATTAACTTCTTTCATGTTGTTTCCGTATGTTATTTCACGGCATGTAAATATTGTATTTATATGTATGAATGTTTCATGTTGAATTTAATTTATGTAATTAAATCAATGATTGTCATGTACAATAGTCGCATGATTAAGATGTTCTAAGAATTTGTAATTAATTTAGAAAATGATTTTACATATGATTGATGTTACATGATTAATTATGTTGATAATATTTTTACGTTGGGTAATTGGATGATGATTGGACACATAGTGGCCTTTTGACTCCAACCCCATTGAAAATCTTATTAAACATAATTTCTTTCATGATAAAATAAGGCAAAGTATTAACAATTGTGCATGAATGTCTGTAGAAACTTTGTGTTTATAATAGGGCTTCCGCAACAAAGAACATTATTACTTGAACTCAACAAGGGTGAGAAATTGAATGGCGATAATTATGAAATTTGGAGCATGAAAATCCAATATGTGCTAGAAGAACAAGAGGTTCTTGAAACTTTGAAAATGAGCATGGATGAACCTGAACAGGGCACTACGGCCCAACACAGGCGAGACCGAGAGGCTTATGAGGCCTGGAAGAAAAAGAATTTCATTGCCCGCATTACGTTGCTGAGCAGTATGGATAATGACCTAATGAAAGAGTTCAGGAAATATGACATGGCTAAGGACATGTGGTCCACACTAGCTGAAAAGTTTGGCAGTACCTCAATAACCAAACTCAGGTCACTGACAATCAAGTTTGACACATACAAGAAACGTCCTGAGTTCACTATATCAAAACACTTGAGGCAAATGTTAAACATGATTACTGAACTGGCAGATGCTGGACATGTTCCTACGGATGAACAGAAAGTCCAAGCGGTCATTCGTTCTCTTCCAAATAGCTGGGAGCATATGAAGATGCATTTGACCCACAATGAGAGTATCAAAACCTTTGATGATGCTAAACGTCACCTTGAATTAGAAAGCGACCGCCTTGCGGCTGCTAAGTCAAATACTGAAGTGTATATGACAGAAACTAGCAAACCTAGGGGTTTCAAGAAGAAAAGAAAGTTTCATGGTGGTGGGTTCCAGTTCGGAAATGAACAAAATTCTTCCAAACCAGAAAAGAAACAAAAAACCAATCAACATGGGAAAGGAAAACGTCCTACCAAAAAGAAAAACATGGCAAAGGTTAAATGTTTTAACTGTGGTAAGAAAGGTCATTTTGCTCGTGATTGCACTGAGCCTAAAAATGTGAATACCTTTCATGCATATTTAAATGAAATATGTGTTTCAAGTTCAATCTTTCTAACTGAATCTAATCATTTGTGGACTGTAGACTCAGGAGCCACAGACCATGTAGCGAATGATAGAGATGCCTTCATGGAATTTCGATGAATTTCACCTGGGGTGAAGTGGATATATGTTGGCAAAAACTCACGGGTTGAAGTCAAAGGCATAGGAACATGCAAGTTAGTCATGCATGGTGGAAAAACTTTACTACTACATGATGTATTGTTTGCTCCACAAATTCGTCGAAATTTAGTCTCTGTGTTGGTTTTGGTTAATTTAGGTTTCAATTTGAACTTCCATAAATTTGGTGTTGATTTGTACTTGGGTACAATACACTATGGTTCTGGTTATTTTCTGGATGGTTTTATTGTATTAAATGTTGAATGTTTTAATCAAAATTCCAGTTTTTCGTTTGTTACTTCATCTGTCAGTGATGATAGTGATGTAACTGTGTGGCATGCTAGACTTGGCCACATTGGCCAGCAAAGAATGAACAAATTAGCCAAAGAAGGCTTTCTGGGAAATATTGAGAAGGTAGAATTGTCAACCTGTGAATATTGCTTGGCAGGAAAAACTGTGAGAAAACCATTTGGAAAAGGGACTAGAGCAGAATTTCCATTACAATTAATTCATTCAGATATCTGTGGTCCAATGAATGTCAAGGCAAGGCATGGAGCATCTTATTTCATCACACTCATAGATGATTTTACACGTTTTGGTTATGTCTATTTGATTGCTCATAAATCCGAAGCATTAGAATGTTTCAAGAAATTTATGAATTTTACAGAAAATCAATTAGACAAGAAAATTAAAGCACTACGCACTGACCGTGGTCGTGAGTACTTATCTGATCAGTTCAGAGAATTATGTGATGAAAAAGGAATTAGTCGTCAGTTGACTACTCCTGCTACTCCTCAACAAAATGGTGTTGCGGAAGAAGAAATAGAACTCTTCTTGAAATGGTTAGGTCTATGATGGCACAAGCAAATTTGCCTATAACCTATTGGGGTGATGCATAATTAACTGCCACATATGTATTAACCGAGTGTCATCTAAATCTGTGTCCACCACACCATATGAGTTATGGACAGTTCGTAAACCAGATATTCACTTTCTAAAACCTTGGGGTTGTGCGGCTTATGTTCATGTGCTTTCTCACGAACATGGAAAGTTAGGCCCAAGAGGAAAAAGAATATATTCATAAGATATTCTGAACAATCAAAAGGATATGTTTGCATAGGTGAACATGAAAGTGGAGGCGTGACAGAATTTGAATCACGAGATATCACATTTTTAGAAAATGATTTTCCTAAGCAGTGAGAGATAGGTCAAGATTTATCTCTATATGAAACTCAAGATCACATGATCACATGATTGGTGAACACTCGGGTTTACCTAATTCAAGTGGGAGTGATGAGAGAAATTAAGAAAACATGATGAATTAGTTTCACACGAGTCTCATTTACGTGATCCGAGTGGGAGTGATGTACATAATCCAAGTGGGAGCAATGTGCACGATCCAAATGGGAATAATATCGAAAGTGAGGAATCAATTCCACCACTAGAATCCCAATTGCGACGTAGTAATCGTATAGGCATTCCTCGACGTCGTTTCGATATCGAAGGATAAACCTTTATGATTCTACCTCAAGATGATGAAGAACCTAGAAACATAAGAGAGGCTCTCCAGTGTCCTGCTAAGGAAAAATGGATGAAATCAATGGAAGAAGAGATGGAGTCAATGAGGTCCAACCAAGTTTGGGAATTGGTTTATCTACCCAAATGACGCAAAGCTGTTAAGAAAAATGGGTTCTTAAAATAAAACGTAATGCCGATGGCAATATCGAAAGATATAAAGCACGACTTGTGCAAAAGGGTATACGCAACAGGAATGAATTGACTATGAAGAGACTTTTTCACCTGTTGTAAGGTTTACCTCAATTCTCTTGATTCTGGCTATAGTAGCAAGTATGGATCTAGAATTACATCAAATGGATGTAAAGACTACTTTTCTTAATGGAGAACTTGATGAAGAAATCTACATGGAACAACCAGTAGGTTTCATAAAAGAAAATGAAAAGGAGAAAGTATGTAGACTTTTAAAGTCTATATATGGTCTCAAGCAATCGTATAGACAATGGTATATACGATTCCACAATACAATCATTTCGAATGATTTCACAATGATAGATGAGGATCATTGTGTGTACACCAAAGAGATAAAGATAAGTTCATTATCTTATCTTTATACGTGGATGATATACTTATAGCCGGAAATGATAAGGAGTTTGTAAAACACATTAAAGAATGGTTATCATCTAACTTCGAGATGAAAGATATAGGTGAAGCTGCATATATTTTTGGGGTTAAGATCTCAAGAAATCGTTCAAAGAATTTATTATCTCTTTCACATGAGTCATATATAAAGAAAATTCTTGAACGCTTCAAATGCAGGCTTGCAAACTCATTGATACTCCTATCACGAAAATTGAAGCTTTGAGTCGTAGATTGTGTCCTGAAACTCCACAGGAAAAGGAACAAATGAAGAAAGTTCCTTATGCAAATGCAGTTGGAAGTTTAATGTACGCAATGTTGTGTACAAGACCTGATATCTGTTTCGCTGTTGGAATGGTAAGTAGATACCAATCCAATCCAGGACTAGCACATTGGAAAGCAGTTAAAAGAATATTTAGGTATCTGAGAGAGATAGTTGATTACTCATTGTGTTATCAAGGAAATGATCTGCAATTGAGAGGTTATACTGATGCTGACTGGGGAGGAGATTTAGATGAAAGAAAATCTACCTCTGGTTTTGTTTTCTTGCTAAACAATGGTGCCATTTCATGGAGCAGTAAGAAACAATCTTGTATAGCCTTATCCACAATGGAGGCTGAATTTGTGGCCTTTTCATCAGCAGTACAAGAAGTTGTGTGGTTGAAAAGGTTTTTGGATCATTTGGGTATGTCAAATGAAGCTTATGGTCCAGTATTAGTTAACTGTGATAGTGAAGCAGCGATAGCCTACACAAAACCCAAAATTCCATTGTAAAACGAAACATATAGATACCAAATATAACTTTGTGAAAGATATAGTTGCACGAGAAGAGGTAAACATGAAGTACGTTTCTACGCAAGAAATGGTAGCAGATCCATTGACCAAGCATGTTCCTAGATATGTCTTTGTTAGACATGTAAAAACTCATGGATTGCGTAGATGTTAATGTGCTTACATATTATGATATGTATTTTTCCCAAATAATGTTTACTAATGTTAATACTCATTGATGTTTATATTCAATGCTTACATGTTAATATGTTGATACATGTTTAAACAAATATATTATTCGTTAGTATGAGAAGTATGTCGGAAAGTGAATGATTAGCCCTCTCACACGGGCAATCGCCTCCATTACTTTGTGTTATGGGAGATGAGACAAATTTTTTAAGCTAATTATCTGAGTGATAATCTAGAGAGCTCAAGCTTAAAATTATGTAATGTCGTTCTGAGGTCACTTTCTCTGTGATATGACCTAAGGTGAATAAGTTCGTTTCACCTTACTTGTCTTAATGTCAGTTATGAGTTAGACATTGTGTTTGTCTGAACTATAATCTGTACGGTATTTTATGAGACATGCGCTCCATGGGAAATGAGAGAATAACGTAGCACATGTTTTCATACCATGTGTACATTTGCGACTATTGAGGGTAATACAAGTAAAGATCTCAGTCTTGATATTGTGTGAGACTCTTAGATTATTTCAATCTCACATTGTACCCTTTAGACTCTTGTCTGCTTCTTAAAACTTAGATTTGATGATCGCTATCTTGGAGTGTTACTGAAGGATCATGAGAGATTCGATCAGAAATGAATCTCTGGAAAAGTGAATTGAATCAATGTTGAGAGATTCGAGAAAGGAGAAAGATCATTATATAAGTAATATCACATTAGCTTGTATTCACTGGTCGACCAATTATGTTGTTCTATGTGATCAAACATGATTGTAAATACAAAATAAATATTACATTCGAAAAGAGATCGAGAGAGATTTAATGTGATAAATGATCGAGGATACTGCA